>CM024592.1:36640659-37046843 GCA_014182565.1 Eucalyptus marginata | reverse complement strand
AAAATTGAACCGCAAAGTTAGATTGTTGAGTTATTGAGTTATGGGATTTCATGGAAATTGTGGACTATAGCATTGTGAAGCGTGAGGTTTGATGAGAGTTCATTTGAAGCAACGGTTTAGACGGAGTGAAATTTTAGTGTTTCTTGTGTGACTTCCATGTTGCGTTTGGGTTTGAATAATCGCTTCAAATGAGCAATTTGTTAAGGCACCATTTTGTTAGCGTTTAGACGTAATTTGCCGTTTTGTAGTTGAGGTAATGTTTTACTTGGTTTTGACGTTGATTCTCGTTTAATTGATAGGATTACAAGATTGTTGATTCTATGAGCCACATTATTTAGTTTGGGTATTTCCGGATGAGTGGTGCTATATCTTTTCGAGTTTATAAGCTCATACTTCAAAAGTGATATATTACAATGTTAAAGCATGTATATTGCATTAAAAATTGATCAAGCATTTACTATGTTTTGGAATTTGAGAATGGTTCGGGATGTTTTAGGCAAGGAAAGGGAAAATTCCAAAAAGGACCCAAGTGCCTCTTTTCTCAAATAAGGGCCCAAAGTGGATATTGTTTCAAATAAGGATCCAAAGTACTTTCATTTTCTCAAATAAGGGCCCAAAGTGGATGTTGTTTCAAATAAGGACCTAAAGTGGTTATGTTTATTTCAAATAAGGACCTAAAGTAGCTATGTCCGTTTCAAGGAAGGACTTGTCTTTCTATCGGTCAAGGGTATTTTCGTAATTCCCCCCTCCTCTTTTTCTTTTCATTTTTTTTTTTCTTGGTTCTTCTTCTTCCTCTTTGCCGTGGCCGGCGGCCACCGGCAATGCCCACAAAGGGTTGGGCGAGGGATGGCTCACACTGGTATGGCAATCCTTGCCTAGGGACCATTGCGAGGTCGGCCCGTGCCGCGCCTAGCGAAGTGGCGAGGGCTGGACAACCCATCGGTTGCCCCTCGCTGGGACCGCCAAGGGCCGACCTCGCGAATGGCCCTTGTGCAAGGGTCACCACGCACAGGCAAAGCCATCCCTCACCTGTGGCCAGCATGGGTGGCCCTCGCCGACGGGGGTGACCCTCACTTAGCCCTCTGTGGGCATCACTAGTGGCTGGTCGACCACCAACGAAGAGGAAGAAGAAAAAGGTGAAATACCAAATGACAAAAATACCTTTGATCAATCGGAAAATTTAGCTGGTCGGCGATCGGCAAGGTCGGGTCCTTATTTGAAACAACCAAAGCCACTTTAGATCCTTATTTGAAATAACTAAGGCCACTTTAGGTCCTTATTTGAAACAAAGTTCACGTCGGGATCTTATTTGAGAAAATAATGGGACTTTGGGTCCTTTTGAAATTTTCCCTTTAGGAAATGTGCTCCAAAATGTTATATACACTGAAGTGTGAACTTGATTTATGAAATGGACTCCAAAATGTTTTGAGAAATGCCTTATGAAATGTATTTTGTTTGATGAACGGTTGAAAAAAGATTATATGCTTTGTTTTGTAAATCGAATTGTGATATCAATAATGGATTTGGCTTTGAGGATTGTCAAGGATGTTATTGTGGATTGGTGCTCAATATCACTATGAGTCCACTAAGGGGCTTGTGAGTGTCCATACTAGTTTAGGACTTGTGGGCCAAGCCACAAGCAATATAAGTGGAGACCTAGTCAAGAGGTGAATCTTGATCACCTTGTCAAGGAGTGTTATGCATTATCATGATTGATATCTAAGTTCGAGATTGGTCAATGAAATAAACCATTGACATGTGATTTAAGATTGGTCAATACAATGGGCCATTGGCTTGATTTTGATGAGATTGATCAATAATTGGACTATTAATATTTTTTTATATTATTGTGAAACGGATAATTCTTTATAAATATAGCTATGTTGGAGTGTATATAACTCATTATCTTCTTATAATTTTGTTATGTCTTGAAATTTTAGTGTAATCAATTATGTTTTTGTATCTTAACATGCATAATGGAAGCTTGATCTACTTAGAAGAGATACATATTACTCATTAAGCTATGGTTGGTCATTCCATTCATTTTCGTGCTTTTAGGGTTCCTCGGTTAGTGGTTGGAAGAGGCGAGAGTGTTATCAATAGGGACTTTTGGGCACACTATAGTTTTAGAGCTTCGTCTTTTGGGTAGAAGGATGGCTGTGTCGCTCTCATCCCTGTACAATTTGGAGTGTGACCATTTTTGGTATGAGTTAGGTTTGATATTTGAATTTGCTTAGATTTTATATGGAATGTTAGGTGTACATGTAAGTTTATAATAGTCTTTTGTTAAGTACTAGGATGTATATTGTAGTACTTTTGGAGTGCTTGACACGAGGGATACTCCAAGTGCCAGATTCTGAGAGTGACACTTAAGTAACATTTTCAAAAATGGGACACTTGAGTGCCTAGTCTAGCGAAGATGCTTTGGAAATCCTACATAGCAACTTTTTAATAATATAACTCGCCTACGGGCACGCCCGGAGAGCTAAGTGACCGATGCAAAATAAAAATAAAATAAATGTTGTTTTGTCTTTTTTTTTAATTTTTTTTAATATAAATATTAATTAAATTAAAATATTTATATTTAAATAATAATTTAATATTAAAAAAATGAGGAAGATGAGGCGGCGAGGGCTCAGCCTTGCTACCTACAATCTCCATCTTCCTCTTTTTTTAATAAATAATTTAGTTTTAAATTTAACTTAATTAATTTTTATATTAATATTTACCCACGTTAGCATTAAAACGACATCGTTTTTATTCACTTGCCTCATTGGAAAATCGTCACATCAGTATTTTAGCCGAATTTTCTCACCGTTGACACTTAATGGTGCATTTGGTAACGCAACACGTTCCCAAGTACAATTTTTATCAGAAATGATTCTTTTTTATTTTGTTCGAGAACAATTCTAAGTATTTTAAGGTTTGTTTGGTAACCGTCAAAAAATTTCAATTCCCAAAATAGAATTGTGTTTGGTACCGTTCTGAAAATTTCTAATTCAAATCATTTTTTTATAATTTCTTAATAATTTTATTATATTTTTTTTTTTTTTTCTTTTCTTTCTCTTCTTCTCCTTCAAGGTCCGGCCTTGGGATGACTAGCGATCGGCCAAACGAGGGCCGGTAACCTCATCAGTGTCCGCCAACCCCTCGGCGAGGCCGCGTCTCATCGGCCGAGCCTCGCCGACAATGGTAGGTAAGGCTCGCCCGAGCCTTGGCCAGGCCCGACCTCGCCTGGCCGAGCAACGGCCCGACCTTGCGGTGGCCCGACGAGGTCGAGCCGGCGATCGGGCAAGCTCGACCTCGCCTTAATTTGGCGAGGTCGAGCCTCGCCCAACCATGGTTGGGCCGAGCCTCCTAGGCTCGAGCCTTGCCCGGACCATGGTCGCAGGCCGAGCCTCAGCGAGCTCGTCGGACCTTGCCCAGCCCGATCACCGGCAAGCCGACGGCGATGGGCGGTAGATGGCGGCGGCGGCGAACGGCAATGGTGGCGGTAGCAGCATTTGAAGAACAAGAAAGAGGGAAGAAGAACAAGATAAAATAAAAAGAAAAAGAGAGAAAATAGGTTAGTTGATTCTAGAATTGTTCTTGGGAGTAAAGAATCAACTTTTTTACTTCTCAATTCTATTCCAAATCTACTCGGGCAACAAAAAAATAGAAATTTGTTCCTCTGAACAAAATTTCACCACACGTATATCTATTCCAAATCTACTCCCAGGAACAAAAGAGTAGAAATTATCATTGTTTGGCAAGTTGCCAAACATAGCCTAAGTGACATATTTTGCTCCGATTTTGACATTTAAATGTGACTTTCCTAACTTTTAGACACTTCGCATCCCTTTGTACCAAGTTTTGGCACTCCAGGGTGTTCGGCACTTAATGTCTCTTTTTGAGGTCGTGACACATGTCATGATATTTAAAGGTGTGGAGGACCTTGCGGATGCTATGAAGGTCACTATGCGGTTGAAGGGTCGTAACGTAGTGATTTAATAAAGTTTTGCTATACCAAAACTGACAAAGGATGGTGTTATCATGGCAAAAAGTGCTCAGATTAAGGACAAAACTAAAAAACATTGATGCTAGTATTGTAAAGCAAGTTGAAAGAGAGCTGGAATTGAAAGCGGTCAGTGAATTTGGATTGGCTCTTGAAGTTATGAATGGAGGAAGCCCCTAAAAGAAGCTGTCATGTTGGAGTTTGTTCATAAAGAAGTTGTAGTGAGTGAGGGTAGAGTAGAGGTTGCTAAAGATGTCGGGAAGTTTTGGTAGATGGATGTGTAGAATGCTTTCCTACACTAAAGAGTGGCCCTTGAGAGCTCGATGAGAAGGCAAGACGCAAATACTCACATTTGATTAATAGTTAAGGTAAGTTAAATTTTGAGGATTAAATTTCTTTTAAGGAAGGTAGATTGTAATATTGCTTTCTTTTGACTAAGTCAACTGTTGGTGGGACAAAAAAGGAAAAGGAAAAGGAAAAGAGAAGCTATGAAAAGAGAAAAAGGAGACCATCGGCAGAGAGCACGTCGAGAAGAGAAGAGAGATGGGGTGGAAGAGAGAAACAAGAAGAATAAGGAAAAAGAAATGAAAAGGGGGTTTGCATACATGCCCGATAAATGCTCCCATCCTTCGTTCGTCTAATGAGAGTACTTTTGGGATAGGGCTCAAATTCGAAATATTGTCAAATTTGAGTCATGAAGTTCGATTTTTAGGGTGTTGAGTTAGGGATTTCATCTAAATTCTGGATTATGGCATTGTGAAACTGCAGAATTTGATGGGAGTTGGTTTGAAATAACGGTTTAGTTGAAGCAAATTTATGGTTTCATGTGCGAGTTCCATGTTGCAATTATGTGTGAATAATTGCTTCGAGTGAGCAATTTGTTAGTGCGTAGGAGCTACTTCATTAGCATTTAGGCTTAGTTTATAGTTGAGATAATGCTTTACTCAGTTTGATGTTGACTCGTGTGTAATTGATAGGATTCCAAGATCATCGGTTCGAGTGAGCCGCATTGTTTGGTTTGGGCATTCTTAGTTAAGTGGCGCTATCTCTTCTTTGATTTTGTGACCTCATATTTTGAAAGTGATATATTATGAGTTATTAAAGCATGTTTATTACATAAAAAAAAAATGGATTGGGCATTTACTATGTTTTGGTATTTCATAATGGTTTGGGAAATGTTTTAGAAAATGTGTTGTGAAATGTTCTATATACTGAATTGTGAACCTAGTTTATGAAATGGACTCCAAAATGATTTAGGAAACATATTGTGAAATGTATTCTGTTTGATGAACGGATTGAGAAAGATTATATGCTTTGTTTTGTAAATCGATTTGTGATATCGATTATGGTTTTGGCTTTGAGGATTGTCAAGGATGTTGTTGTGGATTGATATTGATGCTCAGCATCAATGTGAACCCATTGAGGGCATGTGAGTATATATACTAGTTTAAGATATCTTTTCGGGTTGAGCCACTGGCAATATAGATGGAAATCTAGCTAGTGGGAGAATCTTAGTTGTCTTGTCACGAGACATTATGGGTGATCATTGTTGATATTTGAGTTTGAGAGTGGTTAATAGAATAGACCATTGACATGTAATTTGAGATTGACCAATAGAATAAGCCATTGGCATGTGATTTTGATGAGATTGATTAATGGTTGTTCTGATTTTATTGTAAAATGGATATTTCTATTATAAAGATAGCTATGTTGAAGCGTATATAACTCACTCTTTATTAAATTCGTTTTGTCCTGAAATTTGGTGTAATGAGTCATGTTTTTGTGTTTTAAACATGCATAGGGGATCTTCGATCTACTTAAAAGAGATATGCACTATTCACTGGATTGTGATTGCTCATTCTATTCATCTTTTGTGCTTTTCAAGTTTCTCGATTAGTGGCTAATAAAGCAAGAGCATTATTGACTAGAATTTTTGGCAACTATAGTTTCGGGCTATGTCATTCAAATGGAAGGACGGTCATGTCACTTTCCCAGCCCTATAGGATTTGGGTGTGACATAGAGAGAGAGAATCGTATTGATTAATCCTTCTTACCAGCTCATTAGTTGTCATGTTGTGGCCTTGGAGTACTATAAATAGGTCACTAGGGATCTCTAGTTTGCTCCACACAAGCCTTCCTTCTTCACTTCGCTCACCCCTTGAAACCCTAAACTTTCTCTGCTTCGCTTGTTCCTTTTAACTCTTCCCTACGTCCGAAAATGGCCGGAAACAAGAGCTTCATGACCAGCTTACTGGACCTCCTCGAGGACAACAACTTCATGAACAACATCATGAGCAAGCACTCTAGTACTAAACAAGTTGATGTCAAGGATTACTTGAGCCTCGTCAAGAAAATCCTTGACCCAAAGGTAAATTAGTGGACAAGCAAATTAAATGACATGCTATAATCTATTTTTCATTTACTTTTTAGTAGTGAATTTATCTCTGTGTACCTAACTAGTTTATGGGGCATGCAAGGTGTTCTATAGGCTTTCAAGTAATGTACCTCTATATGCATGCCCTTGAGTTATATAAAGCAGATGGGAAAATACATATTCTTGCCCGTAGACAATAAGCTGCGTCACTACAACATATTGCTTGCAAAAAACATGAAATTCGTGACAAATACTGCAATCTTTCCCATTTACTGGTTTCCATGGTTAATTGGTTGGTTGGTTCTTAACACGTGAATTTTTTTTTCTCAAATTAATTCCATGTTTCACTTTTGTCCGGCCAAACTTCACAAAGATACATAATTTTTCATGCTCTTACGTTCATAATATCTCATTGGTGAGGACTCATAAGTTAACCCATTTTTCCAGGGTGACCAAGTTTATAACAAAAAAGCTCAACCTCACTATCGCCTGTTTCTTTGTCACCCACCATCAACGAATTGTGCTGCAAGGTAATCTCATATTAAGAGACTTATTCCTCTACAAGAAGTGGAAGGAACCATGCGGGAGCCCCGGACCATTTTAGTCCTTTTTTTAACATTACGTAGAGATTATATTTTCTTGTTGTGGATAACAACCGATACTAAAGAAAAAGCAACTTTTTACGTCATGTTAAATTGTTCATTCTATCAAAGGAAAATAAAAAGAAACAATTACCGTGTTTGTTAAATTTTGTCGTCACATCCTCAATCATGTCATTTCCCACATTGAATGTCCAAATCTATGTCCGCAATCAACAGATCACTTGCGAGGCCCTGCACACCAACAATGCGGGCCAAACAATGGAATTGCTTTTCGCCAAGTTGTCATCCTTTTCATGGGATGTCAAGGCTGTGCTGACACTGTCAGCTTTCTCGGTGTACTACGCTGAGCATCGGCGTCTTGCTCAAATGGAAGAATCGGACTACTGTCTTGGCTTAGCGGCCGCGTTGAGAGGGCCACGGGCTGGTAAGTTGGATTTTGGGGCGCTCAAGGATCTGATCGGGGAGACTTTGTATTTCACCGAGTACACTGTTGACTTTGCGAACTCAAAAGAATTCGCAGCATCGCGGACATCAATAGAAGCCAGTTTTTATCAAATCATTCTCGGTGTAATTGGCTGTTCAGTTACGTTCAGTGGCATGATTTGCACGAGAAATGAGTATGTTATACCAAGCTCCCTCTCTCTCTCTCTCTCTCCCCTCTCTACCCACCCCCAAAAAAAAAAAAAAAAAAAAAAAAAAACATTTCACTTCAATGCTCAACCTATTTCTCGATGACTTCAGGTTCCCAGGGCAAGATCTGTCGACCTTTGCAGACCGGGTCACGACAAAAATATGAATCCTTCAAGAAACAAATGGAAAATCTCAGAGAAGAGCACGGTGAGATCATTGTTTGTTTTCAAACAAAAAGTCGCTCTCGTCATGGAAGGAAGCGTTCATGCGTCTCCTCCAAATTCCTTTTTGTGGGGGCAGAAAATTTTTGTCACATATCAGATAAAAGTACTTAAATTTTTAAAGTGATTCACATTATGCAGAAGAGAAACGTCAATATAAGAAACTCAAGGACCTTTACAGATCTCCTGCTGGTATTGTAAGGCTTGTGGCTGAAATGTGCTGCACCAAGAATGATTCACTGACAGTTAATCAAGGTTTGGAGAAGACAACGGTTAGCTTCTCAGTCCCAATAATCTTCACCAACTTTGATTACCAGTCATTATTGTATATCAATGTCATGAGAAGGGAACGCATATCAACTTATGAATAATTAACTACGTTTGAAATTTTCAGATGTTTGTTTGTAGGCATTAAAAATGCAATAATCAGAGCATGGTTTGATCACTGCGTGTTATAGGTAAAGGTGGACCAGTTGCAGAACAAGAACGTGATGTTGCTTATTTCGGAGTTGAGCTTGTCGGATGATGATCTAGAAACCCTTAACAGCATCTACAATGATGGATTCAAATCCAGTAACTATGAAATTATGTGGGTTCCTATTGCGGATGTAAAAGATGATGAACATTTCCAAAAGAAGAGATCCAAGATGCGCTGGCACTCGTGCAACTCCATTGTCAGTAAGGCAGCAGCAAAGTTCATTAGGAAGTGGTGGCAATTTAAGCAGCAGACTAAGGTTGTCGTATTGAACGAAAAGGGGGAGGTGGAGAACATGGATGCAATGTCAATGATACGCCTTTGGGGATTGAAAGCCTTGCCGTTCACACAGAAGAAGGGCGACAAGCTCTTGGAAGAGCTCGGCAACAACTGGCTCAACCTTGTGGTGAACAACACGGTATTCTAGTTCAGTCTACGTTTAGGTTATAAAAATCAAAGTTCAGTCGGAGATCTTCCTCCAAATAGACAAAGGAAGACATAGCATCTGTTCTAATTTCGTCTGACAAGATTTTTTTATTTTAAGTCTTTAACACGCTCAGCCAGGCACATACTCGCACATTATACACAAAATCAAGTAGAACGAGCTTCTATTATTGCAGAGTTCATGAAGAATTTACCCGATCTAAAAATTTAGATACTACCATATTCAAACAAGAATCATACGCAAGATAGATTAAGAATTTCCTGACTTCATCAATTTGTATTCTTGTTCTTTCAACATGTCCTCTGTCTTGACTGTTGGACAGTGGGAAAGGACGGAGCTCATACTCGGGAAGACTCCGATATTGTCAGACAGATTACAAAAATCCTGAGCAGCAACACCTATACCTCCAACTTCAAGTTCTTCAACATCAACACCAATAGAAAGCAATTCCTATCCCGCCTCGAGAACTGCATATCCTGGAAGATGCGGGTGAAAAGGGAGATGCCCGATTCCCTGACGCTAAAGATGCTTGAGCTCTACACCAGCTACCAGAAGCAAAGTGGGTTCGCCATTGTCGCGAGGGGGTCAAGCGTGATTGTCAACACTAGTCTCACGGATCTCTTGAAAGTGCTGTCGGACCATAAGGAGTGGATCAAAGAAGGGAGTAACACAAAGGATTTTGAAACCCTCTTCCTAGAGTACTTCAAGAAGGTCATTCCCATGCCACAATGCTACCAATTGTATATCCCCAACATGGTCGACGACATACCGAAGTGCATCAAGTGCCCCACCGACAATTGCACTTGGAACATGCAGACCGTCGTCACCTTCAAGTGCTGCCATGGTGAGCACTGACCAGCCAATCAGGCCACCGAGCCCAACGCCTTCATTTCGTGCTCCATAGTAAACAGGAACTGCTTAGCTCAGTCGTGTTTTCACGTCATCTCTTTCCTTTCCAGAGTGATATTGCTTTCCATTACGTGTGGTTGGAGTATGTAACAAAGTTGTGCGTGTGCTGTGCACAACTTGATGTACCGCGCATGCAGACACCGTGTGCAATGAATAAAACTTTTTATCATCTGTAACGGGGTTGTGCTTGTAATGTGAGGAAAAATATTAGGTACATCAAATACATTGCATTGAACCATTTAAATATCCTCACGTGGCCATAATGGGCCCACTTTTTAAGATCTTTTTCTCTTTCCTCCATTACCCTCTCTCTCCTTCGTTGCTCTCTCTTTCCTCCATTACCCTCTCTCTCCTTCGTTGCTCTCTCTTTCCTCCCACTCTTTTTGCCTTTTGAGGCCGTGGACGACGCTCCGTGTGTCGCACCGTCAACGGCCAGCCATGAAACTCATGAGCACACTGACGTGGTGGCGACAGCCATCAAGCCGGCCTACACTGAGCTCCAGCTGGCCCAGAGCCCGTACAACAGCGAGGCGATTCAGTAGGTGGACCAAGCCATCGTCAACGAGCTGAAGCGCAAGTTCCTCAAGGAGGAGCTTGACCTCTCCCCATAAGGGACGCTGATGCTGGTGGAGATTCAGGAGCAGCAAAGCCTCATGAGGACTCATGAGATCACGGTGAAGAAGATGGAGGCCGAGGTCGAACGCAAGGAATCGGAGATCTCCGCGGGGAGAAGGAAGGTTGACGAGCTCGTCTCCGATAACAGGTCATCGTAGAAGAAGCACAACGAGAGCGGCGTATTGCCTTTGTTCGACAACTTCAAGCTCTCGTCTTTAAGCCCGGCCCACTTTGTGCAAGTCCTTCACTAGGCTCCACAATATTTAAAGCACTTCGCGAAATCCATGGTTCGCAAGATGGAGACGGCGAATTGGAACCTCGACGATCGAACAGATCTGAAAATAGTGAGAGGAGAGAGAGAGAGAGAGAGAGAGAGTGAGTAGAATAGGAGAGAGGGTAACCGAGGAGAGAGAAAAGATCTGAAAAGTGGACCCGAGTTTGCCACGTGTCGACCTTTGAATGGTTCAATGCAAATCCAATATGGTGTATTAATAAAAGACTTCATGATCTTAATAAGGTTCATTAGTTACATTCCCGAGTCATACAAAAACAAGACTTTCTAGTGATTACATGAAGAGCTTGTCATGTCATCTCTCAAAGGCAACCGCAACACACAATTAGGAGAACTCTAGCGACTTTGGTCCCAAATTGACTGCGCCCAGTGCATAAGGCTCCCTAGACCCGATCGGACGGATCATGTGGTGACGCCAAAAACTCACATGATCCAGCGGATCACTTGCACTCAGCCTATATATTTTCCATCAGTGTAGCCAATAAATTACCATGTAAGAGAGGACTATCAGCGCGTGAGAGCTTTGTGCTCTCTCTGTCTCTCTCCCTCTAGTAGAGTTGGCAATATGGGTCAAAAACTCATATTATGACCCATTTTTAGTTAAATGGGTCATATATGGGTCAAGTGAAAGTTAAATAGAGTCAAAAATGGGTCAAGTGAAGGTTAAATGTGGGTTAGAAATGGGTCAAGTGAAAGTTAAACATGGATCAGAAATGGGTCAGTGAATATAAAACACAAAAATAAATAGTCTAAATGAGTTATAAGGAAACCCATTTTAAAGTTTAAACCCTTGGCTTTTTAAATTTATAAAAATGTTTTTTAATAAAAATCAAAATTATAATTATTTTTCAATTTTCAATTTTTTTTTTTTTCTTTCTTTTTCTTCATTCCTTACCGGCGGCCGGCGAGCGAGACGGTCGTCCCAGGTTGGCGACAAAGCCTCGCCAAATCGGTGAGGTCGAGGCCCCGCCCGACGCCAGCGAGCTCGATCTCGCCTATGGCTGGTCGCCGGCTATTGTCATGGCCGGCGGCCGGCTAAAGGAGAAGACAAAAAGAGAAAAGAAAAATAAAAAATAATTATTAAAAATAAAAATAAAAAAATTATATTTTAAAAAATAAAACATAAAAAAATTATATTTAAAAAAAATTAAAAATTAGATTTTTTAAAAATATATTAAAAGAATTATAAAAATTTTCCATTAAATTTGTATTGCATAAAAATTGTTAAAAAATTTGTATTACATAAAAATGTTTTAATAATAAATAGGTTTTAGCAAGATGGTCGGAGTCGGATATGGGTCGGATACGAGTCGGGTCGAATATGGGTCACTAGATTTACACTATAAGAATATGGGTTAAAACGGATTAAATGGGTCAAATATGAGTTGACCCATTTTGGCTCCCGACCATACCCGACCCGGCCACCCACCATTTGCCACCTCTACCCTCTAGTATCTTCGGGAAGAGTGTCGGAATGTACTAAATAGAAGTCCTTTCTTAAGTTTATGTTTATTGATTATTGATTCAGCGCTTATCTTCTCCTTAGTGTGCGTGATAATGTGTCATTTATCACCACATCCAAGTGAGGACTTTCGATTCGAGTCGCAAAAAAAACTGTGAGCTCTCTAATTTCATCCTTTACATCTTATAGCATTTCACTAAGCCCAATCAGTTGTAGTAGAGACGCTTTGCGGGTGCAAAAGAGTTCGCAGGACATGGTAAAAAATCTATTGCACGCGGCTGAACAGATGCGCTACACCAGAGCTTTGACAGACGCTCCGAAAGAGTCGAGCCGAGAGCATATGAAAATTCTCTGAACCCCGCATGTGTTGATCCTCCCGTTACTGCACCTTTGGAGTTACTTATATATGAGCGTTTTGGGTTCCTCCAGGTAAGAACGTGATTATTCCGAGTAAGAAAAAAGAATTATCACCTTCAACCCAAAAGACAGACGTGAAGTAAGAAGATAAATTTTTTTTTTTTTCCAATCATGCTTGACTCCTTAAGATATATTGGGTTTAAAGAAATGATGTCTTCCAATTTCCAGATTGCATTCTCACTTTCTTTTCTTCCTCTTATCTCCAAACATACACGATTACTTAGGATGCCGGTTCAATCTACTTCAAAAGATTTAAAATCCCAATACATTCACATTTTTTAAATCAAGACGCCTTGTGATAGAGACGGGATAGAATCAAAATTACTCCTTGAATGATCATGGTGCTTCGAAGGTAATTATCATAAGTCCCTCTTCAATCCGAGTTTAAACGTAACCTGGAACTTATGTTGAAATAGTCTTGAACACAATTTCGATTAACCTTGAATTCGAATTAAATTTAAATCAAGATTGCACAAACAGGGTTTGTCTTATCTTCAAATTTAGTCGACTCAGCCAATCCGAACCATCCTTAATCGAAGTTGGTGACTGTAATATTTTTGGGCTTGCTAAATCTTCATAGTCTTGTGGGCTCATTCAAAAAATATTTTAATTAAATTCAAAGCCTCCCTGCTTGGATTCATTAGCTCCAATTTAGTAAAAGATGCAGTTTATGTGGGCTTAGTACTAATAAATGAAAAGGCTCTTAATATGCATGTACAATCTATCAATGTTTTTGCTTAGAGGTCAAGATTCATTCCTAATTTCCTTATGCAATAGTTAGTACTTTTCCCTAGTTGGGAAAAGTACCAAAAAAAATCTAAACCTTTTGCATTGGTACCAATTCAGTCCTAAACTTTTCAATTGGACCAATTTAGTCCTAAACCTTTTGATATTGGTACCAATTAAGTCCTTCCGGCCAATTTTGGCCGTGCGGTCAAGATGTGGGCGTCGCCGGTGACCGGACGGCGACGTGGAAATTTTTCTGATTTTTTAATTATTTTTCGATTTTTTTTTTTTTTTTTTTTTTTTATTTTTTTGCCTTTTCATTTTCTTTTCCGGCGGTGGCCGGCGGGGGCCGCGAAGCCCTCGCCTGCCGCCGGCAGGGTCGCGGCCCTCGCCCGGCCTCTCCAGGGGCCGCCGGCGAGGCCATGGGGGCCATCGCCGAGGGCGGAGGCGAGGGCCGCGAAGCCCTCGCCGACCCCGTCGGCGAGGGTCGCGGCCTCGCTCGACCTCACCCGCGGCCCCGGGCGGCGAGTGAGGGCCGCGACCCCGCCGGCGGCCGGGAGGGCTTCGCGGCCCTCGCCTCCGCCCGGCAATGGCCGCCATGGCCTCGCCCGGCGGGGGGAGGCCGGCCTCGCCCGGATCCGGGCGGCGCGAGGGCCGCGACCCTCGCCGGCGGGCGGGCGAGGGCCGCGGCCCTCGCTCGCCGGATCCCGAGTGGCGAGCCGCCTCGCCCGGCCTTGCCTGACGCGGCGAGCCATGGCGGCCATCGCCGGGGCGGAGGCGAGGGCCGCGACCATCGCCGCCGGCCGGCGAGGGCTTCGCGGCCCTTGCCTCCGCCCAGCGATGGCCGCCATGGCTCGCCGGCGCCCGAGGAGAGGCCGGGCGAGGCCGCGACCCTCGCCGGCGGCGGGCGAGGGCCCGCGGCCCTCGCCCGGTGGCCGGCGAGCCTCACCGGAGGCTCGCCGGCCACCGCCGGAAAAGAAAATGAAAAAGGCAAATAAAAAAAAAAATAAAAAATAAAAAATCGAAAAATCGAAAAATAATTTAAAAATCATAAAAATTTCCACGTCGTGCCCGGCCACCGGCCGACGTCCACGTTGGCTACGGCCAAAATTGGTCCGGAAGGACTGAATTGGTACCGATATCAAAAGGTTTAGGACTAAATTGGTCCAATTGAAAAGTTTAGGACTGAATTGGTACCAATGCAAAAGGTTTAGGACTTTTTTGGTACTTTTCCCTAGTTAAATTAGTTGCCAAAATTTAGGTGTCGATATCAATACTATATATTATTAGCAAAAACATGAAATCCATGGCAAATACTATGACCTCTCTATTTACTTCTTTCTGTGGTTAGTTGGCTAGATCTTAAAGCGCGATATTGTGGCAAAATGTCTTTGCCTCTGAAATTAATTTCAAATTTCACTCTTGTCCAGTCGAAGTTTATAAAGATACATAACATGGACAAGCTCTTATGTTCATGACATTCCATGGTTAGGATTTACCTGTGAATTCGTTTTTCCAGGGTGACCAAAGGAAAAGCTTTACCCCGCCTTTTCATGGGAGCTTTGTTCTTTTGTCAACAATCATTAACAAACTGTACGGTCAGATAATCTCATATTAACGGAGACATTTCTCGATTGAAATTGGAAATATACAAATGCGGGAGATCTTCCTTTATCTTCGACAAGAAGAAACCTCCTCCATTTATGTGGGCATGGAAGATTTCATCTCCTCGTTTGTCTTCATGCAACTCATTTTTTATGCCAAAGAAGGGATAGCCTTCTTCATTAAATAAGTGTAGCATGTGGAAGTCTCCTTTTGCTATTTATCCAGCTAGCACGCATGCACAAAATTAATGCAGGAAGAGAGGAAAAAAAAAAACCAGTTGGATTTTATTTGGCCGGCCATACTTGCTCGCTTTAATTTTGGACCGTACTTATTCAATGGACTTAATCTCAAGACATAACTCAATAAAAGCCCTACTGTTCATGTAGGAGAGGGGTGCAAGTCCTGGAACGGTCACAAGAAAAATTGGCTCAAGCTTGTGGTGAACAACGTGCTCTGCCAAACTGTCGAACAAAGCGTAAGTTACAAATGCAGTATGGTTTGGATTATCTGGCCATATTTTTATCAAAAAAGATCGCGTGATAATCTTTAATTTGTTGTGAGAATAATAGTTTATTTTAGATCACAAAACCAAATCACAAATAATTATAAATTGCTATTAGACCCACTTCTTCAATAATTTGTGACTCATAACAGACTATTATTTTTATAGTATTCCAAGGACTGTTATACTAGTAAATTCCTATTTTTATCATACATCCCTAGGTGGAAGGACTTTCTTCCTCCCAGGCTTCTAATTAGTGCTTTAAAAATCTAGACATATAACTCTATTTTTAATTGGGTTTTCATTTAGGTTATAACAATTAAAGTCTAGTTGGAGATCTTCCTCCAAATGGGGACGAAGGAAAACACAGCCTCTGTTCTAATTTCTGTCTGACAAGATTATTTGAGGGTTAAGTCTTTAACGCGCTCAGCCAAGCACATACTGGCACATTATAGACAAAATGAAGTAGAACGAGCTTCTATTGTTGCAGACTTCGTGTAGAATTTACACTACCTAAAAATAGAGCCAAGGACATCGGTGAATGGCAAGCAATGAGATCGATAGCCTCAAGCAAGGCTCGAGCTTGCCAGCTTTGGCTAGGACAAGCCTCCTTCGAGGCCAGCGAGGTAGACCTTCGACTGCCTTGGGCGACCTCACCCAATGCGAGAGCAACTGTCACTTAGCAGGTGAGGTTAGTCATCGCCCAGAGGCCAATGAGGTCAAACCTTGTTTGAGGCTGGTCGTGGGCCATCAAGGAGCATGGTGACCGCTGAGGATGAAGGAAAAAAAAAAAAAAAAAAAAAAAAAAAAAAAAAACCAAAAAACAAAAAAAAAACAAAAAATTATGATAAAGAATGAATAAGAAAAATTAGAAAAATTGTCCACGTTGATGGGTGCCATTTAAGATGGCCAGCATCCACATCAGTAATTTCCAACCAAAATTATTACATTGGCAAATTTTAAAGATATTTTGGAGTAAATTGGCCAAATTGAAAAGTTTATGGCTACATTGACACAATTATATTAAGTTTAGAATTTTTTTTATAATTATCCAAAGATTTCTTTCCTCCATAAGTTTATCTCCATGGTTGGATCTCTTTCAAATAATCAATTCCACTAATTGAAATTTAGAGTGCAAAGAATATGCATCCGATGGTACACTTACCCTTGTGAAAAGATACAGCGTTAGTTTTATAATCCTAATAAGAAACCATTAACTTATGTTTACCAACGTATTTTAAAACATTGACCTAGGTCTGTCGTATCGGCAGGTGATTTTCCTTAGGAGTGGCAATTAAAACAGTTATGTCATGCTTTGCATGGCCACATAGATGTCACACATATCGACACCAATTGGCTGGCCTTCATGTATATACGAGGAAAATAACAAGCTTTGAATGAATGGACGACCATAGAAGAATTAGAAATTTTTGTGAAATTAAATAGTGAGAAACTCGAAAGTGACCAGAAAATGCACTAATTTAAAATACATAAATTTACAGTATGTTCAACAACCATTTAATATTTTGCACTTTCTATCAAATGTTTGATTTTTTTACACTGCGGTAGAGATCGTGACTTCGTACCATTCACGACCCATGAATCTAATGAACAAGTTTGAATTCGTAATCTCACATTGATGAATACTAGTCCGCACCACTAGAAGACAAAGTGATCAATTCACTCGCATTCGATAATAAGTGATAATCATCCAAGGTACTTGGAAAGATTATCGATTATATATGTCTAGTTTCCATGCAAGTACACAGCGTGTGCACAACTACTTTTGAGATAATCTTGTAAATTAAGTTTGTTAGATGGTTCCACCTCCACACTATGTTACACAATATAATCTGAGGTTCAACTTGCGTTTATTTGGAAGCACTCTAAATAACGGCACAAGTTAGTACATATAGTACATATAAGTTGTTAAATATAAACTTGTGAAAAGAAAGACACACAAAATTAACATGAAATATGAACGTTGACCGACATGAAAGACCCGAATCAATGCGTTTGTCTTATTTTTTTCTTTTTTTCTTTTTTCTTTTTTGTGTAAACATGTGAATATTATTAATCAGAAGAGGTACAAAAGCTTAGGGGAATCCCCTAACATTTTAAATAGACTAATTATGTGAGAAGATGGAGGAAGGAAGCCTCCATATAGTAGTGAATAAAACATTTGTCAGGCCTAGGGGTGAGCGGTTCCAGGTTCCGGTTCGGTTCCGTCCGGAAACGGAACCTACCCCACGGGAGGATTCTTCATTTTTGGAACCCAGGAACCTACCCGTCAAAACCAAGAACTCGGAACCTACCCCGTCACAGTTCCGTGGTCGGTTCCGTGTTCCGATGTGTTCTTTTTTTTTTTTTTTTTTTTTTTTAAGATTTGAACTATAACGAAGAAGGAAAAAGACAAAACTCCTATGGAATTTAAAATCCACATTACCATTTGCTAAACCCAAAGGAAAAAGGCAGAACTTAAATTTGGATCAACCTCCCTATTTGATTCCTATATTGCGAGTTGATCAAACCGTAATGTGATACATAAATAACTGCTCATTAAAGTTATTGATCATATGAAGTATTTCGACAAGAAAGCATCTCAAAATTTAATGGTTTGGACCAACAATCCCCAATGAAGATGTAGGATAGGCAGAAGACACGCGATTCACAAACCGAAGTATACTAAATAGCATAACAAGCGAAGCAACCAGCCCAACAGCAAGTTAGATATCTTTTATTTGCACAAGAGTTTTCATAACCAGTAGCCAAAAACTTTACCATGTTAGTTTGCTTAACAATGAGTATATACATTGTTAAGCAACGTAAGAATGTTGCTGCTGCTCCATCAAACATTGCAAGATCTTGCCCTGCTCCATCATGCATTGTTGGGGCTTGCATTGACGTGCCTTCGACGAGGGAGTTGGTTTTCTTTGTGCCCTGTCAATGGAGGAATGGGACCTTGTTAGACATGCAAAACCAAAAACCTAGCAGAACTTTTACATCCTTCTCGATTATGCATCAAATTGGTTTTTATGTGTTGGCAGCTCCTTATTTTGCTAATTCTCTGTACTGAGTTAATCTTTTGTGCACATCGGCGCCCACACCTGTTCAACACCGATTCGACCACATCCCCAAAACCATCGACTGCCCATAGACATGAAGAATAATCCAATGCCTTTACCTGTCATCTTCACATCTGAATAAACTTTCTTCATACTGATTCCTGCGCATGTGTTTGAAAGAGTAATCCTCACTACCTGATGTCACAGATACCCAATGGTCATTGAGCACTTGAGCACCAAGCTCGACCTCCGGCTGATTGTAGGAATTGGATACCTGCGAACACCAAGCAGCAACCAGGTGATATTAAAATATGAACTTCTATAAACAGCTAAGCTAAGAAAAGCAAACCATTTTATACATCATCGCGGCGGTAACTTGGGGTACAGCGTTGAGTTGGACAAGTCCAGCTCTTGAATGGATTTGAACATATACTTGTCTTTGCATCTTTCCTTATCTTTGGCTCCATCATTCTCGCGCTTATGCTCCTTATCTTTATCCTCAGCCTTTGCTGTCCAGGACATGTGCCCATCGGCAGAGAGCGACCCTTCATCCAAGTAAGCAATCAACATCAGATTTTTGCTACAAAGAGGAAACATATAAAATGTGGCAGAAAATCTATTTGAAGAGGAGAGGTGAATAGAAGTATTACATACTTTTACTCACAATACCAGCAAGAAAGCCATCCGGGAAAAGGAGACTCGTTAATAACCAAAATTATTCATAGACATGTAGACAAATTATATAAACAACAAATCTCAAGAACTACCGATATTCTCACAGCGCTCCAAAAAGCCATTGAATTCTTCCATGAGATCAGGATGCTTCGACCACTTGAGCTCGGCTCAAGCTCCGACCTTTCTACCCGTAGACACGAAAATCAGACAAAACAAAGAAAACCCAGATAAAGATACCCACAAAAATGTACAGAGAGAGAGAGAGATCTTACGACGAAGAGGTCGAGGAGGACTTGATCGGGAAGTGGGCGAGGTTGAGGACGGCCGACGGTGGAACAACAGAGCGTCGCGGCCCCGCAGCTCGTCGTTGGGACGCAGCACACGCGACGGCGAGCCGGCAGCATCGTCAAACCGGGCAATGGCAACCATGTCGCACCCACCCACCCACCACCCTTCCTCCGCTTCGTCTCGCTCCCCTTTCCCTTCTCTCCGCCCCGCATTCGCAATTGCTCTGGTCCGCCACCCCGAGCGAAGGAAGGAACACAAAAAAAAAAAAAAAAAACTAAGAACCGCCACGCCCCGAACCCTAAGAGCCCAAGACTCCCGCGATGCGCAGGGCCATGGATTTCGACCCGAACGTCGTCGACCGGTGTGGGGTCATCGGTGACTCGGGGGTGGAGCGTTGTAGAGGAAATAGGAAGAAGGGACAGCGAAGAAGAGAAGAAAAATTAGGGTTGAGCGATGCGAGAGGAAATAGAAAGAAGGGAAAGTGGAGGAGAGAAGAAAAATCAGGTTTCTATGAAGGGTACTCCCGGTCCCGGTTCGGTTCCGGTTTGGGTTCGGTTCCGGTTCGGTGATCCGGGAACCGGAACCGCCGGTTCGCGAAAAATGGAACCGGGAACCGGAACCGACCACTCAAGAACCGAGAACCGAACCGGACCCTCCGGTTCGGTTCTCCGGTTCCCGGTTCTACCCGGAACCGTGCTCAGCCCTAGTCGGGCCTACACTATTGGTAAAGTGATGCTCTACCTATTATGACATTTCAAATCCTAGCCAATAAAAATAAGGTTCAATCGACTTGTTTTGAAACCATATACCGTTTCATATTTTTCTTTGGTGAGCTATTTCCATTTTTTTTTTATCCTTTCTTTATTGTAATAGTTAAATAAAAAGTAGAAAAGAGAATTGAAGAAATTTTTGTTATAATTAGATATATCGAAAAGAGTACATGGAAAGCCTATTTATAAGCTTAGATAGAGGAAATCAAAGAAAATCAAAGAAAATCAAATCAAATATGCATAATCAAACATAGTCAAAATAAATATTGAAATAAGAGAAATATCCTAAATATCTCTAAGAGATATCTAAGTATCCTAATATTGCTAACATCCCCAAGTTAAATTGAAACAAATCAGCTTGAGTTTGAAAAATAAAGTTAACAATATCACAAAATCTTTGATTAATAAGCTCAATGGATCCAAGATGAGGTGACACTTATGATGCCTCTAAGCTTCCGTTGATGAGAAGATTTCAATATGTCGCTTATCTGGTGACGGCAAATTTGGTGATGGTATCGGCTTACTCATTAAAAGTTAAGAATCAAAGAATTGAAGCCGAGCGGCCTGCATCGTTTGCGGCCGACTTTGCTATTGGGACAATAACTTAAATAGAGCCGATATGGCTGGCGTGATTATAACTGAAAGAAAAATTTACTGTACAAATATGCGTCTTTGCATGTCGAAAAATACTTCTGTGGAAAAGCTCGACTTGACGATGTGTTAGAAACGTTGTAACACAACACCATGGTGCTTACTCAGACGGTAATTGGGGCATTTGGGCAAACACTGTCAAGGGCGGCATGGATTTATTTTACCAAGGGTGCATGGGTATAAAGCAAGACTCGGGAAAGGAGGCTCTGATACCAAGTTAAATATAAAGTAGAAAAGAAAATTGAGGATTTTTCTGTGTAATTTGATATATTGAAAAGAGTAGATAGAGAAATTAGATAATGAAATTCAAAGGAAATCAAATCAGATATGCATAATCAAACATAATTAAAATAAATATCGAAATAAGAGGAAAAATCTTAAGTACGTCTAAAAGTATCTATATATCCTAATATTGCTAACAGTATTATATCGGTTTGGATAACATATAATAACCGTACTTACAATCAAAGTCAGTTGAACGAGTACTATATATCATGTATATTGGAACATAATTAAATAGTCACTTGTTTATTCGAATTCCAAATCATTGAGAAAAATCCGTGTACTGACACACCACCATGCAGCTGCCCAGATCCCAGGAAAATTACATCCGCCACATGCTCTGACGTTGTCGTTCTGTTTCTTTTCTCGATTCTGTGTCAACTGTAAATGCCTCGCTTGATGTTCGTAGCCATGCTCCCCAAATAGAACTGACCCAAATCATCATCGACCGGAAAATTGTCTTAGTCTGAAAAAGTCGAATAAACATGTTTTCATGAAATTATATATTGAAAAAGTGGAACGCAATTAGAAAATAAATGAATTTAATATTATATAAGTTTACAATATGGTCAGCAAACATAAAATATTTCGCATTGTCTTCTCTCCCTCTAGAAGGTCGCACACTTGCTATCAAATGTAATTTTGATACTGCAGGGATTGTAACTCGGTTCCTCGAGCGACCTCGCACATACCAGAGCAACCCTCGCTCAACAAGCAAGGTCGGCCCTTACTAGAGGCTAGTCACCGACCATTGAGGAGGTCGGTGACCACAGAAGATGAAAGGAAAAAAAAAAAAAACAAAGAAAGAAAACAAGAAAAATTATAAAAAATTCTTTAAAAATAAAATATATTATAAATTTAGTGGTATCACATAGAATAGCCGCTATCCACATTAGCGATTTCTGGCCAAAATTGATCGGATAGATTACGTAGCAAATTTTCAAAAGATTGAGAATAAAATTGGTCAAATTAAAAGGTTCAAGGCTGAATTGACATAATTATAATAGATTTAGAATATTTTTGGTAATTATCCCGAGATTTCTTTCCTACAGAAATTTATCTCAAACGGTTGGATCCCTCTTTCAACTAATCAATTCCACCGGTTGAAATTTGGAGTGCAAAGAACATGCCATATTATCCGGTAGTACACTTAACCTCGTGAAAAGATACCATGTCAATTTTTTCATCATAACCAACGACTAAATAATTAACATAAGTTTAACAACGTATTTTAAAACATTGACCTAGATCTGTCGTATTGGCAGGTGATTTTTCTCCATAGGAATGGCATTTAAAACAATTATGTCATGCTTTGTATGGCCACAATGACGTCATACAGATCGACACCAATTGGCTTATGTAAATACGAGAAAAATAGCAAGCTTTAAATGAATGGACGATCATGGAAGAATTAGAGACGTCTGTGAAATCAAATAGTGAGAAACTCGAAAATGACCAGAAAATGCACTAATTTAAAATAAGTTTACAATATGTTCAACAACCACATAATATTTTGCACTGGTAATCAAATGTTCGATTTTTGATACTGCAGAGGAGATTGTGACTTGGTACCATTCACGACCTATGAATCTAATGAACAAGTCCGAATTCATAATCTCTCATTGATGAAAAAGAGGTAGTATAGTAAGACAACCGGATCCACCTCCACACCATCTTACAAAAGATAACTCGGGGTTCAGCAATGTCTGGAAGCACTCAAAATAATGACGTAAAGATATGATGATACTTTTATTTGTTTGCTTAAGATGTTTTTCTATGAACAAATTTTAAGGAAATGCCTTGGGTAATAAATGGGGAAAATTACTAAAAAGTCTTAAACCTATTGTAATTATATCAATTTAGTTTTAAACTCTCTTTTTTTATCAATTTAGTTCTAAACTTTTTGTATTAGTGCAAAATTAGTTCATCTGACTAATTTTGATTGGCTAGTGTTGACATGGATGCCGACCATCTTACGTGTGCCATCAGCACTAACGTGAATAATTTTTGATAATTTTTTGATATTTTAGCAATTTATTTTTTTTTTTATTTTCTTTTTTCTTTTTCTTTTTTCTTTTCTTTCATTATTTTTCTTACCCTTCCTTCTTTCTCCAACTGGTTTCCAATCTAGCCTCTAGCTAGAGGTGACGGCCACAAGATCGACCTCGCAGCCTCTAGCAAGCCTCGGCCCACCCTTAGTGAGGCTCGCCCTCGCTAGTGCTGCAAGGGCTACCTTACCTAGGTTGCCCACTAGGCTAGCATGGGTTGAGCGGGTAACCTAGTTGAGCCTGCAAGGTGAGGACTGGAGCCTCGCCAACGGCTAGGATTTGGCGAGGTCGAGTTGGTCGTCAGCTATTGGATGAAGAAGGAGGGAAGGGGGAGAATAAAAAAATAATATAGAATATTTCTAAAAATTGTCTACATCAACATTAGTGGCACCACGTAGAATGGCTAGTGTTCATGTTCGCATCGGCCGACTAAAATTAATCAAATGAATCGAATTTGTACAAATACAAAAGATTTAAAACTCATTTGGCAAAAAAAAAAAAAAAAAAGATTTAGGACTAAATTGACACAATGACAATAAGTTTAGGACTTTTTTGATCATTTGCCTAATAAATGTGATTCACCCTATGCAGCTTCTAGATCCAAGAAAAAGTTCATGGGTAACATTGTCGTTCTGTTTCTTTTCTCAATTCTATGTTAACTAGATATGCTTATGGTGGTGTAATCAGTATTAGATGCGGTAATACTTTATCTGTAGAAATTTAGATCCAATCAAGATAAAATCCAGTAAGTCTCCGCCTTTGCTTTGCTTGCTGTTTGCAATCATGCCCGATAAGGATATAAAGCATCTCTCAAATCGACCCGACCCAAATGATCTTCGATAGGAAATTTTTCTTGCCCATGAGATTCATAGGGAGTCATCATTTATAATGTTGCACAAACAAGCGATCAAACACATTAACAAAGAGTTAGATCAAACATCATATTTATATTATTCAATCGATGTGATCTCCATCAATAGAGAGAGCAATACAACATTTTGTTATAAGTCAAGTGATATGGCAAAGATTAGAAGAACTTTCAAGTCAACTAAGCAGTCTCGGTGATTTTCAATCCTCTATTACACATAATAACTTATACAATATTTAACCAGGATACATTTTGCCAAAAATAATCTCTCTATCTCGTAAACAATTTATTTGAAATCTTCATACAAGAATTTCACAATTTCAAACACTATTGAATTTGCTCCACTATATAATTGAATCATGATGACCCGATGCATATCGCCCGTAAAAAGTGCGGCCGCTCCGGTTGCATGCACACACGCCTTCTTGACTAAACCCCTCAAGCTTATGTAAGTTCGCGTTTTTTGGGAAGGAAAGTTCAAATAAAAGCTATCTTTTATATTTCCCATTAAATTTTAAATTTTATCTAAATTTCCAAAAACAGTTTATTGAGAGAAAATTTATGCGAATATACCTGTCGATATCTGTATATTGTAGAAATTTGTGTTTAAAATTATTTTTTAAAAAGTCAAATTAATACGTCATAAAATTTAAATTAAACAAAAAGTAAAAAGATGAAAAAGCTTACAGACACGCCCATATTAAACAATACGAACCTGTTTTTGCCCCCATCGAATCATAAGATTGGGCAACAAAGTCTCCTTATTAACTTTTTCTATGGGGGTTGAATAGCCACACACACTTCGATTTGGGTCAAATTTCATTCATAAATTCAAACTTGAAAGATATTTTCAACAAAAAATCATTGAAAAAAGGCAAAAATATGCAATGCTATTGGGAACATTAATCATCCGAACAATCAAGATTTCTTCCTTGAAATAATCTCTAAAAAACGGTATATTTTAGATGTTCCTCCAATCAATCATCGACCAACACGAACAAGTATGAGAGGGCAAAAATAAAAATAAAAATAAACGAAACAAATTGATTTGCATGGTTAAGTCATGGGCCTACGACATAGACCCAATTAGAAAATCAAAACGATAATTACTTAAAATGTCTCACTAAATCAAAGCCCCAGTCAACTTTTGCGAATGAGCTTCGAAATCTCCCGTATATGCTAGCCTTGCTTCCTAATCTATTAACGCCACGTTAAGTAGCCGATATGTCAAATACCTTCATCCACTCTTACACCAGATCGCACCATATGTTTAGATGGCACTCCCCAACCGCGCCCTCCCTGAGTTACGACACAAATTGAACTTTCTTAGTATTGTGCACATGTCACTTCGCTGGCAGAATATACATTTCCAATACGACTCGTTAATTAATCGTCCTTGCCAGCTCGTAAGCTGTCGTGTTGTGGCCTTGGAGTGTTATAAATAGGTCACCAGGTACCTGCAGTTTGCGCCACACAAGCCTTCCTCCTTCACTCACTCCCTTGAAACCCTAAAACTTTCTCTGCTTCGCTATTCCTTTTTCCCTTCCTTTCCTTCCGAAAATGGCCAGAAACAATGACTTCATGACCGAGGTGGCCGGAAATGTGGCGGAGGTGGCCGGAAGCGTGGCGGCCGAGGTGGCTGGAAGCTTGGTCGAGGTGGTCGGAAGCATGGCCGAGGCGGCCGGAAGCGTGGCAGCCGAGGTGGCCGGAAGCGTGGCAACTGAGGTGGCCGGAAGCTTGGCTGAAGCAGCCGGAGAGGCCGAAAGTGTGGCGACTGAGGTGGCCGGAAATGTGGCGGAGGTGGCCGGAAGCGTGGTGGCCAAGGTGGCTGGAAGCTTGGTCGAGGTGGTCGGAAGCATGGCCGAGGCGGCTGGAAGCGTGGCAGCCAAGGTGGCCGGAAGTGTGGCGACTGAGGTGGCCGGAAGCTTGGCTGAAGCAGCCGAAGAGGCCGAAAGTGTGGCGACTGAGGTGGCCGGAAGCTTGGCCGAAGCAGCCGAAGCGGCCGGAAGTGTGTCGACTGAGGTTGTCGAAAGCATGACCGAAGCGGGCGAAAGCATGACCGAAGCAGCTGAAAGCATGACCGAAGCGGGCGAAAGCTTGTTCAAGGTTGTCGGAAGCATGACCCGTTTTTTAAATTAAACCCAATTCATAAATGTTGTCATTATCGAGGCTATCGATGAATAACTGCGTTGCCGATATTCCAGACTTGACATCGAAGACTATTCGGTATACGCATAGAAAAAGAGTCATCATTGTAGCATTACTTTTGAGAGGTCTGTTCGTATTTCTATGTCGTGTTTGGTCATATTTCTTTCCTTTCCAGTATGATATTGCTTTCCATTATGTGTCGTCGGAGTATGTAACAAGGTTGTTCCCGTGCTGTGCACAACTCAATGTACCGTGCATGCAGACACTGTGTGCCATGAAGAAAACCTTTTATCATCTGTAACGGGATTGTACGTGTAATGTGCGGAACTTGATGTACTCTGCATGTAGAAACTATGCTACGAATAAAAGTTTGATGGTCTTCTGTCAGGCTTCGTAAGTTACATTCTTGAGGGGTACAAAACAAGACTTTCTAGTCATATCATGAAGAGCTTTTCATGTTATTTCCCGAAGGCAACCGCAACACACAATTACGAGATCTCTACCGACTCCAGTTCCAAATTGACGGCCCCTGGTGCGTTAGGCTCCGCGGCCCCAATCGGATGGATCATGTGGTCATGCTCTAAACCCACGTGATCCAACGGATCCTCTGCACTCGGCCTATGTGTTCTGTTGGTGCAGCCAATAAGGCCCCGTTTGTTTGTGTTCTTTATTTTTATGAACACAATTCGTTTTTTTGTTAGGGGAACAAAAAAAGTTAACAGTAAACGTTTGTTTGTTTGCGTTTTTGTTCAAAAACTATTTTTTGTTCAGAACAAATTTGGAGCAAGTAAAAAAAAAAAAAAAAAACTTATTTCTTGTTTTGGAACACTTCTCAGAAACAAATTTTCTCTCTCTCGGTTTTTTCTTCTCTTTCTTTTCTTTTTTCTTTTCTTCTTCTTTTTTCTTTGGCCAGTCGCCAACCTCGGCCATGACCGGTGACCGGCCGTCGAGGGCCGGCGACCTCACCGGAGCGTCGCCGGCCCCTGGCGAGGCTCGTTCTCGCCTTGGCTAGGCGAGCTCGGCCTTGCCGAATCTGGGCGAGCCCGAGCTCGCCCAGCCAAGGCGAGGCCAACCTCGCGCTGGCCGACAAGACCACCGGCCAAAAGGAAGAAAAAATAAAGAAAAATAAAGAAAAAAAAGGAAAATAAAATAACAATATTAAAAAATTAAAAGAAACAAAAAAAGAACACAAATTTACCAAATGTGTTTCTGTTCTTTTTTTATTCTAGGAGCAAGTTTACCAAAATGCATTCTTTGTTAAAAAATTGTTCCCCGAAACAAAAATAGTTTTTTCTATTTCTATTCCCTGGAACAATTTTTAAACAAAAACGTTACCAAACGCACCCTAATTTACCATGCGAGAGGACTATTAGGTATGAGAGCTCCGTGCTCTCTCTAATATCTTTAGGAAGAATGTCCAACCGTACTAAATAGAAGTCCTTTTTTAAGTTTACGTGTATTGATTATTGATTCAGCGCTTATCTTCTATGCGTAATAATGTGGTATTTTATCAGCACATCCTAGTGAGAACTTTATATTTGAGTCACAAAAGTAATTGTGAGCTCTCCAATTTCATCCTTTACACCTTATGGTATTTTACTAAGCCTAAAGGTAGCAAAAGTCCAAAGAATCCTACATCTATTGCACTTTTGCCAATTGAATGATAAACTTTTCAATTTTGCCAATTAAGTCCTAAACATTTTCGCATCTCTCCAATTGAGTCCAATCGGTCAATTTTAGCCAAAATTCACTAAAATGGACTCATTGGTCATCCTACGTGGTGCGGCCGGCGTTGACATGGAATTTTTAATACTATTTTAATATTTTTCAAATTAAACTTTTTACTTTTCTCGTTTTTTTTTTTTGTTTCCTTTTTTCTTCTTTATTTTCTTTTTTTATCGTGGCTAGCGAGGGTTGTGACGCCCTCATTGGGATCTACGCAAGGCCAGCCTCATGGTGGTCTCGCCGGCCACAAGATTGAGGTCTCGATGTAACGCCTGAGCACTAACTCACCGTGAGGACTCGGCTCACTGTCAATGAAGGCTTAGCTTGATCAAACTGTCAAGCAACTGTTTTGATTAGAGCGGATGAGTAGGGAGGGAGGGAGGGACGGACGGACGGACGGACAGACTGTTTTTATTAGAGGGATGTGTACGGAGAGAGAGGGAGAGGGGGAGGGAGAGAGCGTTGCGTCGTGGGACTAAGGACATTGGTGAGTGGCAAGCTGACAAGATCACTAGCTTTAAGCAAGGCTCATTTGCGAGGACAAGCCTCACTCGAGGCCAACAAGGTTGACCCTCGACGACCTTGGGCAACCTCACCAATACGAGAGCAACCCTCGCTTGTCATGTGAGGTCAGCCTGTGCCAAAGGCCGGCGAGGTCGGACCTTGTTTGAGGCTGGTCACCGCCCATCGTGAAGGTCGGCGACCGCAAAGGATGAAGGAAAAGAAAAAAGGATAGAAAAAAAAATATATATATATATATATATATATATATAAATTCGGAAAAAAATAAAAACATTATCCACATGTAAAACAATCGGCATTTACATCAGTGATTTCCGGCTAAAATTGATCGGATATACCATATTAATAAATTTTCAAAAGGTTTAAGACTAAATTAACTAAATTGAAAAGTGTAGAACTAAACTTACACGATTATAATAGGTTTGGTACTTTTTGGGAACTATCCCGAGATTTCTTTCCTCTAAGTTTATCTCAACGGTTGGATCCCTCTTTCAACTAATCAATTCCAGCGGTTGAAATTTGGAGTGCAAAGAACATGCCATATAGTCCGGTAGTACACTTAATTTTGTGAAAATATTCCATGTCAGTTTTTTAATCATAACCAACGACTAAATAATTAACGAATGTTTACCAACGTATTTAAAAACATTGACCTAGATCTGTCGTATCGGCAAGTGACTTTCCACGGGAATGGCAATTAAAACGGTTATGTCATGCTTTGCATGGCCAAAATGATGTCGCGCATATCGACGCCAATTGGCTGGACTTCATTATATACGAGAAAAATAACAAGAAGCTTTAAATGAATAGACGACCATGGAAGAATTAGAGACGTCTGTGAAATTAAATAGTGAGAAACTCGAGTGACCAGAAAATTCACTAATCTAAAATACATAAGTTTATAGTATGGTCAACAACCATATAATATTTTGCACTTGTAATCAAATGTTCGACTTTTGATACTGCAGAGGAGATGTTGACTTGGCACCATTTTGTGACCCACGAATCTAATGAACAAGTTCGAATTAGTTCTCTCACATTGATGTATACTATTCCCCACCTTTAGGCTACCAAATTCTCTTATTTTGATCACTTGCATTTGATAATAAGTGATAATCATCCAGGTACGTTGAACGATTATTGATTATATATGTTTAGTTTCCATGCAAGTATGTAGTGTGTGCACAACTACTTTTGATATAATCTTGTAAAGTCAGTTTGTTAGACGAATCCACCTTGACACTCCTTTACATAATACAACCTGGGGTTCAACTTATGCGTAGTTAGAGGCACTCTAAATAACGTTGCAAGTTCGTACATATAAGTCATCAAATATGAACTCATGAAACAAAAAAAAAACACACACACACACACGCACACACACACAAAAATTAAGATGAAAATGAACACTGAGCGAGGCGAAAGACCCAATTAAATGCCTTTGTTTCATATTTTTCTTGGGTGAGCTGTTTTCCTTTTTATCTTTTACCCTTTCCTTATTGTAATAGCTCGGTTAGGATTACATTAATAACCGTACTTTTAATAAATCAGTTGAACGAGTATTGTATATAATGTATATTCGAAAATAATTAAATAGTCACTTGTTTATTCGATTTCCAGATCTTCGAATGCATCTATATCATGAGAAAAATCTGTGTAATGACACAACACCATGCAGCTTCCCAGATCCAACAAAAAGTTTATGTGCAACATGCTCCGACTTTTTCGTCCTGTTTCTTTGCTCGATTCTGTGTCAACTGTCGATGCCTCGCTTGATGTTCGTAGCCATGCTCGATAAGACATAAAGAATCCCCCGAGTATAAATCATCATCGATCGGAAATTTGTCCTAGTCTGCAAAAGTCGGATAGACATGTATTCATGAAATTATATATTGAAAAAGTCGAACGCGACCAAAAAATAAATAAATTTTATAATTCATAAGTTTACAGTATGTTCAGCAAACATATAATATTTCGCATTGTCTGCTCTCCTCTAGAAGGACGCACGCTAGCTATCAAATGGAATTTAAATACTACAGAGGAGATTGTAACTCGGTACCATTCGCAACTTATGAACCTAAGAAGTGAGTTCAAATTCGTAATGTCGCGTTTATGGATGTTAGTTTAGGCTACCAAAGGATCTTGTTTTGATGGCAAGTCCCCAGGTACGTGCGCAGCGCATGCACAGTTACTTCTGTTCTGAGATAGTACTGTAAGAAAACCGGATCCACCTCCACACCATCTTACAAAAGATAACTCGGGATTCAACAGTGTCTGGAAGCACTCAAAATAATAATGTAAAGATATAATGATATTTTTATTTTGTTTGCTTAAAATGTTTTTCTATGAACACATTTTAGCGAAATTTATTGGGTAATAAATGGGGAAAATTATTTAAAAAGTGTTAAACCTAATTTAATTGTGTTAATTTAATCATAAATATTTTATCAATTTAGTTCTAAATCTTTTGTATTTATACAAATTTAGTACATTCGACCAATTTTGGCTAGCCAGTGTTGACATGGACACCAACCATCTTACGTGTGCCACCAACACTAACGTGGATAATTTTTTATAATTTTTGATATTTTTTTTCAAATTTATTTTCTTCTTTTTCTCTTTTTTTTTTTTTTTTTTTCCTTTCACTTCCTTCTTTCTCCAACTGGTCACCAATTCGGCCACCGTCAGAGGTGAGGGCCGGCAAGATTGACCTTGTAGCCTCTAGCAAGCCTGGCCTACCCTTAAAAAGGTTTGCCTTCGCTAGAGGCTGCAAGGGCTACTTTGCCTAGGTTTCAAGCGGGCAACCTAGGTGAGCCTACGAGGTGAGGACTCGAGCCATGCTATTGGCTAGGCAAGGCACGACCTCATCGAATCTGGTGAGGTTGAGCTGGTTGCCATCTATTGGATGAAGAAGCTATGACGCCCCAGTATGCCACTTCCTAAAAATGGTCTTAGTCTCTTTTATATAATCATGCAAGTGGCAAGTGGAAGACGTTAATTCAATTTAAGCATTTATAACATGAATTATGCATACGCGAGTCTAAGAACATTAACAATAACGGGGAATCATGATTTCATTTCTTCTCAAACTTATATACATCAGGTGATGCACTACATAGCAAAAGGAAAGACCTATTTTGGGAGGAATAAAAAAGGTACTCATCTCCCTAGCGCCACTTCTAGTGGACACCCTCACGATTGTCCATCCGTCCACATCACCCAATCACACAATCCTACGCCCAAAACAATAATGACCGTGCAAAACCAAAAGCATCTCCCCTTCATGCTACATCACCTCCATCTCCTACTCCTTATCATCTCCATTGCCACCATTATGGTCATTAGGGTATGGAATCGATCCTTCGAGATTCCCATATACCAGAATATAGATGGCAATGGAATGGTACAATATAAGACTATCTGGCACACCTATGTCCACCTAAAAGCTATGCCGTGTATCTCACAAAAAACCACACCTAGGATAGCTGAATCTATGAACTCATGCATTTCGCTCTCAAGTGTTACAGGCACACCGTGTCGGGAAATGGGGGACGCAGAAATAGGAGGCATGACTAATTATCTGTAAAAACAACAGGAGTGACTCAACAAGAAAAATAGCTAACTCATAAACCAATCCATCCAATCAACACTCGATTTCTAGGACACATCTAGCATCATAAAAATGAGCACACGAGCATGAGCACACATCACAATTCTGATGCAACATGCCCAGTCACATGCATAACGCCAGCATGCATTTAATGTATCGCACACCTCAATGGAAATATCCACATTCAGAAGTACAAGCCAGCATGCATTTGATGCATCACACGTTTCATGTCTCAATCACATCGCATTATTTGGGTCCAACCCCATCTCACGGTTCAACCAAGTTGCTAACTGGTCTGTACAGGTCATTTCCAGTTCATTATTCGTACTTTTGTGGATTGCTAACCGTAGGCATTCCCCTACTGCCACCCAAGGCATCTTCATTTGCTAGCCAATACATTCTTCTTTGGCATCCAAGCCTAGCCATTGCCGGGTTCTTGGTTTACTAGCGAAAACTTCCACGGTTCTCTCTAACTGCAGGCATCCTTGCTATAACACAGGGCATCTTGGTTTGCTAGCCAAAGCATTCTCCTTTGACATCCAATCCTGCCATCACCGAGCATCCAAGATTTGCTAGCCTTGGGAGATTATGTTCAAAAAGCACCACCTCTCTCTCTCTCAAGTTCTCCGGATCTCTCTTTACTCGTCCAGACTTCTCTCCCTCTTTCCAAACAATTCCTCAGCCGCAATTGTTGACCCAAGTTGCAATAAAATAATAGGAAGAAGATGGTGTGGGAAGTCGGTGGATGTGCCGACTTTACACCCTATAAATAGGGGACTTGCCTCTTGTGTGTGTGCGTAAGGGGGTGTTGTGTAGAGTGTAGTGAGTGTAGAGTGTAGGGGGTCTTGTGCAAGAGTGTTGTGTGGTGTGAGGTGTGGTGTGCGGCGTGAGTAAAAGAAATAAAGAGAAAAGAGAGTAGTCCATCCGTGAGGGTGAGAAAAGAGAGAGTTGTAGGAGTTAGTGTACTCCGAGTATTGTAGGAGCTAATTTGCTCCGAATATTGTATGTGGTGTGAGGAAATATTGTAATAGTTAAATTCATATTTTATGAGTTATATTTGTACCACGTTTCCGTAAGATTCAACAAGTGGTATCAGAGCAGGTTGTTGGAGGCCGTGTGAAGACAGTGGTCGGGGACCATTGTAAGTGAGTAGGCGGTTAGGGATCGTCGAGCCAAGGAGCGAAGAAGCGAAGGACGTCGAGTTCGCAGTGCACAATCCGGGATTGTGAAGTCGGTTGGTCCAGGACCAGGCTTACTTGGTATAGTGCGGGGCATTACACTCAAGTCACGATGGCGGATTTCTCGAGTTATGTGAACGGCATGGAGAAGCTCAACAACTTCAATTATAATAATTGGAGTAGTCGCATGCAGTATTATTTGCTTGGACAAGATTTATGGGATATCGTTGGCGGGAGCAACACCACACCACCCACGAATGATAGCGAATTAAGAAAATGGAGCATAAAATCAGGTAAGGCTCTTTACGTTCTTGCCGTGACTGTTGATGATGAATTGTTGCAACACATAAAGAGTGCGAAGACCCCGAAGGAGGCATGGGATAACTTGGCGACGCTGTTTGCAAGGACAAACGATGCCAAGTTACAATGCTCCGGAAAACGAGCTCCTCTCAATCTCGCAACAAAGTATGACGGTAAGTCAATACTTTTCTAAAGTTAAATCTATTTGTGAAGAAATTTCAAAATTAGATCCTGAGAATGCCATCTCTGAGACGAGAATGAGAAGAATAATAATTCACGGGTTAAGGTCGGAGTATAACGGTATTGTTACAGCCACCCGTGGATGGGCAAGTGAGCCAACTCTAACGAGTTGGAAAATATATTGGCCAATCAAGAGGCCTTAGATAAACAAATCCCTAAGGTCACAATTAAAGATGATGAAAGTGCCCTCTTCGCAATAAAAGAGGGTTCAAGGATCGAATAGAAATAGAGCAGGTATAAGAGATGGCAAACCATGGAAAAATCATGGAGATTGGCGAAGGCAACAAGAAGAGAAGGGTTATCAACCAGGGAGAGCTCGTCAAGATCGCGACGATGATGACGACGAAGATAAGAGCAACAAAAGGCATAACAAACGGTGCTACGTTTGTGGCAAGGTAGGACATATTGCCAGATTCTGTTGGTACAAGCGGGAAGAAGGAAATGTCGTCACATCCTGCAAGAAGGAGATTGAAAGTGAAGAAGAATGGGACTTTCAAGCGCCTGTTGCTGTGAAGGAACAAGAAGAGCTTGCAACCGCTTGAATAATTGAGTTGGATAATTCAACAGGTTCTATCACAACTCCGAATAAGAGCAAGCCAAGGGAGAACTCGAAGAAGCAACTAACAATGCCAACAAGCAGTCGTGAAAAGAAAATGCAGGAGATGATAAAGAAACTGAAAGTTGAGAAGGCAAAGATGGAGAATATGATGAAAAAGAGGGACGAGATGCTGAGACAGAAGAATCGAGAGCTCAAGGAAAAAGAAAGGGAGCTAGAGAAGTTCCGATGTGAGTTCAAGAAATTGCAAAAGCTTCAGGACCTCAAGCCCGCTATGACGTTTCGAATAAATCATATCGGAAGAGACAACGAACAGAGGAAGGAGAAAAAGAAAGTTTTCTTTGAGAAAATGAGGCCATCTACACCCTACATCCCATGGTGCAAGGATAGGTGGAATAAGATCGAGGAGAAGAAATTTTATGAGAAAAATGATCAAGATATCTCCACTGAAGTGCTTCGGATGGGATTGGATCAGTTGAAGCACGAAATGAAAGTCACAAATGAGAGGCTTGATCTAATGAGTTCCAATCTCAAAATTCTTATAGGAGATATGTTGAATACGAAGACCGAATTGAGTGAAAAGAAGGAAAAAGAGACCAAAGCACAAGTCGAATTGACACCGCAGAAACCCAAGCTTCAAAAAGTCCGATGGAAAGTCGCAGCAGGAGAAGCAACCGAAGATGGAGCCATAGAGCCATCCACATCTGAGGAAGCTTCGCAATATGCTGAATGGAGGAAGATAGTTGAAGAGTCCAAAAATAATATCGGCATGGCTACTATATCTAAACTGAGAGAGAGTAGTCGCTGAGGGGGAGTGTTGAAAAAGCACCGCCTCTCTCTCTCTTAAGTTCTCCGGATCTCTCTTTACTCGTCCAGACTTCTCTCCCTCTTTCCAAACAATTCCTCAGCCGCAATTGTTGACCCAAGTTGCAATAAAATAATAGGAAGAAGATGGTGTGGGAAGTCGGTGGATGTGTCGACTTTACACCCTATAAATAGGGGACTTGCCTCTTGTGTGTGTGCGTAAGGGGGTGTTGTGTAGAGTGTAGTGAGTGTAGAGTGTAGGGGGTCTTGTGCAAGAGTGTTGTGTGGTGTGAGGTGTGGTGTGCGGCGTGAGTAAAAGAAATAAAGAGAAAAGAGAGTAGTCCATCCGTGAGGGTGAGAAAAGAGAGAGTTGTAGGAGTTAGTGTACTCCGAGTATTGTAGGAGCTAATTTGCTCCGAATATTATATGTGGTGTGAGGAAATATTGTAATAGTTAAATTCATATTTTATGAGTTATATTTGTACCACGTTTCTGCTAGATTCAACAGATTATGCATCCAAGGTGTGCTGTCCTTGGACATCACATAATAGCAACCTTTCTCAAGCACCTCAAGCATATCACACATATGCGATGACATGACAATCGCACACTATAAAACACATCCCATTCAGCACACCTTTCACTAGTAAGGATACCATGCCATCGCAAGTAATTTAATACCTCCTTAGCACACCAAAGTGTGTACAACTCAAAATTCCTTACGTAGTCAACTCAATTTCACAAGCAAATGGCAAACATATTAAAGCCAAACATACACCATTAGCTATTCTAAATAGTGTAACTGCTATTTTCAATAGACCACAAGCCAATATTTAGTCACCTTCAATTGAAAATTTGTGGATTTCCAAAAACGAAAAACATAACAGTTTTGAGCAATTTTTGAAATCAAAGTGATTATTTGAAAAATCACAAAAAAATTTAATATATTATAGAAAAGACTTTAAATAACATTTTTAATGAGGAAGCCAAGTGTAATTCTTTATGTGGAAAGAGTAGTAAATCGCCCAAAACAACAATGAAACTAGTCCATCGAACAAATTCAACAACCTTAGAGGAAAATGCATTTCTAAATCAAAATATTCACAAAATACTTTGAAATTTTTTTTTTATATGTTGTAAACATGGATGTCCTTATAACTTTTGTGAAGGAAGCATGTTTAAATTCAAAAGGGAAAATTTTATAAAATTTCTAGAAGACAACTAGGTCTCCGTTTTTAATGCACTGGGCAAATTCAACACAGTAAGTAATCAAGCTCTGGTACCAACCATTTCACCTTAGAAAAATCTAAAATTAAAATATGTTGTAGATCAAGATGTTCTGCACAACTTTCCTGCAAATAGTCTAATCAAATTTATACCACAATAAGCTCCATAAAATCAACAAACAAAGGAGATCCAGCAATTCCAATTCTCATAATCCAAATTGAAGTTTAAGAATAATTGCTAAACTCGAACCACACGAGGTCTCAGCTCAAAAACACACCAAAACTAGGTGTCCTAGACCACATCCACCATCCATCTCCAACTAAACTCAACAAAACAATTCACGGCTACCCAATAAGCACACAAAGATCGCATGCAAGACCATTGGGGCTCCAGAACCAACATGCAAAGCCTCGTTTCCATTAAGTCATAACATCACAGCTTAGCCTAGCCACAAATCGGCATTTTTTTCAAAAACACAAGCCAACAAAAGACATGCAGACAAGGGAAAAACAAGCACTGCTCCTATATAACAAAACCGAGCCTCAAAAGGATCAAGAAGAGTAGGAGAGAGCCACTTCTCCTTGCCTTTGCTTCACTTAAGCTTTGGACCTTCCTTGCTTGAGTATAACCCTTGAAAGAAAATGGAAGAAATGGAAGAGAAAGAGTGAGAGGTTTTCGGTTTAGGAGGATGAGGGAGACAAAGCTCGTGAAAGAGAGAGAGAGAAGGAGGGAGGGAGAGTAGGACTGCCGAATAAGAGGGAGGAAGGGCAATCTTCCTTCTCCTACACAATTCTTGCATGAAGTACAATTGGGTCAAGGGGTTGGCAACTCATGACTAGCTAATTTAGCCTATTTTACATATTTAGTCTATTTTTGCATGCATTTCCAATGGCTAATAGGGGTGGCAAGCCATCATTAGGACTATAATGTAATTCAATTTCATGCAGAAATAGAAGAAGATGGCCGGCCATATATATGTGCATATTAGATGTCTAATTGTATCCTATGGTATCACTTTAGACGCATATGATACCCATACAAGGCATAAGTTAAATATCTTTATCCCTAATTTCGCTCAATAAATTCGATCGTCGACACTATAATAATTCTCTACAACCCACTAATTAATTAGGTGAAATTTCAAGATGTCACAAAAGGAAGAGAGAGAGAGAGGAGAAAAAATAAGGAAAAAAAAATTCCATAAACGTTAATGTTAGTGGTATCACGTAGGACGTCCATATTAATACTGGTCGACCAAAATTGATAAGATAGCTGAAGACCCCAAGACTGTCCAAAAGTTTGAAAACATCCTGAGCAGGGAACTCTATGCCTCCTTCCACATCAAGCCCTTCAACATCAACACCAAGAGAAAGCAATTCCCTTTCCCGCCTCGAGAATTGCATATCCTGGAAGATGCAGGTGAACAAGGAGATGCCCCATTCCCTGACGCTAAAGCTGCTCGAGCTCTACACCAGCTACAAGAACCAAAGGGGTTCACCATCCTCACGAAGGAGTCGGGCATGATCGTCAGCACTAGTCTCACGGATCTCAGGAAAGTGCTGTCTATGCACTGGAAGTGGATCAAGAACGTGACTAACCCACAGGATTTTGGCACCCACTTCCTAGTGTACTACGAGGAGGTCATTGTCATGCCGCAATGCCACCAACTCTCTTTCCCCACCATGGTTGGCAACATACCGGAGTGCATCAGGTGCCCCACGGCCAATTGCACTCTGAACATGGACAACGTCACCACCTTCGAGTGCTGCCGTGGTGCGCATTGACGAGCCAATAAGGCCACCGAGCCCAACGCCTTCATTTGGCGCTCCAGAATAAACATCGACCTTAGCTCAGTCGCGTTTTCTAGTCATTTCTTTCCTTTCCTTTCCAGTTTGATATTGCTTTCCGTGGAGTATCTAACAAGGTTGTGCGTGTGCTCTGCCCAACTCGATGTACCGTGCATGCGGACACTGCGTGCAATGACTATAACTTTTTTATCATCTATAACAGGGTTGTACGTGTACTGTGCGGAACTTGATGTACTCTGCATGCAGACACTGTGCTACGAATAAAAGTTTTGATGATCTTAAAAAGGTTCATTAGCCACATTCTCCAGGCGCATAAAACAAGACTTTTTAGTGATAACATGAGAGCTTTTCATGTTATTTCCCAAAGGCAACCGCAACACACAATTAGGAGAACTCTAGTGACTCCAGTTTAAATTGGCTGCACCCAGTGCATTAGGCGCCGCAGACCCGACCAGACAGATCATGTGGCGACACCCTAAGCCGACATGATCCAACGGATCGCCTGCACTAGGCCTATATGTTCCATTTGTGCAGCCAATAGCTCACCATGTATAAGAAGACTATTAGGGTGGGAGAGCTCTGTGCTCTCTCAAGTATCCTCTCAAGTATCCTAAGGAAGAGTGTCGAACCGTATTAAATAAAAATCCTTGCATGAGTTTACGTGTATTGATTATTGGATTCAGCGATTATCTTCTACTTAGTGTGTGATAATGTGTCACTTTTTCACCACATCCTATTGAGAACATTCTATTTGAACCGCAAAAGAAAATGTGAGCGCTCTAATTTCATCCTTCACATCTTATATTATTTCAATAAACGTACTTACCGTAATAATGGGCCCAGCCAACCCAAGTCTCTTAAAGCCCAGCCCATTAACCCACTTATTTCCTTCTTCTTTAGTAGATGATGCAAGAATACCACCATCGACAATAAGGAAGAAGGGAGCCCGCCGGTGAAGAAAGAAAAAGGGAAAAGAGAAAAATTTTCGTGCGGTCACCATCCAAACAACTCGACAAGTTGAATCAACTGTGAATTGCAACACCGAGTAAGTATTCAAACCTATTATTATTGTAATCGGAGTAATTTTGAAAGTTGGGGCACAAATTTAGTGAGGTACCGAGGAGTTTTTGAACTCTGATTTTTGGAAAATTGGTAGCCTAGGGTGTTGTGGAGCAATGGCATTTATTGAAAATCAATTTTGAAGTATGGTTTGTTTGGAATGAAATTCAGAAGTTTCATGTGCGAATTTATGCATAACGGACAATAAGTGTAAGGAAAATGATGGATGTTTGCAATAAACAAATTCATTCATTAGTGTGTGGGTGTCGTGTTATCAAAGAATAGGTGTAATTAGTCAATTTGTTCGTTAGACTAGTGCATTACCCGGTTTTTATATATCGTTTTTTCAATAATTGATAGGAATATGAGTGTGTCGGCTCAATTAATCAAGGTAGGTTGGTTTTCGGCTCTTCGCAGATGAGTAATACTATTTTTTCTAAGAATTTACATACTCATGTCTTAAAAATGGTAGAATTTTAATATTGTATTTGTTATTGATAGCATGTTTCTTGCATAGAATGAGATCGAACTTTTACTACATTTTTGGTCAGTTGACAAAGCTTTGGAAATTCTTATAGAGTAGTTTGAAATTATCATTTGTGGATGTTTTGATTGAATGTTCTATGAAGGGACTTGCCAAAAGTTATACGTATTGGTTGCATATTGTTTTATGAAATGTCTTCTATTTGATAAATGGAATTGTAAAAGGTCATCTAATTTGGTTTATGAAATGGTTTGTGGGTGTTGATTATGGGTTATTAGATAAAGAGATTGGTTGATATTGCTTGTACCACTATAATGAGAACCCATTATGGGGGGACTATGCATTCTATTTATGACGTCCTTCTAGGCTGCACCACCAGCTGATATAGATGGTAGACCTAGCCAAAGGGTAAACTCGGTCATTGTCGTGACCTCACCCTCAACTACACCACCTAGAGTTTGGCTCATAGAACTAAACTTAGACTTAACTCGAGCTCTCTCAAGCTCATACCAGTTTGCAACTTAGGTTTAAATTTTTAGCATGCAAGATCATTTTCAATTATAAGTCACCACTAAATCTATTTTTTGAAGGGTCAGTTGAAAGACCAAGTAATATGTTACTCCTACAAACCAAAGTTTATGAATTCAGGAACTTAATTACGCTAAATTACTCTAATGCCCTATTCGGTGTCTTTCCTTTTCATGAAAATTATTTTTGACAAGTACTTTGAATTGATTTTAACTTAACCACTAACATATAAGATAATCATGCTGGTGGACAAATATTAATTTAACACTCAATAATCAAAGTAATAAATAAATTGCATGGAAGGGGAGCAATTACTTACCTTGAAGCAACATAAGCATTTGCAATGTTATTTAGAAAAACACATTCAACCTAATTATGGTTTCTAATTAGTACACAATGTCACTTTCCAATTATTTTATGGGGTGCAATGCATGTAATATAATTACTCTAGATGCAACAACGCAAAAAAAAAAAAAAAAAAGTGTGATTACTAATTAAATGACTTACCTTTACTATCGAGCAATAATTAATATGCAACTACTTTAACATGACAGTCAATTTCTAATTAAATTACTCTATATGACGTGCAATTTATGAACAACATGGACATGATATTTTCTGTACATTTCATTTAAAATTAGGAATAAATTAATAGCGTAATTTAGACATGTGATTATACCTAAAGAAAGGATCAATTTTATACTAAGTTGATATTTTGACATTTTTTATTAAATTTGAAATTAAAAATTACCCCAAATAAACTGTCAAGATTAGGATAATATCTAATTTAAACTCATAAACCACTCTAAATCCTCATTTAAATCGAAGAATTATCTTATCTAAATCATCTAAATTTAAACAGGAAATTCCATTTAACATGCAATCTTCCCTATTCACCCAAGGTAATCTCCAAAAATATTCGAAAATCTAAATTATCCCTAAAAATCTATCCTAAACATACAAACTTATCTATGTATGAGATTTTATATATGTGTATATATATTTTTATGGTCACAATCAAGCGACGGATAAACATCATCGTAAAATATATTCACCCAATCTGCAAAAGATAATCACCAAATATCCTATCCATGCAAATTTGAAAACAAATAAACTGACGATCGTATGCAAAGGATTAGGATGACTGATTTCCCGTGCGGAAGGGAATTGTATCCCGGGGTTGAGATTGGATTGTGGTCTATATGCACGTTGTGGATTAGGAAATGTTTATAACTTTGAGTGATTTATAAAAATCTTGGAAATATACATTAGTCCACAATTTCATATCAAATTAGGCAATAGATCAAAGAATTAATTCTGGCACAATTTTACCTAATTGTGGATAACATTTCTGAATTCGAACTCGATGGGTCGTGGATGGTGGCTTGCAGTAGGACTTGGTGGCGACGCCCGCGGTGGATGGCCACAGCGAGGATGGGTGTTCACAATGATGCGCGAGGACGACTCGCGGTGATGGGAGGGAGAGCACTCGGTTCGGTGGTCAACGAGCGCGCTTGGATAACTTGCAAAATTAAACTCGTATTTGGCCATGAGTATGGATAAGCTATCGTGAACTCGTCCTCCTTGCTATTGGTCATATAAGCCACTCCCACAAAATGAAAATTCCTAAGGTTTCGCATGTTATCTCCTTAAAAATGATGTCCTGATCAAATGACGATGTTAACATCTTTTGCCTGTTCCGTCCATTTGTTTTCTTTCATGTGGACCGACCTTTTCCTCGAAGAAGTTGAGTCTTTACTACAGTGCTATACCGTCAATTAGTCCATGATGCAGTCCTCTAGTCTAATTAGGGTCCTTTTCATTTATTTAATTTTTATCTCTTCTATGTCTAAAGTGATCTCAAGATTCACAAATATCATGTGCAAATATTTCTTGTATAAACATAAATACTTTTTTATTCTCATGGAGGTAATTTTACTACTGGCATGCATTGATAAGTAGCAATTCAGTCCCGTGCAGCGTTAGCATGAAATAAATTCATGGCCAAATGTTCAATTTGTGCCAACAATTGTGATTGATGTTATCAGGCTATACTAATAATAAATTCATTGACCTCTAACTTGGATGTCAACATTAAGGAACATAAAACTTTTTAAAAAATAAAATAAAGAGGCCCTACCGTGGACGTTGGAGATGACATCACCATTTTCACGCAACGTTCGAGATTTTTGGATGTGGCATCGATCCAGCCTCTGAGTCCTGGATGGTCCAGGCCGTCGTGTTTCTCGCCCTTCGGCTTTTCAATCTCTCACATCTATGATTAAAAAAAGCTCGGGTATGCAAAAATGTCAAGAACATAGATATCTTCAATGGCGATCGAGAGGCGGTGGTGGCACTTTAAGAGACGCAAAAAAAGTGACGTCATTGGTTCCTGTTCGATCATTCGTCTTTGTTCCGACTCTCTCCGATTGATTTGATTGTCCTCGACATAAATTGTCACGGATTTCACACTATGTGAAATGACATGCGAAATGTGACCAATGAGAACCAACAGATAATTCTAACTCTTTATGAAAATCTTTCAATCCTTAACGCTCGTTATATTATGTGGAAGACATACACATGCATACAAAACCGTGATGATTTTTACAAATGACACTAAATAAGAATATTGTCTCGTCTTACCTTGTCACTTTCTCACTATCATGCATTGCAATTTATCCGTCTTTCATAATTTCTAACAATGTAATTTTTCAATCTCACAAACGAGATCTTGATACAAGATTGTGACAATTTGAAAACACTCCTGCATATGATGGAATCATCGTGAACCTCGCATACGACCCACAAGAAGTGCCGCCGCTCTAGTTGCATGTGCGCACAAATGTCACTTTATGGCTAAACGCCCGAGGTACATATGAGGGTTTGCTTGTTTAGTATGAAAATCTAAATGAATTTTTTTATTTGTCCATCGTAGTGTAGAATATCATTTAAATTTAAAAAAAAAATTAGAAAAATTATATCTTAATTTACGTGTTAATATTTATCTATTGTAAGTTTTTTTCTTTTCGGATTGAAGTAGATGTCGGATGGTTTCCCCATTAATGTTTGTTACCTGAAATAAATAAATAAATAAATAAAAATAAAAAAATCTTGTAAGCTTTCGTTTTGACTTGTTGAGCATTTTCCTGCTACTGTCAAATTTGCAGAGAAGATTGGCTCTTTTCGGACATTAATATTTATTTCCTCTAATCACATGTCTGGAAGTCATTTTCTTAAGTTACTGTTTTCATTAATAAAATTAAAAACTGAGGGATAGATGCGGCCTTTCATATACTTAATAACATGTATACTCAATAGCATATAATGTGGAAAGTAATGTTGTACATAATTTAATTGTCAGTCGTACTTAATATGGACATTGTGAAACTCTATTATCAGTACAATACTGAAGAAAGCTTCCTGGGTTCACCAACAAACTATACCATTAAAACAAGTCAATTTCAACCGCTAACAAATGTGACATCCTTAAAGCATTCAACAAATTTGGACCTCATCCATTAAAACTATACCGCTTAAGGCATTCATTAAAACTATACCACTTAAAGCATTCAACAAATGTTACATCCTTCAATTTACTTGAACTGTAATTACTCGTAAAATAATTTAAATAATATTGCGAGATTTGTTGAAACTAAATCCCCCATCGTGAAATCTAATCGTGGACCTCATCCCTACAGTTTTGGCTTCTTTACGAGGACTTCAAACAAAATATTCTCTACAATAGATAAAGAAAAACCATAGTTATCAATACCTGTCAAGAGATAGAATTCGCATCCTACAAACTCAGCAATTACAGCAACCCACGACTATACAAGCTCCAACTCACTATCGCCAACGTTCATGCTAGTACCAACTACTTAGGTGATACTAGTTACAACTCCACCTTGAGTTGAACAACGTCAAGATTCGTATGAATAATACTGGGAAAATTGTCCAAAAAGTCCTAAAATTATTGTATGGTAGCTAATTTAGTTTTAAACATCTCAATCAAACTAACTAAATTCTAAAATTTTTGACGATTTGTCAATTTGGTCCTTCCGACCAATTTAAATAAAAAATCAATAACGTGGACACTAGTTTTCTTATGCAATATGATCGGCGTTGATGTGGATAATCTTTGCAATTTTTTTTTTTAAATTCTGAATTTTTTATAACTTTATAACTTTTTTCTTTTTTATTTTATTTTATTTTATTTTTATTTTTCACCACTCTTCTTCACCAAAGGAGCAACCGTCGCTGGCCACTAGGCGGGGTTACGAGGCCCTAATCAGCCGTGGGAGAGGGTTGTCACAATTAGCACTAGGCGAGGGTGTTGCAGCCCTTGCCTCTCCAGATCTATTGCATGACAAAATTTTTGGAACAGAAATTGATTTCTAGCTAGAAATTGATTTCTCAATTTCTATTTCAGAAATTGAGAAGTTAAAAATTTTAACTTCTTATTTCTTCTTCAAATCTATTTATGGAATAGAAATCTATTCCAGAAATAGAAAAATCAAATTGTATTACCAAATGGATTTCTGTTCCAAACCTGTTTCGGGGAACAAAGAAACAGAGAAATAGAGAAGTAGAAATTTTATCACGCGCGCCCTTAGTGGCAAGGGCCGCGAAGGCCCTTGCCCACCACCTGTGAGGGCAGCAATTATTGAGGCTTCAACAACCCCACCGGTCCATTGGGGAAAAAGACAAAAAAAAAAAAAAACGAAAAGGATAAGAAAGAAAAGGAGAGACACGAGAAAAAAATTAAAAAATAAATAAAAAAACAGAAAATTCATTAGAAGTTTGTAAAAATTGTCTACACTACGTCAGATGTGTCACGTAGGACAGCCGGCATCCATGTTATCAATTTTCTATCAAAATTAATCGTAATGATTATATTAACAAATCGTTAAAATGTTCAAAACTAAATTGAATAAATTGAAAAGATTTAGGACCGAATTAGTCGTCATACAATAAATTTATTTATGGACAATTATCTTCAATTTTGCCACAAGCACTCCTACACAAAGTACTGAAGACTTATCCAAATTAATTTCTCTACTGGCAATAGGTGAGGTAATTTTAGGCATCACCACTTATGCATAACCTAAGAATTCATACTTTCCTATCCTTCCGTTGAGCTTGCCATCACTTTCTCAAATACAACATGGATAGTCAAATAATATAAGAACAAAACAATTAGCAATGTTAGCTTTCTTCAAGACAAGAAGCATCCACTCGTTTTCAACAGGGATTTATTCACCTAATAATTTGTCGCACTAAGCGCATTTGTTGGGAATCTTCTTGCAAATATGCCCCTAATTTTGTATCTCACAATTTTGATTCTCGAAAAAATGAATCCAATGTCTCAGCGACAAAAATCTGTGATCATCTTGCCTTGAAGCGAATTTAGGCCACTATGTTCGACCCTTCTCATTATCTATCAAGCACATCAAACGAACTTCAAAACTCCACCTTCCGAAGTATGCTAACCTCCACTGAAATAAGGACACTCAGGGAAATCATGTTTGTCTTCAATCATAGGTGTGTCTCACGCCAATCAATGTCATCATTATATCATCATGCATTTTGGTTAATATTGGTTACCTACGTTGCCAGACATAATGGGCCGGGCAAGCATTTATGCCATGCCCACCATGGCCTCAGAAACAAAAATAAAGAAAAGGAAGAATAGAAAAGAGAACACAATTGTGAGAAATTAAAAAGCTTATGGAAAAATTTCGCTGACGGTTACATAGGTAATTAAAAGAGAGAATCGACACAATGGTCCCACGGGGCAAGGCATACCTCTTAAAGCCGATGACTTCGATGAAGTCGCTATCCTGTTCGAAAATTGGACTCATCCATCAGATACGACTCATTGCATTGCCAATGATACCTTGGACCATCATATGGCTTTGCAAATCCAAGAAAGTTCACGTGTAACATGCTCCGACTTTGTCTTTCTGTTTCTTTTCATAATTCTATTAATTGTAAATGCTTAAAAGAATTGAAAAAAAAAATTGTTGTCTCATCAAAATTTTGTTTCCCATCAAAATCTAAATTGCTACCCAAATTTTAAAAATATAATGAAAAGATAAGTAAATCTATGTCTAACATATTGAATATTGTTAAAGTTTCAAGTGTTCATTAAAAAAAAAAAAAAAAGTGAGAGCGAGTATGTCACAAGATTTAAATTAAACAAAAAGTAACAAATAAAAGTCTAACTAGACACGCCAATAAAAAAAAAAAAATAAATAAATAAATAAATAAAAAAAAAGAAGATGAACGGCAACATATTGTAAAATCCTTTGCCAACTAAAAATAGGAATACAACTTCAACACGTAATTTGTTTGGTAATTTTTGCCTCCTTCAGGTTTGGACAACATTCACTTTGGACTTTTCTTATACTGGTTAGATCACCACATATCGAGTCCATTTCTTTTACAGACTCAAAATTGAGACGTATATTTACTAAAAAAATTATCAGAAAACACCAAAAACAAGCGTGTTGGAACATGAAACATCAAACTAATGGAGATTTCTTCCATTAAATGAAAACGAGAGTTACTCAAAATGTTTTAGTTAATTTAAGCCTGTGTCCATTACACACTTCATGTAATGTAATCGACCGATCACACTCCCCCTTAACCTGCATTCCGAATTGACTTTATGAATGAGTTTCAAAATCCCTTTATCTATGATAGGCTTGCTTCTCAGTGTATTGTCGTCATGCTTTTTGTCCAATACATCAAATACGTTCTTCACTCTCGAATTGGCACTAACACACTCTCTGAGTTACAAGACAATTATAAAATGATTCGACGAATACAAATGAACAGGTAAACGTGATCTTATCTAGATGGTTCCGACAAAAGGAAATGATTGGGTGTAATATTCCCTTCTTTTGACCAAGTCATGGTACAAAAAACAAAACAAAACAAAAAAAGGAAAAGGAAAAGAAAGGTTATAAAATAGGAAAATGAAAAGAAGGATTATAAAATAGGAAAGGGAAGCCATCGAGAGCACGCTGGGTAGAGAAAAAAGAGGAGGGGGGAAGAAAGAAGAAAGAATAAGGAAGAGGAAAGGGAAAGAGTAATTTTGTGTACCAGCCACGGGGATCTCGCCAAACTGCAATTACTTTGATTCGCAGTGCCCGGTAAGGCACCATTTGTTCGTTTAACCGGAGGATTTTTGGGTTAAGGCTCAAATTCAAAGTTTTGTGAAATTTGAGCTGCATTCGATTTTTTAAGTTGTTGAGCTACGGGATTTCATGAAAATTGTGGATTATAGCATTGTGGAGATGCCGGTTTGATGGAGTTGAATTGAAGTAAAGGTTTAGTCGGAGCAAAATTTCGGGGTTTCGCTTGTAAGCTCCACATTGCGGTCAGGCTTGAATAATCACTTTGAGTAGGCGTTGGTGCGCTAGGAGTTGCTTTGTTATCATTTAGGTGTAATTTAGCTGTTTCGTAGTTAAGGTAGTGTTTTATTCATTTTTTATGTCGATTCTCATTTAATTGATAGATTATGAGATTGTTGGTTCGAGTGAGACACATTGTTTGGTTTGGGCATTCCTAGGTAAGTGATGCTATCTCTTCTTCAAGTTTGGGACCTCAAAGTTCGGAAGTAATATATTATGAGTTATTAAAGCATGTTTATTGCATTAAAATATATATTCATAACATCACTTTCCAAATTACTTGCCGTTGACTATATGTGTTATTAAGTATATGAATGGCCGGATCTATGTCTCCGCTTTCAATTTTTATTAATTAAAACCGTAACTTTGGAAAATGACTTCCAGATATGTGATTAGTTGAAGTAAGTATTGATGTTCGAAAAGAGTCATTCTTCCCTGAACAATTGACGTTAGCAGGAAATTGCTCAACAAGTCAAAACAAAAGCTTTCAAGACAATTTTTTTTTAAGGTAACAAACATCGATCGGGAAATCATTCAATGGGCCGGGCCATCGTATTTGCCATGCCTACCGTGGCCTCAAAAACAAAAACATAGGAAAAGGAGAAGAAGAGAAAAGAGCGGGATAGGTACACTATCAGTGCCATAAGTTATGTACGGCGCACACTTTGGTGCAAAAAGTTTCTGTTGGATCACTTAAGTGCCAAAAAGTTTGAAAAACGCTCACTTTGATGCCAACTCCGATCCGGTTGGTCGGAAATCCGACGTGGCACTTTTTTGTTAATTTTTGAAGCTGATGTGGCTTGTCGGAGAGTACAGTCACCATCTTAACACCAAAACGACGCCATTTGGTGTCTCCCCCAATTCAAAACCCTAACACCAAAACGACGCCGTTCACCATCCTCGACGGCCCCCGCGCTCGGCGGCCGCGACTTCAACCCCGACCCCGACAATGGCCATTCGGCGGCTGCAGCTCCGACCCTGACCCCAACCTTGACCCCAACCTCGATGATGGCCACTCGGCTGCCGCGGCTCCAACCCCGACCTCGACCCCGACAATGGCCACTTGGCGGCTGCGGCTTCGACCCCAACCCTAACCCCAACGATGGCCACTCGGCGGCCGCGGCTCCACGCCGACCCCAACCCCAACGATGGCCACTCAGCGGCCGCAACTCCGACCTCGACCCCAACCTCGGTGCTCCCTCGTGTGCCATCGAGGGCGTCCGAACAGCGCCGAGCAATGGTGGCTGAGCAAGCGACGGCAGCCCAGTGATGACGGAGGCCGAGCGACGAAACCCTAGTTTCAATCCCCAAATAAAAAAAAAAATCCCCAAATGAGTTAAACGGTGTCGTTTTTGTGAGGCCATCCATGTAGAACGGCAAAACGACGTCATTTTCTTAAGGAGGACTGAAAACGACATCGTTTAGGACCTTGTCGATTTTTTTTTTTTAAAAGCCACGCAATCATTTTGGCTGGAATCTTTCGCCGGTGGCACCAAAGTGATCATTTTTCCTTCGATTTGGCACTTAAGTGATCCGACGGAAACTTTTGGCACCAAAGTGAGCGCCGTACACAACTTATGGCACTGATAGTGTACTTCTCCCGAAAAGAGCACACATTTGTAAGAAATTAATAAGCTTACGGAAAAATTTCGTTAACGATTACATAGGTTAAGAGAGAGACTCTCGACACAACGATCCCATTGGGCAACGCACCCCACTGAAAGCCGACGCCTTCGATAAAGTCGCTATACTGTGCGAAAATTAAACTTATCCAATGGATACGACTCATTGCATCGCCAATGATGCCATCATACAGCTTTGCAGATCCAATAAAAAGTTCATCTGTAACATGCTCCTACTTTTTCGTTCTGTTTCTTTTCCTAATTCTATTAAGTGTAAATGCTTAAAAGACTACGAATAAAAATATATAATTTTTTTTTCTCATCAAAATTTTGTTTCCATCAAAATCTAAATGCGATCCAAATTTTAAAAATATAATGAAACAATAAAAGTAAATCTAAGTGTAAGATATTTAATATTGTTGAAGTTCAAGCGTTCATATAAAAAGTGAGAGCACATATGTCGCAAGATTTAGATTAAGCAAACTCTAAAAACTAAAATTTTTTCTTGACATGCCAATATCAAAAAAGACGAACAGCAACATATTGTAAAATCCTTTGCCAACTAAAAATAGGAATATAACTTCAACACGTAATATGTTTTGGTAATTTTTGTCTCCTCTAGGTTTAGGCAACATTCACTTTGGACTTTTCTTATATGGGTTAGATCACCACACATCCGGTTGATTTCTTTCATAAACTCAAATTCAAGACATACATTTACCAAAGAAATTATTAGAGAAAAAAAAAAGCGCCATTGGAATGTGAAACATCAAACTAAAGGAGATTCTTCCATTAAATGAAAATGAGAGTTACTTAAAATGTTTTAGTTAACCAAAGCCTGTGTCCATTACACAATTCATATAATGTAATCGACCAATCACACTACCCCCTTAACCTGCATCCCAAATTAACTTTTATGAACAAGTTCTGGAATCTGTTATCTATGATAGGCTTACTTCTTAGTGTACTATTGTCACTCTATTTGACTGATACATAAAATACATTCTTCACTCTCAAACTCGCACTAACACACTTCGAGTTACAAGATAACTATATTAAAAAAAAAAAAAATATCTAGACTTCATAACATATAATCAAACCTTCCCTTTTCGTTAAGAGTTTAATTGATTAGTTTATTAGGTCTGGTGAGGGTTTAAGATCAAGATAGCTCTAATAATTATAAAATGATTCAATGAATGCAAATGAACAGGTAAACTTGATCTGATCTAGATGGTTCCGACAAAAGGAAAGGATTGAGTGTAATATTCCCTTCTTTTGACCAAGAAATATATTGGTGGTACCCAAAATAAGGAAAAGGAAAAGAAAACAAATGTTATAAAATAGGAAAAGGAGACCATCGAGAGAACACCGAGAAGAGAAAAGAGGAAAGGGAACAAAGAAAGAAGGAAGAATAAGGAAGAAGAAAGGGAAAGAGTGATTTCGTGTACATGTCACAAGGATCTCGCCCAACCAGAATTACTTTGATTCGCAATGCCCAGTAAGGTACTCACGCCATTTATTCGTTTAACCGAAGTAATTTTTCAGATTAAGGCTCAAATTCAAAGTTTTGTGAGATTTGAGTTGCAAAGTTCGCTTTTTAAGTTGTTGAGCTATGGGATTATGGATTATGACATTGTGGAGCTCGGGTTTGATGGGAGTTGAATTGAAGAAATGGTTTAGTTGGAGCAAAATTTTGAGGTTTCGCTTGTGAGCTCTGCATTGCAGTTAGGCTTAAATAATCGCTTTAAGTAGGCAATTTGTTAGCGTATTTGGAGTTGTTCTGTTAGAATTTAGGTGTAATTTAGCCTTTTCGTAGTCGAGGTAGTGTTTTACTCTTTTTTTATGTTGATTCTTGTTTAATTGATAGATTACGATATCATAGGTTCGAGTGAGTCGCGTTGTTTGGTTTTGGCATTCCCAAGTGATCTTCAAGTTTGTGATCTCATATTTCAAAAGTGAAATATTACGAGTTATTAAAGCATGTTCATGGCATTAAAAAACATATTCAAAACTTCACTTTTCACGTTACATGTTGTTGAGTATACGTGTTATTAAGTAATGAATGGCCGGATCTATCTCAGTTTTAAATTTTTATTAATTAAAACAGTAACTTTGAAAATGACTTCCAGACATGTGATTAGATTAAATAAATATTAATGTTCGAAAGGGCCAATCTTCTCTGAATATTTGACGTTGGCAGGAAAATGCTCAACAAGTCAAAACGAAAGCTTACAAGACATTTCTTTTTCAGGTAACAAACATTAATCGAGAAATCATTCAATGGGCCGGGCCGTCGTACTTGCCATGCCTATGTGGCCTCAAAAACAAAAAACAAAGAAAAAGAAGAAGAAGAGAAAATAGAATATATTTGTAAGAAATTAAAAAAGCATATGGAAAAATTTCATTGACGGTTACAAAGGTAAAGAGACTCTGGACACAACGATCCCATTGGGAAACGCACAACTCTGAAAGCTGACGACTTCAATAAAGTCGCTATTCTGTCCGAAATTTGGACTTATCCAACGAATATGAATCATTGCATCGCCAATGATGCCTTAGACCATCATATAGCTTTGCAGATCCCAGAAAAAGTTCATGTGTAACACGCTCCGACTTTGTCTTTCTGTTTGTTTTCCTAATTCTATTAATTGTAAATGCTTAAAAGACTATGAATTAAAACTATATATAATTATCTTTCTCATCAAAATTTTGTTTCCCATCAAAATCTAAAATGCGATCCAAATTTTAAAAATATAATGAAAAATTAAAAGTAAATTCTATGTGTAAGATATTGAATATTGTTAAAGTTCGAGTGTTCATAAATAAAATAAAATAAAAAAAGGTGAGAGCACGTATGTCGCAAGATTTAAATTAAGCAAAAACTAAAAACTAAAAGTCTGTCTTGACACATCAATATCAAAAAGACGAACAACAACATATTGTAAAATCCTTTGCCAACTAAAATTAGGAATACAACTTCAACACGTAATATGTTTCAGCAATTTTTGCCTCCTCCAGGTTTGGGCAACATTCACTTTGGACTTTTCTTTGACGGGTCAAATCACCACACCTCGGGTTGATTTCTTTCGCAGACTCAAATTCGAGACATTTATTTACCAAAGAAATTACCAAAGAAATTATCCAAAAAAAAAAAAAAAAAAAAAGCGCCATTGGAACATGAAACATCAAACTAATGGATATTTCTACCACCCATGTGGTGGCCGCGTTGGCTTGGGCTTTCATCCCCCTCACGAAGGGGACGAGTTCAAATCCCAGCGTAGTCGCTAGTGGTATTAAGCGTGACGCCGTGGTCCAGGGGGTTTACGGCGCGGCTGTCGGCTGAGCTGGTTCTTCCTGTCTCCAAAAAAAAAAAAAAAAAAAACTAATGGAGATTTCTTCCATTAAATGAAAACGGGAGTTACTTAAAATGTTTTAGTTAACCAAAGCTTGTGTCCATTACACAATTGATGTAATGTAATTGAATGATCACAACCCCCTTAACCTACATCACAAATTAACTTTTATGAACGAGTTTGGAAATCCCTTATCTATGATAGGCTTGCTTATTAGCAAATTATTGTCATGCTATTTGTCCGACACATAAAATACGTTCTCCACTCTCAAACTCGCACTAACACACTCTCTAAGTCCCAAGACAACTATATTTTAAAAAAAAAAAAAAAAAAAAAAAAAATCTAGAATTCATAATAGTTAATCAAACCTTCCCTTTTTGTTAAGAATTTAATTGATTAGTTTATTAGGTCCAATGAGGGCTTAAGATCAAGATAGCTCCAATGATTATAAAATGGTTCAACGAATAGAAATGAATAGGTAAACTTGATATCATCGAGATGGTTCCGACAAAAGGAAAGGATTGAGTATAATATTCCCTTCTTTTGACCAAGTCACATATTCGTTGTATCCAGAAAAAAGAAAAAGGGGAAAAAAAAGATGTTATAAAATAGGAAAAGGAGACCATTGAAAGCACGCCGAGAAGAGAAAAAAGAGGAGCGGGGAAGAAAGAAAGAAGAATAAGGAAGGAAAAAGGGAAAGAGGGATTTCGTGTACACGTCACAGGGATCTCGCCAAACTAGAATTATTTTGATTCGCAATGCCCAGTGAGGCACTCGCGCCATTCGTTCGTTTAACTGGAGTAATTTTTCAAGTTAAGGCTCAAATTCAAAATTTTGTAAAATTTGAGTCGCAAAATTCGATTTTTAAGTTGCTAAGCTATAGGAGTTCATGGAAATTGTGGTTTATGGCGTTGTGGAGTTGCAGGGCTTGATGGGAGTTGAATTGAAGTAATAGTTTAGTCGGAGCAAAATTTCGAGACTTCGCTTGCGAGCTCTGCATTGCAGTTAGGCTTAAATAATCACTTTGAGTGAATGATTTGTTAGCACATTAGGAATTGTTTTGTTAGCATTTAGGTGTAATCTAGCCATTTCATAGTTCAAGTAATGTTTTACTCATTTTTTACATCGATTCTTGTTTAATTGATAGATTACGAGATTGTCAGTTCGAATGAGTCACATTATTTGATTTTGGCATTCTCAAGTGAGCGGCGCTATCTCTTCTTCAAGTTTGTGACATCATAATTCAAAAGTGAAATATTATGAGTTATTAAAGCATGTTTATTGCATAACAATCTATATCAGGCATTTACTACTTTTGGTATTTGGGAATGGTTTGAAAAATGTTTTAGGAAATGTGTTGTGAAATATTGTACATACTGAATTGTGAACCTAGTTTCTAAAATGGACTCTAAAATAGTTTGAGAAACGCCTTGTGAAATATACTATGTTTGATGAATGGGTTGAGAATGATTATATGTTTTTTTTTTGTAAATCGATTTGTGATATTGACTATGGATTTGGTTTTAAGGATTGTCAAGGATGTTATTGTGGATTGGTGTCAATACTCAGCATCATTGTAAGCCCATTGAGAGCTTGTAGATATGCATACTAATTTAGGACTTATGGACCGAGCCACCGACAATATATGTGGAGATCTAACCAAGGGAGAATCTTAGTCGCCCTGTCGTGAGGCGTTATGCGTGATCATGATTGATTTTTGAGTTTGAGATTAGTCAATAGAATAAACCTATGTCATGTGATTTGAGGTTGGCTAATGTAATAGACCATTGGCATATGATTTTGATGAGCTTGATCAATGGTCTAACCCATTGGTATTTGTTTTCATATTATTGTGAAATGGATATTTTTTTTTCCATAAATATAGCTATGTTGGAGCATGAATAACTCATTCTCTTCTCATAAATTTGTTATATCCTAAAATTTACTGCAATGAGTTATATTTTTGTATTTTAAACATGCATAGTGGATGCTTGATTTGCTTAGAAAAGATATGCACTACTCACTGGACTATGGTTGCTCATTCCATTTATCTTTCATGCTTTTTAGGTTCCTCAATTAGTGGCTAATAGAGCGAGAGTGTTATCGACGAGGAATTTTGGGAGCTATAGTTTTAAGCTACACTCTTCAAGTGGAAGAACGGCCATATCAACCCCCCTATCCCTGTATGATTTAAGGTATGACATCTTTTAGTATCATAGCTTAGATTTTGATATTTAGGTGTAGATTTATGAGATGTGGTGAGCTTGTGTCTTAATTTATAGTGTGTTAGCCTTTTGTTAGGTACTATGATTTACATCTCTTTTGGGGTTGAGGTACATGCCATGTTTAAGGTGTGGAAGACCTTGCGAATACTATGAAGGTCACTATGGACTTGAGGGGTTGTAATGGAGACCCGACTACCTAAAGTACCAAAACTTGACATGGGAGAATACGTAAGTGCCAAAATCAAAGTAAAATGGATCAGTTAAGTACCAATGGCGAGAAAGTATGCCAAAATGCTGACTTGGCATTTTTCCGATGAGACAAGTGTAAAATGACATTGTTTTGCACGTTGATGTGGCTAGGTAAGCCAAAAACAATGTTGTTTTACATGCTAACATGGCTAAATAAGTATAAAAAAAAAAAAAAAAGGATGTTATTTTGGCTTATATTTGAATTTTAATATAAATATTAATTTAATTTAATTTAAAACTGAATTATTTTTTTAGAAAAAGGAAGAAGAAGAAGTTGCAGATTGCGTTGCGCGAGGGCTGCGCAAGCCCTCACCGCTTCCTCCCCACTTTCGCCGGGAAGGGCCGATCACAATGGGGGAAAGGTCAGCCAGGTTTGTCAAGCCTTGGCCGGGGCAAGCAACCTTGGTCGACCGGCAACGAGGACCTATAAGCCCTCGTCAAGATCTGGGGCGAGAGTCGTGGCCCTCCCCTAGATCCAATGAAGACAGTTGACCCTCGCCCAACCCTTAACGTTCTACAATCTCCCTTTAAAAAAAAAAAACAAAATAGTTTTGAATATAATTAAATTGACATTTATATTAAAATACATATAAGAGGTAAAACGACGTCGTTTTGGCTCTTCTCTACTTACTTAGCTTTTCGACGAGCCACATAAGTGAGTTATATTAATAAAAAAATTACCATGTGAGATTTCTGGGAAGCTTTGATGGACTTATTACTCAGATGTCCCAATTTTCAAAAAAGTTACAATTATGTGTATTTTTCGTAACTTTTGACACTTAAGTGTTCCCACATACTAAGTTTTGGCACTTGTGTTGTACTTTTGCCAGTTGTAATATGGTGACTGAGTAAACCTTCGGTGTGCTAAAGGTGACAACGGATGGTGTTACTAAGGCAAAAAGTTTTCAATTCAGCAACAAAATTAACAACATTGATGCTAGTCTTGTAAAGCAAGTTGAAGGAGAGCTAAAACCAAAAGCAGTCCATGAACTTGGATTGGCTCTTGAAGTTGGGAATGGAGGCAATGTTAAGGAAATCCCTTATGATGTTTTGAAGATAACAAAATAAATTAAAGGCTACTAACATGTTTAATGGTTAAGTATCAGACTATGCAGATGTAAAATGTGTAAATGATATTAGCAAGGTTTATATTTGGAAGAACCAGAAGATAGACTTTATGCTGAAGCTGAACTTATTCAAACTGTGTCCAAACTTAAAGGCTAAATATGTTCGGAAGCAAAATATGTTCAGACTTACGTCTAAATTGTAAAGTTTACTTCAGATGGAAGACACTCAGACTTTATTTCAAACGAAAGACACTTAGACTTTACTTCAGACGGAACACACTTAGACATTACATCCAGAATGAGACACATGTCCAGAACGTGACAAGGTTCAAAACAAGACACGTCCAGAACATGACAAATTCATAATGAAGCATGTTCAGAACGAGACAACTTGACATAACGTAATACAAGCCCCAACGTATAACGGCTAGTAATCTGGTTTGGATTCTACATCAAGATAGATTGAGTCAATTGGATCTTAAAGACAAACTTTCTAAATGAAGAAGCTCTAATTATGAAAGCTAAGATTCTGTTTGTATGAGTGATCATAATCAACTTGGGATTCTGCTTCCATCACTCAACGGCTACTAAATCTTCTTGATATAGATTTGTTCAATGGATAGATTAGAAGATGATCCTCTAGATACTATCCAATGGCTAGTTTGGAAGTGGAGAAATATTTAAGGAGACCAAGGACCAAGAAGCAAATAAGAGACGAAGCGTAGAATCTATAATTCCAAAATCTGAGCGAACTTCAATCATGCACTTGTCTTTCATGAGTTTAAATGTTTGTGATCGTGAAAGAAATACCAAAAGAGTGACTTAGTGAGATAGTATAATATACCATTAAATATTTGCACTCAAAATTGTAATATCTTGTTAATCATATAGTGGAATCCAACTAGAATGCTATTAGCATGAGAGAGTGGACGTAGGCTTGATCTAAGCCGAACCACTATAAATTTCGTGTATAGCATTATCTTCTTTTAACTCTTCTTATTTAAGTCTATTGCACACTTACAAGTTATTTTAGAAGTCTGTTCCATCACATAATAGATTTTGAACATCTAATAGAAGTCTGGTGGCTCGTTTATTAGACTTTGATCCTTATTTACACTTTGCTCGCAACTTATTTTATTCCGCATTTATTTGTCAAGATTTTTTTTGAACACCTATTCACCCCCTCTAGGTGTTTGTACTAGCATCATCAGGAAGCCCTCCAAAAAAAGCTTTTGTGTAGGAGTTTGATCATAAGGAAGTTGTAGAAAGAGAGGGTAGAGCTGAGGTTGCTAAAGATATCATGGAAGTTTTGGTAGATGGATGTGTAGAGTGCTTTTCTATATGGAGAGAGTGGCTGCTTAGGAGCTTGATGAGGAGGTAAGACACAAATACTTGCGTTTGTTTAATGGTTGAGATAAGTTCAAATTTTGAGGAGAAAATTTTTTCAAAGAGGGTAAATTGTAATATTGCATTCTTTTGACCCAGTCATATATTGGTGGGACCCCCAGAAAAAGGAAAAGAAAAAGAAATGTTATAAAAGAGGAAAAGGAGACCATCAGCAGAGAACACGCCAAGAATAGAAGAGATAGAGAAGGTGGAGAAAGAAAGAAGAAAAAGGAAGAAGAAAGGGAAAGAGGGTTCGCATACATGCCACGTGGACCTCGCCAAACTAGAATTACTTTGATTGGGAATGCCCAATAAGCTGCTCATGCCACCCATCCATTTAATCGAAGTAATTTTTGGGGTTAAGGCTCAAATTCAAAGTTTTGTGAAAAACTGAGTCGTGAAATTCGATTTTTGAGTTGTTGAATTATGGGAATTCATGGTAATTGTGGGTTATGGCATCATGAAGCTGCGAGGTTTGATGGGAGTTGAATTGAAGTAACAGTTTAGTCGAAGCAAAATTTTAGGGTTTCACTTACGAGCTCCGCGTTGCAGTAAGGCTTGAATAATCGCTTTAAGTGAGCAATTTGTTAGTGTGTTAAGAGTTGTTTTGTTAGCATTTAGGTGTAATTTAGCCGTTTCATAGTTAAGGTAGTGTTTTACTCGTTTTTTACGTCGATTCTCATTCCTCTTCAGATCTATTGTCAGCGAGGGCTACAAAGGCCCTTGCCCGCCACCAATGAGGGTCACCGGCAATTGCCAAGGCCCTGGCAACCCCACCAGCCCATTGGCTAAAAAGACATTGTAATAAATAAATAAATAAATAAATAAAGATAAAGATAAATAAGAGAAATAAGAAATTTTTTTAAAAATCAGAAAATTCATTTAAAAAATTGTCTATATCAACACCGGTTATGTCACATAGGATAGTCAACATCCATGTTATCAATTTTCAATTAAAATTGACTAAAAGAACTATAGCAGGAAATCATCAAAAGATTCATAACTAAATTATATAAATCGAAAAGTTTAAAACTTAATTGACTATCATACAATAAGTTTAATCATGGATAATTATCCTGACTATTGCCACAACCACTCCCACACAAAATACTGGAGACTTATCTAGTTTAATTTTTCTGTAGGCAATAGATGAGTGTAATTCCAGGCATCATCACTTGTGCATAACCTAAAATACATATTTGTTTACCCTACCATTGAGTTTACCATCACTTTCTCAAGTATAACATGGATAACTAAGTAATATAAGAACAAAATAATTAGCAGCGTTATCTAACCATACTTCTTCAAGACTCCAGCATCCATTCATTTTCAATGGGGATTTATTCACCAGATAATTTGTCGCACTAAGCGTATCTATTAGGAATATCCTTAAAAAGGTGCCCCTAATTGCATATGTCAGAATTCTGATTCTTGAATAAATGAATCCAATGTCTTAACAACAAAAATCTTTGACCATCTTCCCTTGAAGCAAATACAAGCAACTATGACCGATCCTTCTCATATTAATAGAGCCCATCGAACCAACTTCAAAACTCCACTTTCTAAAATATATTAATCTCCATTGAAATAAGGACAATCAAGGAAATCATGTTCGTCTTCAATTCTGAGTGTGTCTCACAACAATCAATGGTCATCACTATATTATCATGTATTCAGGTTTTTTTTTTTTTTTTTTTGGACAAAGAGAAGCATATTATAACTATTAACGAAGATTACAACCGGCTTTAAAAGCGTCAAGGGCTAGAATATCAAGTAAAGGAGTTGGGATCGATACAGCCCAATTATGTGGAAGAGAGCCGTTGTTATGTCATCGCATTTGTGTTATTTTTCAACTACACTTTACAACTATCTATATATAAATAAGTAGCAAATTAGCTCCGATGTAGCTCTTCTATATGTTCGATTTTCCGATTGATAATATCGGACTAGTTTAATAATAAATCATTGACTTATACCTTGACTTAAATGTCAATATCAAGGACATCAAAAACGTTAAATTTATTTTTTTAAAAGGGCCCTATCACAGAATATGTGACATAGACGTTGGGGACGTCATCACCATCTACACGTAAAGTTTGAGACGTTTGGAGATGGCATCGATCTACCCAATGAATCGTGAGGTGTCCACGACGTCGCGTTTCTTGCCCTTTGGTTCTTTAATTTTTCACATTTATAGTCTTTTTGGTAACCCATCAATTCTTGATTAATTTTGTTCTTTTTTATTTCTCAAAACAAAAACAAAAAAGAATAAAAATATGTTTAGTGACATCAGCTAATTTTTCTACTCTCAAAAACAGATTTGTTCCTGAGAATAAATTTGGAATAGAATCAACAAGTAGAAAAAAGTTACTTCTTTATTCTTGGAATCAATTCTAGAATGAAGTCATCTTTTTCTTTTTTTTCTTTTTCTTTTCTTCCTTTTCTTTTCTTCTCCTTCCTCCTCTATCTAGTTGTCGGGATCGGCGGTGATCAACAATTGGCCAGAGCAAGGTCCTGGAGCCTCGTCGGTGGCTAGGCGAGGCTCGAACTCGCCAAGGGCCAACGAGAGGAGGGAGAAAAAGAGAAAAAAAAGGAAAAAAAAACTATCAAAAAAATATTTAAAAAATTTTATAAAAAATGAAGTCACAAAAAAATTCGAAAGTCGTACTAAACACATTTCTATTTTTTTTTTCTATTCTAAGAATAGAAATTTTATACAATTACTAAATGTATTCAAATGCTCAAAAACTCGTCCAAGGAATAGAATAAAAGAATTATTTCTGAGCAGAAATTATTTTTAAGAATTGAATGGTTATCAAACATGCCCTGATGTTTGAAAAAAAACTGGAGTGAAAAAAGAGTCTAGTACAAAGACATCTTCGTTGGGGATCTAGAATGGTGGCATTTTTTTTTGGTCGAAACTGCTGAAATATTATATTAGAGAAGATAAACATCCAGATGCTAAAGCATCACCGTACACTATATCTTGCAACATAAAAGGAGGGTAAATGTTCCAATTACAGACCGGGCCTTGATTCCGGTGGGCTTTTGCAGCCCAATCTGCAGTTGCATTAGCTTGTCTACGATAGTGCTTGAGAGAGAGATTAGGGCACCGGGATAGCAGCTCTTCGACTTCAGCAAAAAGGTTTCGTTTCGTCCATGGCGGCGTCTTCTTCTCCGCGACAATCTCAACCAACTGTAGGCAGTCCGATTCCATTATTAGTCGTTCCTGGTGAAGCCCCTGCTGGATCAGATGTTGAATCGACAGAATGAGAGCATAAATCTCCGCCTGGAAAGCCGATTGAGCTAGAAAGCTTTGGGTAAAAACATCAGTGAGAATTCCTTTGTGATTTCTACAAATACAAGCCATTGATCCTTCCAAACCCTCTGACTAAAAAGCACCATCGATATTGCATTTTAAACTGCCTTTTTCAGGAGGTTTGGAGAGCGATGAGGAGTTGGGTCGACAACCATATAGATCCGGCTCTGTGCAAGGGCATCCTCCACTGCTTGGATGGGGTCCGGATTCTGGTTTTTGAAGATGAAGTTGTTTCGCTGTCGCCAGATCTGCCACAACAAATTGGCGAGCATCTCAAATTCAGGGAAGGCCTTCGAATCAGTGGCTCTGGCTGCTACCCAAGCATCAAAACGTTGCACTGAGGTAGGTAAGATCTTAACCCTGATCTGAGGATGAGTCCATATCTCTCTAGTCCACGTGCAAAAGAAAAATAGATGTTCTACAGTCTCTGGCATGTTTTGAGTGCATTGACTACAGACAGGAATGGGTGAGATATGTCTGTGAAAAAGGTTCACTTTAGTAGCAAGGGCGTTCTGACAAGCTAACCACATAAACACTCGAATTTTAGGAGCGATTTTCATATGCCAAATCTTACGCCATAACTTAATGGGGTTTTGATAAGAAGTTGAAGCCAGACTGAGTTGGGTATTTAGGTTTGAAGACAAAAGATGGTAACTGCTTTTCACTGAATAAACACCGGAGGAATTAGCAGTCCATACCAGTTGGTCAGTAAGAAGTAAAGGGTTAATAGGAATTTTAAAAATCTCTTCACTGACCTGAGAATCAAATAGATTGGAGATAAGAGTTGAATTCCACGCATTATGAGGGTGATCAATAAGATCAGCCACTAAAATCGATTCGCCATGAGCAGCTGTTCCTCCTAATTTACCCATAGGTAGCCAATTGTCTTCTCTTATATTAATTTGGGAGCCATCCCCAACTAACCAGCAAAGTCTTGGAAGAATGGCTTCTCTTCCTTTTAAAATATTCTGCCAACCCCACGAAGGACGATTTCCTGCCTGCGCACACTGAAAGGATGAATTCCTGAAATACAAGCCCTTGAAAAGCTGACTCCATAGAGCGTTAGGCTGTTGAAACAGACGCCATGCTTGCTTACCAAGCATTGCTTTGTTGAAACTGACAAGGTCTCTAAATCCCATTCCTCCAGAGTGTTTTGAGAGTTTTAAATCTGTCCAATTTCGCCAATGGATGCCTATATTGCCATTATTATTGCTCCACCAAAACACTGATATCTTCTTTTCTATTAATCTGCATAATGACAGGGGGAGCTTGAAGATCGACATGGCATACTGAGGTAATGCATGTATAACTGATTTCAAAAGGATTTCCTTTCCACTCTTCGATAACAGTTGTTCCTTCCAGCCATCTAATTTGGCATTTACTTTGGCCAAAATCCAAGAAAACATCTCCCGTTTCGATCGCCCCCAGTCTGAGGGGATTCCCATATATTTCCCATAACGATTCATCACAAGTATTCTGAATTCACTTGCTAAATTTTGTTGTAGAGACAATGGGTAGTTTTTGCTTAAATACAAACCAGACTTATTCCTATTTATAAGCTGACCCATAGCTAAACAATACTGGTTTAGAATATTTGCAAGATTTTGGCATTCAGAGACTGTTGCTTTTAGGAAGAAAACAGAGTCATCAGCGAAGAATAGATGGGACAAAGTGGGGCAGGCTCTATTGAACTTAATTCCTTGTAAATGACCCATATCCACAGCTTGAGTAATGAGAATTGAGAGCATATTTGCTAGTAAAATAAAAATATATGGGGATATGGGGTCACCTTGTCTAAGTCCTCGAGATGGTTGGAAATAAGCAAGATGTTCCCCATTGAAACGAACACTTAGTGAGGTCGTTGTAATGCAAGCCATTACCAACTTTACCCATCTGTCATTAACCCAGCTGTAGCATGTAGGCTTGGAGGAAATCCCATTCGACCCTGTCATACGCTTTTTGCATATCAATTTTTAAAAGAAGATTGAACTTTTTTCTTGCTCTTTCGCGCTTTAAACTGGTGAAGCACTTCTTGGACCACCATTATGTTATCTTGTATCTGCCTGTCACTAATAAATGATGCCTGTTCTTTGGAGATCAAGTTAGGAAGCCAAGGTTTAAGTCTGTTGGCCATAACTTTGGAAATGATTTTATAAGCGAAATTACAAAGACTTATTGGTATGTACTGATCAATGCTTTCTGGATGATGTACCTTAGCAACCAATGCAATTATCATTCTGTTCAGACAACGAGGCATTATACCTGAAGTGAAGAAGTCTCGAACTGTTTTGATGACATCTGCTTTGATAATATCCCAGTGATGCTGAAAGAAGAGGCCATTAAGACTATCTGGCCTTGGAGCCTTGGAATTTCCCAGCTGGAAAGTAGCTTGGTATACCTCCTCTTCCGTTACTATTCTCAGCAGATGATCATTTATGTCTGTAGTTACAACTTCAGGGCATTGTTGTAAAAAGGGGCCAAAGTCACGATATCCCACTAACTGATATAAATTGGAAAAGAAACCCAACATCAGCTCTTTTAGTTGTTCTGGCTCCCTTATCCAGTTCTGGAGTTCATCTTTTAACATACATATTATGTTTCTTTGTCTTCTTTGTACAGTATTGGCATGGAAAATTTTGGAATTTTTATCCCCCCACCTCAGCCAGTTGATGAGAGAACGCATAGCCCAGAACTGCTCCTCTTGATGCCAGATTTTTTGAATTTCTTCTCGGATTGAATGGGCCAGCTCTTTATCATTACTCTAATAGTATTTTCTGTTCATGATAGTATGTAGCTGGTGTTGTAAATGAAGTATATGAAGATGGCCGTTACTAAACTTTGATTTACTCCAGCTTGCTAATTCATGAGAAACTGCCTGCAATTTTGATACAAGAGTGGCTTTGTCTGTACTAGATATATTCCATGAATTTTGAATTACTTTTTTGCACTGTTGATCTTGATTCCAGAAAGCTTCATAAGTAAAAGTCTTATTTCGCTTGACAGGCCTTGAAGATGTGTTTAGCAAAATAGGACAGTGATCCGAACCTAAAGCAGGAAGGGCTAGCAATTCTGCAGTAGGATACAACAATCGCCATTCCAAAGAGCAAAATACTCGATCCAATCTCTCCTTTACCAGGTCATCCCCTGTTCTGTTATTAGACCAGGTAAATTCGCACCCTTTGCTTTCCAATTCTAGTAAAGAGCAATCACTAATCACTGCTCGAAATGATGCTAGGCGAGAGTATATAACTGGTCTCTTGCCCACTTTTTCCTAGGGGTAGAGGATCTCATTAAAGTCCCCCACGCATAACCAAGGTAAGGTATTTACAACACTGATATCCCTGATGCTATCCCAAAGCTCTTGTCTAGCCTGGTAAGTAGAAGGAGCATGCAGACAAGTGATGTGCATAGATGTAGCTGTAGATATATCATAGCAAAGCAGATCAAAATAATTCTCCTCTGACTTCAAGATTGTTAAATTATAAAGCTCAGTCTAAAACACAGCAAGACCACTAGCCAAGCCCACTGGATCCCTTATCAAGGAGTGAGGAAAATGAAAATGACGTAATCTATTTAAAACCGACGCTGCATTTTTAGTTTCCATTAAGAAAACTATTTCGGGCTTTTCTTTAGCCAAAACGGCCTTTAGGGCTTGAACTGTCAGGGGATTGCCCAACCCCTAACAGTTCCAACTGAGGAGTTTCATTTGATATGCGGTGGCTGTTTGGGGCTAGCCGCCAATGCCCAATGTTTTGTCTCATTTGCATCATAAACAGGGGTGTCCATGAGTTGAGTCTCGTCCAAATCTTATGAGTAGCCAGTTCTAGTCTCATAAGGGGAATATCTCTTTTGTTTCTTGCCCGATCCCATAGCAATGATCGTTCTCGGAATTTTTGGCTTCTTTTGCTTAGGAATCTCCAGGGAAGGAGTCTGAACACTCTTCAATTTTGCCCTTGCAGGTACCAGGTCAGTAGTCCTTGGAGCTGGATTGACTATTTCCATCAGAGAGGAGGATCTTGAGGGGATGACAGGGATCGTAGCTGGAGCTACTAAATCAGGAACAATGGGAGCAGGGCTAGGATTGGCAATTGCATGGCAAGGGGAGTTTCAGGTACAGCTTCATCCATCTGCTCCATAGGTTCCTGTGGATTATAGAACGTGTCCCAATACAGGCTATGTTGTCGAACCTCCGCTCGCAACCACTGACCATAGGCCATTTTCGATAAACCATCATGTTGAGCTTCCTCATAAGGATATTCTTTACAAGCTATCGCATAGTGTCCTAGCTTCCCACACGAATAGCATAAATGTGAGAGTCGCTCATAGCGAAAATCTAACCATAATGTCTTCCCTTCGATACGAATTAGCTTCCCCGTCCTTAAAGGTTCTTTCAAATCAAGCTCTATCCGGACCCTCCCGAAGTATCTGGTTTCACTTCAATTACACGACCTACCTGCTTAACTACCTTACGCAGGAGGTGTTCAGTGTTCCACTCCAGAGGTAATCCAATGACATGCATCCAGAAGGCACAGTGAGAGAAATCATAGCAGTGTAATGGTGTATTAAGTTGCCATGATTGGAAATGAACCAAATGTCATGAGAACAGCCACGGACTCCCAGCAAGTACTCTCTATTTTTCGATTTCCGACCGAAATTTTACTATATATAGGCCACCATCACAAAGGGAAATATCAACCTGGTCTAAACGCCACGCTCACTTCATAGCAATTTGGAAAGCAGGAAGATTGACAACAAGATTGGTAAAAATATTACCCACCAAGATGAGGCGACACTCTTTCAGCTTGTCCGTGGAAGGTACATCATCCCAAACTTCCAATTCTTGTCCTGAGCATAGTCGTCCCAGTCTTTGACACAACGCAGCAATGCGCGAGGAGCTGTCGATCTCTTCTGTTGCCATGAAACTTAGAAATGCTCAAAACCCTTTGCAGAATTAAAACCCAGGTGTTGCATGTCAAAGATCGAAGACCCACATCACTATACAGTCAAATTCAACCCAGGCAAGATGAACTAAAGCCATAAGGAGATGGGAAAAACTCAGGATAGGGAGAAAATAGGCCCCGATGATTCACTTGACACAGAAAACTTCACATGCAAGCCAAGCCGAGGGATAGGAAAGATTACTGAAAGGAAATGGAGGTGACGGCTGGAGAGCGATGGAGATTAGAAGGAAGGAATCAACTAACATGAGAAGTGCAAATTGAGTACGAAAGGAAAAAAGAAAATACAGAGGAGGAATAGCTCGAGCATATCGCAAGAGGAAACTCTAACATAGGCAAGAGAGGATAACGAAATCCACATGGATGCGAAACTTAGAATGGTGGCATTTAAGAGACATAGCAAGTGGTGCCATTGTAGTGTCCTGTTTGATCGTCGGTATTGTCCCAACTCTCCCTTATTAATTTGATTATTTCTATGTTAAAATTTTCTATCAAAAGTTCACGCAATTACACAGAGGAAGATTATTAAATGAACCCGAATTTTTTTATTTTTTATTTTTTGGTCGGTCCTACTCTACTCCTATTATAACTCTCACTCTCAGACTTTTGTCTTATCTCCTTACAGGGCGTAGGAGTCGAAACCCACACTTGAAACTTAATTCGTCCCCACCCCAACCCCCCTGAGAATGTGGGGATTCGAACCCCCCACCTCCCCCTTCCATGTTGGAAGGGTGGCCACTAGGACAAACCCCAGTGGTTAATGAACCTGAATTCACACCACATGAGACAAAACGTCAAATGCGGTTATTGAAAATCAAAAGTTAATTCTGACACCTTGTAAAAGATATTAAATTCTAAGAACTCATTATATGTTCCTTGTCAAAGTAACATTTCATTTGTTTTCACAAAACATAAAAGAGACACGATGCAGTGCAACTGCAAACCAACACAAATCCAAAATAGATTTGAAGTAAAACGAGTTCCTGATAACAAAATGAATCATCAAAATAAAGTTAAGGGTTACATGCTCAAAGAGCATAACTATAACTTCTTCAAACCAAAATCGGTTGCTGATTATCGAATCCATTTTAAATAACCGGCACACGCCAAAAACTCCATTTATTGCTATGGCTTTGCCTTTCAACGATGCACGACTAGATTCGGCATCCCCAATATCATAACCATTCAATGTACAAAGGTTAAATGAGCACAGCTTTGACGGTGAAAGCAAAACTTTCACAAAACTCCTGTGATTTCATTTGAAATTGGATTTGTGCATTAGCGAAACTTGAGAGAAACGAAACCCGGAAAACATTCACACAAAAATCTCTAGACATAGATTAGATTGAGATAGAAACCTCCCCAAAAAGGGAGGGAGAAGCTTCTAAATCTAAACAAGATCATAAGAGAAAAGCTTTCCAAACGGGAGGAAAGCAAGGAAAAGAAAATAGATAACCAAATTAGCCAAAGGAAAAAGGAGGGGAGGAGAGATCTAGCTCAAACCATCCCTTCTGTGGAGGTTGAAGATGGAAGTCGTGTGGAGATGAGAGGGAAAGGAGAAGAGGAGGTTGACTGCTAGGGTTTTAGGAATCTCTAAGTACTTGTTATGTTAGGAAGAATAGATATGTGCATATAAAATTGTGATCATTTCTACAAGCAATGCCAAATAAGAATATGGTTTCATCTTATCATATCATCATATCTCCACCAGGCAATGCAACTTACCGTCATTCATACTTCTTAACAAGATAATCTCTTAATTTCACAAACGAATTGCTCATAATCTTAATATAAGACTGTCACAATTTCAAACATTCTTGAATTTATGCCTCTTTGCATATAACTCGCAAGAAGTGCCGCCAGTCTAGTTGCATGCACACACACGTCCCTTCTTGACTAAACCGTTGAAGTATACGTAAGGACTTGTTTGTTTAGAATGAAACTCAAAAGAAAATTATTTTATTCGAAAATATTATTTAAATTTAAAAAAAAAAAATGGTGAGAAAAATATACATAAATTTCCACGTTAATATTTATATAAAGCAAAAGTTTTGAGTGTTTAGAATTGAAATAAAAAGTCAAAGTGCATAAGTTGCAAGATTTATATTAAATAAAAGGTGAAAAATACAATTTTATCCGAACGGTCCTATATCAGAAAAGACTAGCGCAACTCAACTCATGTTTTAAAATGTTGGCCCAACTGAAAATAGGAATACAACTTCAAAGACGGAAAATGTTTTGCGGATTTTTGCCTCCTCCAACGTAGGGGCTAACAAAGTCCATTTTGTTCGGCTTGGGGCGGCAACACTCGAATGGGGAACAGAGAGAGAGATATATAACTCATATCAATTAGGGCCATGCTAAGAAGACAGTGTCGTCAAGTGACGGAGACCCGCTGACCACACATTTCAAGCATGGGATTTTGGCAACTAGAGTATAAACCTTCCAAAATCAATTGCCAAGAATGCCCCTTATAATAAACCACAAAAACTAAGGCCGGCAAAAGAATAATAATATACAAAATCTAATCATGTAGTGCCATATTAAACACCTATAGGAAACGAAAGTCGACGCAAAACCAATCTTTGATATCAATTTTAAATTTCGTGCCTTGAACCAAAATTAATTTGTAAAATGTCACACACAATTTCCAAAAGGAAAATGAATATCTAATTGAATTCAAGAACTAAGAAATTATATGAATGTAATGTAAGCCAAGTTACGACTTCAAATGTATGGTGATAGTACTTCACAATGACAAATGATAAATCATAGCCTGAAAAGGGAGACAAAATATTATGTAAATTTTAGTTTCTAGAGTGAAATATGAGAGAATTTGACGAAACTTAGCAAAAGATAATATTTATTCAAGTAAGATTTTATAATCTAAGGAGTAATATATGTTTTGATTCCACATTATCTCTTTGATATCATGTTGATCGTGTTTAAGTTGTTGCTTTGGTACCACTTGCAACACCAAAATCTCAAACTAATAGGACATATTTTAAAATTGTGTAGACATCAATGATCATGACTGGAGTAAGTAATTTTGCACTAGTGACAAGCTCGAGTGGCAATATTTACACACAGTGAGTTGCAGTAGTCATATACGCGATGATGTTATATTTTATATATTAAAATGTTTTAGTAATAATACCAAATGAGACACAAACCTTAAAAATTCTAATTTCACAAATCTCAAGCAGACTTTCGTTTCCTTGTGGTATTTAGTGTTCTGCTAAATGTAGATTATGTTTATTATTTCCTTTATTGATTCTAGTTTTTGTGATTTTACTACTTAAAGATCATTTTTGGCAATTAATTATGGAAGCTTTAAATTCTTGTTTCCCACAATTGGAATGTACGGTTACCGTGTCCCCGTCACTTTTTGGAAAGTGACGGGACCGTCTTCTTAACTTTATTCTTCTATCGACAATTGTTCTTACTGGCTCGTAAGTCGTGTTGTGGTCTTGGGGTGTTATAAATAGATGACAAGGAACCTGCAGTTTTGCTCCACACAAGCCTTCCTTTCTCACTTCATTTACTCCCTTGAAACCCTGAACTTTCTCTACTTCACTCATTCCTTTTTTCCTTCGCTTCCCAAAATGGCTGGAGAAACGACCGAGGGGGCCACGACCGAGGGGGCCACGACCGGAAACAATGACCACACGACCGAGGTGACTGCAAGCACAACCGACGCAGGCGGAAGCGAGATCGACGTGGCCGGAAGCGGGACTGAGGTGGGCGGAAGCGGGACCACAGAGGGCGGAAGCGTGACTGAGGTGGGTGGAAGCATGACCGCAGTGGGCGGAACTGTGACTGAGGTGGCCGGAAGCGGGACCGCAGTGGCCGGAAGTGGGACCGAGGTGGCCGGAAGTGGGACCCAGGTGGGTGGAAGCATGACCGAGGTGGCCAAGGGCGGAGACAAGGAATTCATGACCGGATTACTTGCCCTCCTCGAAACCGACGACAATGACTTCATGAAGAAAGCTACCAGCCAGAGATGCTTGACCCCAAGACAAGCAAATGTCGAGGATTGCCTGAGCCTCGTCGAGAAGATCCTCAGCGAACCCATGGACTTTGCCAATGATGTTGTTGACAACAATCGGGCAAAGGTAAAGTAGTGGGCAAGCAAGTTCGACGACATGCTATTGTCTCTTTTGCATATACTTGTTTCCATGATCAGTTGGCTGGATCTTAACGCGCGATAGTTTTTTGTCGCAAAATGTCTTTGCTCCTCAAATTAATTTCATGTTTCACTCTTGTCCAGCCAAAGTTTATAAAGACACACAATGTTTACATGCTCTTACGTTCATAACATTCCATGATTGGGTCTTACAAGTGAATTCAATTTTACCAGGGTATCCGAAGCCAGAGCAAAAGTTTGACCTCGCCTTTCACAGAAACTTCAGCAGATTTGTCACCAAACATTAACGAGCTGTACAATGAGGTAAGCTTATATAAGCAGAGACATTCCTCTGGAAAGTGGAAATATACAAACACAGGAGCTCCGGACTTTTTGAGATTATTTTCAAATTACTTAGACATTATTACGATTCATACAAAAGTAAAAGCACATTTCTAAGCTCCAGACCTTTATAGATTGTTTTGAAATTACTTAGAGATTAATTGTAGATAACAACTTGTACTAAATTAAAAGTACATTTTTATTGTGCGCTAAAATTGTTCATTCTGTCAAGAAAAAAGAAGCAAACAGTGTGTTAATTAAACTCTTCATTGTGTCCTTTTCAATGGTATTCTTCTCGATCTTTTTACTTCCCACGCTTAATGTCGAAAACTATGTACGCCACGACAGATTGAGGCCCTGCAAACCAACAATATGCAGCAAACAATGGAATTGCTTTTGGCCAAGCTGTCATCCTTTTCATGGGATGCCAAGGCTGTGCTGACATTGTTAACTTTATCAGTGTTCTATGTTGAGAAGTGGCGTCGCACTCAAATTCAAGCATCAGACAAAGTTTTATGCTTCATGGCCTCGCTGAGAGGGTTACCAACTGGTACGTCCTCCGAAGTACAGTGGGCCATTGATTTTTTGAAATTGATCAAGGAGACTTTGGCGTACACCAAGTGCGTTTTTGAGTATTTTAAGAGGTACTCTGCCGTTGAAGATTCTGGAAAAGTGTCGGCATCGATCAACATATCAGCCAACTTTTTTTACATCATCACCATTGTACTTGGCTGCTCATTTCTGCTCAAGGGCATGATTATCAAGAGCGATGAGTATGTTATACCTTACCTTTGCTTTTTTCAACATTTATTAACGGACTTGGAATTAATTCTAAGCTCTCTCTCTCTCTCTCTCTCTCTCTCTCTCTCTCTCTCTCTCTCTCGCAAACTGTTTCACAACAATGCTCAACCTATTTCTTGCTGACTTCAGGAACCTACGGCAAGAACTGTCGACCATCTCGGACCTGGTCGTGGAAAAACATCAATCCTTCAAGAAACAAGTGCAAGATTTCGAGAAAAAGGGTGAGAGCATTGCTGTTTCCAAACAAAATGTTTTTCACTTATAGATGGAATGAAGCGTTCATGCCTCTCCTCCAGATTCCTTCATGTGTACACAGATAATATTTGTCAGATCCAGATCTGGAACAAAAGTACCTAAATTAAAGTGATTCACATTACGCAGAGGAGGAACAGTTGTATCGGCAGATTGAGCAAGTTTCCGAATCTTGTTCTGATATTGTGGAGCTTTTGAGGACACTGTTTGACGCGGAGGTTTATCACTGTTGCCAGAGCACAACGGTTAGCTTCTCAGTTTAATAATCTTCATTAACTTTAATTACCGGTTATTATTGTATATCAATGTCACGAGAAGGGACTGCAAATCACCTTGCTAGTAATTAACTACATCTGATATTCTTAGATAGATCGTTTGTTGGCATTCAAAATGGCAAAACAACAGCATGGTTTGATCACTAGATGTTTTTGGTAAAGGTGGAGGAGTTGAAGGACAAGCGCGTGATGCTCCTCATTTCAGACTTGAACTTGTCGAACGATGATCTAGCAACCCTCACCGGCATCTACAATGTGAGCACCTTCAAATCTAATAATTACGAAATTATGTGGGTCCCTATCGTGGAGGCACGTGATGAGGTGATGGAAAAGCAGTTCCTGGACATGAGATCTCGAATGCAGTGGTACTCATGCAAATCCATGGTCAGCAAGACCGCAGCAAGGTTCATCCAAGATAAGTGGCAATTTAGCCAGCAGACGAAGGTTGTGGTGCTAAACGAACAGGGGAAGGTGGTGAACACGGACGCAATATCCATGATAAGCCTTTGGGGATGGGAAGCCTTCCCATTCACGGAGCTGAGGAGCGAACAGCTCTGGAAGTCGCCAGAGATCAATTGGTTCGAGCTCGTGGTGAACAAAACGATCTACCCTTTTATCGAACAATGCGTAAGTAACAAATGCAGTATGGAATTCGATTATCGGGGCAATATTTTCCTCGTCCATCCCCAATTACAAGAACCCTTCTACTAGGCTTCTGATTGGTGCTTTACAAATCCAGACACATCACTCACGTTCATTTTTAAATGGATTTATGTTTAGGTTATATCCATATTCGCAACCGAACAATCAAAGTCCAGTCGGAGATCTTCCTCCAAATAGAGACGAAGGAAGACACAACCTCAATTATCATTTCGTCTCACAAGATTATTTAATTTCGGCCTAGCACAAACTTGCATATTAGGGACAGAAGCAAGTAGAATGAGCTTCTACTGTTCAGTCCACGTGAAATCCACCCAATCTTACGTCACATGTACTGAATTTGCACATGAATCATTCCGAAAAATGATTGCATAATAGCCTTTAATCTACTATAAATTGTTAGCGGAACTGTTCCTTTATGAATTTATAGTCCACAACAAACTATTATTCTCATAGTACCCTAAAGACTGTTATGCTAACAAAACCCAATCATTCCCAAGATATATTAAAAGTTTCCTAACTCAAAACAATTTATGGTCTTATTCTTTTGACATGTCCTCTGTCTTGATTGTTGGCCAGTTTGAAAGGAAGGAGCTCCTATTCTTGTACGACTCAGCCGAAGACTCCGAGACTGTCCATGAGATTGAAGAGTACCTGGAGAAGATAAAATATTCGGTCTTCCACATAGCCATCAGAATCAGCACGAAGAGAGAGCAATTCCTGACCCGCCTCGAGAACTGCATTTCCTCAAAGATGCAGGCAACTTCGGATGTGTACGATTCCCTGACGCAGGAGCTGCTCGGGCTCTACACCAGCTACAAGAAGCATGGTGGGTTTGCCATCATGGCGAGAGGGTCGAGCACGATCGTCAATGCTCGTCTCACGGATTTTGTGACGGTGCTGTCACAGCACCAGATGTGGATCAAGAGGGTGACTCAGACACAGGCTTTCGAGGCTGTCTTCAAAGAGCACTACCAGCAGGTCATTGTGAAACCGCGCTGCCACCGTTTCTACATCCCCAACATGGTTGGCAACATGCCGAAGAGCCTCAGGTGCAAATTGTGCTCTCTGAACATGAAGATCTCTGTCACCTTCGAGTGCTGCCACGGTGAGCACTGACTAGCCAAGGAGGCCATTGAGCCGCACACCTTTCGTCGGCGCTCCAGAACAAACATGGACTGTTTTAGCTTCGTCGCATTTTCACATTATTTCTTCCCTTGTTAGTTTGATGTTGCTTTTGATTTTGTGTGGTTGGAGTGTGTGCCTGTAGTTGAATCGTGCAGAGCTTGATGTACTCTTCATGCAGACACCGTGTGCTATGAATTAATGCTTTTGTGATCTTAATCTGGTTCATTACTTACATCTTCGAGGCATACAAGATCAGACGTTGTAGTGATAACATCGAGAGCTTTCCATGTTATTTCCACAAGAAGCAATAATGTTTCATTTTTTCACCACATCCTAGAGACCGGAGTTCAAATTCAGCGCACTGAGAACTTTCTATTCGAGTCGCATAAGAAATTGCGAGATCTCTAATTTCATTCTTCACATCGTACGATATTTTAATAGACGAACTTGGAGCCAGTCTCAATCTGGTGGAGCTGGGATGGACTCACAATATTCTGGATATAATCTAAATATATCTAACACACTGAACGGTCGATACTTTGTTAACGCCTTAAACCGAACATTCTAACATCAAGGTAGGTTCCAACCCCATCTAATCCCTTTTCTATGCCGCAAAATAAAAGTTAAGGAGCTTCCAAAAGATTATAAGACACTACTAACATGTGAAAAATAATTCTTTTTTCGGCTAAATACATAGAATTCTTTGAGCAACTAAGCAGCGTCAAAATTCTATGTACAGGTCGGATTTGGACTTCCTCTCCTGTCTTCAAATCTCACGTGGTGAAACTCAGATGGCTCCTGAGATGGCGCTAGTGCTATAAAACCTTAGCCTCTTCTTTTCCTCCACTTTCATCGTGAGATCTTCCTTGGATGGAATCTTGCCGCCGGCTTGGGATGTCATACACAACCAGGCGATTGATTCATCCTATGAACAGTAATAGGCAAAGGAAAGGCATTAGAAAAAAAAAGAGGAAAAAAGAAGAGTCCAGTCAAACAACAATCCTCTTTCTTCCCAGCTCTTTCTTCTGTCAAGCATCTCATTTGCAATCCAATGGGCTAAAAAACTGTAGACGAGATCATCACAAACTTCTGTCCCTACCACTCTTATAACTACTTAAAGAACACGAAGTCACCCAGTAGAAAAAGCTTAGCATGCGAAACCATCATTTAGCTGTTGGACGTGGCGGATGATTTAGCTACTACACGACCCGCGAGACCACCAACAAAACCAACAGCGAAATAATAAACATAAAGCTTTGATATATTTAGATTTAGATTGATGAGTCGATAAGTATGACAATAGCAAGAGTAAGCCATTTTGCTTCAAATAGAAAAAGGCTGGACGACAGTGTCCTCTGGTTTCTTTACATTACTTGCGGGTACGGCTTCATCTTCTTGAATTTTCATCATTTAAGATTTCATCCGTGTCTTTTATACGCTTCTATACTCTGTTGATATGAGCTACTTCCATAAAATGAAAATTCTAAAGGTTCGCGGACTCATATCCTTAAATATGTATCCTGATCAAATGATGATGTTAACATCTTTTGCATGTTCCAAACATTTATGTTCCTTTGTGTACACCCACCTTTTCCTCAAAGAAGCTGAGTCTCTACTTCAGTACAACACTGTTAAGTGGTACATGAAATACTCCTCTAGCTTGATTGGGGTCCTTTTTATCTATATATTTCTTATTTCTTTTATGTCTAAAAGGGGTCTCAAGATTCACGAATATCATATACAAATGTTACTCGTACTGCACCTCCTATTGCTATGATAAACAAATCACCTACGGGGTCGACCTACAACAAACTAAATCAATATTAGGAATTGTTAGCCTCACTCAATTGCAATATTTAATAATATTTTTTTCTTTTTTTCTTTTTTTCCTTTCATTTGTTTTTTGCCTTTCTTCTTCTTTTTGCTGATGACTGGCCACTACCCAAGCGTGATGGCCTAGCTTGGGTGAGGGTCGTCATCACCTGCCATGACCTAGGCTTGCTCGGCCCCATTAGATCTAATCAAGTGAGACATCTTAAGTAATTATTGCTTTGAAATTGTAAAAGTTATGATATTAAACACGGTAAGTTATTAAGTATGATTGAGGATCGAGAATTAGTGAGAGTGCTTGAGTGAGTTCACTGTAATTGTACTACTCGGTGTATCGTTAAATCTATAGTGAAATATTATGTTGCTCCCTCCATTGATGTAGTTCAAAATGACCAAGTTAGGTAAACCCGATATTTGATTAATTTCTTTACTAATGTGCCTAACGACTTGTTTGAGCTACATTTTTTTTTATGAATCAGATGACTCTATGAATTTATAGAATATGTACCGTGTGTTTCTGTGTAAGAAAAATATCCCGTTGATGATCATTTGGGTCAGATTAACCAAGCTTGACAAAAAAACATCAAGTAAAGCAAAGGTGGAGCCTTATTGGGTTGTATCTTAATTTTGCTCAAAATCGGAGCAAAATGGATCACATAAATACCAACGGTGAGAAAATCAAACCAAAATGCTAACATGGCGATTTTCCAGCAAGGGAAGTGCAAAACGACACTGTTTTGCATGTTGACATGGTTAGACAAGTGCAAAAACAATGTCATTTTGTTGCTGACGTGAGTAAATAATTAATAGAAAATTAATTTCATTTAATTTAAAACTAAATTTATTTAAAAAAAAAAAAAAGAAAGAAAGAAAGAAAGAAAGAAGGAAGCACGTGATTAAGGGCTCAACCCTCGCCACCGCTGCCTCCCGGTCGTCACTAGGAAGGGCCGGCGACGGTGAGGAGAGGGTCAGCCGAGGTTGCCGAGCCCTAGCCAGGGGTCGGCAACCCTAGCCGACCAGCGGCAAGGACCCACGAGGCCTCGCGCAAATCATGGGCAAGGGTCACGGCCCTCCCCAAGATCTGACGAGGGTCGGCAACCCTCGCCCAGTCGGGCCAAGGGCTACCGCCCACTAAGGGTCGCCCTAGGGACACACACAGCCAAGCCAAATCCATTTCAGCTTGAAGATTTATCAGCTTCTTCTCTTGGGCAAAATATACAGAATCAAGTCAATCGATGTGGAAGTACCGGGCTTGGTCGATCAATTCAAGTAGAAATTGTTGGTTATGCAAGACTTATCAATTTGGTGGGCAAGTTGTCGATTTAATGGTTACCGATGGACTATCCAAACATTGATACACAAGCTTGTTATCGATTCCGAGACTACAAATAGACTATCTAACAATCGAAAGCTGTTTTGGACCATTTCCTTTATTATTTGGTGATCTCTAAAGGTGCTCATTGCGCTGCCCAAGGGTGACAAACGAATTTAGAGTCTAGATTACTTACTTGCATTTGGTCAATTGTCTTTAGTCCTAGTTTAATGAGTCTTAGGTTTCAAGAGTCAAAATTCAAGTGTCTGAGTATTATAATGCATTTTTTAGTTCCTAGGTCTTTATTATGTTTTGTACTTCCCATGACATTAATGTTGGGTAGTTCGCATGTCTACAATGTTTAGTCTATATCCTACATAATAATCCCTCTATAAAATGAGGTGAATTCTCAAAGTTAAGTTAGTCAATTTTGAATGCTAAGAACATATGAGATTTGTCTATGTGTGAGCAAATATCCATATCCGGTTTCCATATCCTTGGAAGTTGGATTCTTTCTTGGTGGTGAGCATGAAGCACTACATCCTCGACTAGCATCTTTTTTTTTTAGGCCCTAGTAGTGAACTTTTGTTATCCAAAATCCTATATCCTTGGCGGGTAATTCATCTGGTAAGCCTCAATGGTGAATTATGTGAATTCCAATTTTGATTCTTGGCTGGTGGCGCGTCTTGTGTGCATTGGTTTTTATCGTATTCTATCATTCATTTGCATTTACCCATTGATATTTATTCCCACAGACTCTGAATCCATCTGTTATTACTCAAAACAACACCAGCCCACCCCGCAACCTCATCATCATTGCTTGATTAAAGGCATTGTCTCGCCACACACGCACAGCTTAGTCCTTTATCCGGTCATCCACGATGAACCTTGGTGACACCACATTCTATCATGATCCCCGAGGCCAACCGCAGCACGCAAGTAGGAAACTCTAACGACTCCGATCCAAATCGGTGGCTGCACCTGCGCATTAGGCCCGGTGGAGCCGATCGGATAAATCATTTGGAGGCCACCCTAAACTCACACAATCCAATGGATCACCTGCACTCGGTTTATGTGCTACGACAATGCAGCTGATTATTCAGCATGTAAGAGAGGACTATCAGGGTTTGATGACTCGGTGCTCTCTAGTGGCTTTATGAAGAATGTCGAATGTAGTAAATCAAAATCCTTCCTTAAGTTCACACGTATGGACTATTGATTCAGCACTTATTTTTTTCGTTAGTGTGTAGTGATAATACATTGTCTCTTAAGTTCTATTTGTTTCATGGAAAATAAACAATTTGAAAAATATTTTCTTAAAAATAATCTCTTGTGTCTCTTGAAATAATTAGCTAAAGAAAAATATTGTCATTATCAACAACAAATCATGTTTAAATATTTTCATGGACTATTCGGTCACTTTTGAAAGTAATATGAGCAATTATTTTTAGAAATATATTTTTCGAATCATTTATTTCTTACAAAATAATTGGAACACGGTATAATTAAATTCCTCAATTAAATAAACCGAGTCTACAAAATTTGTGATAATGTGCCATCTGGCATCTATGACCACATCCCTGACACTGGAGCCCAAATTCGGTCCACTAAGAACTTTCTATTTGTGAGTCACTAAAGAAATTGCCCTCTAATTTCGGAATGTATCTCCAATTTTGGAAAAACTTACACTGTGAATGTAAAAATGACTATGATTGCTCAAGATCTCTAGATGGCTTATTGAATGTTACCGTCACTAATCACTATCCCCCCGTTTGGATTATATAACATGTGATTTCACAGTTATAATTGGTTGTTGGGATTAAGTTATCGGATATAGTACCTGGTAAATTTACATATAGTTGAATGAGTGTTAGGTGCATATTGAACAAACAACACAGAGATAAAATATAAATAATAAGTTTCTCAAACGTGACTTTCCGCGAGTCATGACTATTGGGACCAAGGATGCCACTGCCGCAAGAAGGTCACCTTGTCTCGGGTGGTGACAAAGTTAGTCAAATGAGTAAGGCAACTACCACAATTAAAGACAGCAACTGCTGCATGCGCTTACTGGTGTGGTGAACTAGTGTTATGTACCTAATCTACATAGATATGTTTATTCCTTATCTAGGCTTATGGATAATTTGTTACCTTATATCTAGCAAAGCACTTGCAAAATGTTATTCTTACGTCAAGTCTAATATGATTTTTAATAAGAAATTGTCTTTGAGTACAATTACTAATAAATCTTTTGTTTTGTAAATTACTCAATAACAAGTTTGGAATCGCAGCACTAGAAAAAGGGATTTTAATTTTGACCAGTAGGATTTTATGTTATTTTTTTGCTAAGCTTCAGCTACAATCATTAGAAAGGCCATAGTTTTTTTTTTCCTATTTTCCAATTGTAGAAACATTTCGAGCATTCAATTGTGTAAGTTGTGTTAGAAAAGTCACATACTGGAGAATCAATATGGTGTGTAGCAGTTAATATATCACAGTTGATTGAAAACTCATTAACTTAAACTTTTGAGTAAATATGAATTTAAATAAATATGTTGACCGGCTCGAACTTGGGCTTTCTATTGGCAATCTCATTAGGTGAAGGCAGTAAAGCTATTTCATTCCAGAATGTGGTAAGCATCTCAAAGTAGGAATCTTATGACCAATCTGGTTTTTGGGCAGACCTGCCAACAGATTATGGTTCGGTTTGGAGATTCAAGTTGAGAAGGTATCAGAATTTGTTGCATGAAACAATAGTTACAAAGATGGATATCAATCAACCACATGCAAATTTAATGAACAACATAAAAATGACGTGCAGCAGATGTATCACATGGACAGTGATTTTTGTATGACTGAAGACCAAAGTCGATCACGGACATCATATGCATGTCCCCGGGGGCAAAGTGCGTGCATTTAGGTATTAATATTGGACAGACATCAGGAAGGAATAGATCAGAAACTCCACGTATATAGAAAGACTTAAAGGATCGGAGTTTCATTCTCAACCCAAATTTTGCCATTTGATTGCATTCAATCGTCATCGAGAACGTGAAATAATTTATGTTCAGATCCGCGAATAGGGGGATACGTTTGGGATGTTGAGATCGGAATGACTTCTAGGTCAACCCAAGATGAATCAACATTTTGCATCCCTTAGTCCTGATCTGAGACTTCTAGGTCAACCCAAGAAAAGTCCTGATCTGAACTATAAAATTACTTCATTTGAATTTATTTTCAGAGAAAATATGATCCCTGCTTTTGTCGAGGATCGGGACGAATCAGAATACTAAGCGTACACTGTCGGTGTAAAACGGAGCTTATTCAAGCACTTTTATACACCATTAATTTGAGAAAATGGGTAGTTATACTTCTCGAATTAACAGTGGATGTGGCCCCTTGTGTGAAATTCTCTTTATACACATATACATATATGGGGGATGAGATGGTGATGCGTGATTTCAAAAATCGTTTTGCTTTGTTGATCTTGTTAAGATGTCTTAGGATGGTCTCGATGGTAAGTCTCAGAGAGGCATTCTGGTTTAACCTTAGTGGTAGGCGGATGAAAACTGCTTAAAACTGAGGCTCTGTTAATTTAAAGGAAAATTATTTCGATAAAATTGTTTTCTAACTTTTCAACGTCTGAATGATGGGAAACTAATCGATTTACGAAAGACCGGTCTTCATGGACTGGAAAATTATAGGCTTGATTTGGGGGAATAATTTTCACTTTTTGCAAGAAGAAAATAACTTTCTTTAAACCACAAAATAGATGAAAACTAAACATTCTGAAATTATTATCAGTGATGATATTATTTTTCATTAACTAATTATTTTAAGCGATACAATTGATCAGTTCGAGGAAAATGTTCAAAATGTTTGGAAAAATATAAAGAAAAGTATTGATGAAAGATACAAAGTAGACATAGTGGGACCTATTCTTCTCACCCCGATGCAAAGCAAGAAACCATGGAAACTTTCGTGATTTCCTAGAAGGGGAAATTATTTTTCCCAATTTGAACTTATTTGAAGAAAAATTATTTCCCGGAAAATTTTGCGATTTTCTAGTATTTGGATTAGGGAAAACTAATCAGTCTACAAAAGGTGTTTTCCATGGATTGACAACAAGTTTGGATTTGGGGTATGGGTTGATTTGTTTGAAGAAAAAATGTTTCTCAGAAACTTTTTTGCGATTTTATGGTATTTGGATGATCAAAAAAAAAATAATTGCTCTATGGAAGATGTTTTTCATGGACTAAAAACAACAAACTTAAATTGGGAGAAAATGATTTTCTTTAAAATTTATCTTCCTTTAACTGCCAAACAAATGAAAATTTAAAATATCCCTTATAAATAATTTTCATGAAAAATTAGTTTTCTTTATCAGCAAATTTTCAATGAAATGAAAACACCTTAATTAAAACGATGGAAGAATATGTTCGCAGGTGATAGAATAGTAAAGTTCGAAATAATCAATATTAAAAATCTTGACAAATTCATTCGTTAAATTAACAGCTCTGTAGGTGGAATTTTCTTTTTTAATCTCCACGAGTTTCTCCCTCAAATAATCAAATTCCACTCCATGAAATTTGAGCGCGTAGAATATGCCGTACAATCCGGTAGACTAGCATAAATAAAGTACCCTTAACCTCGTGAAAATATTCGCTTTGTTCATAAATATAATCAATGACTCGACAATTAAAATAAGTTTGACAACGTATTTAAACATTGACTTAGATCTGTCATATTTTATGATTTTGGCATCTATAACAGTGACGTCATCCTTGCAAAGACACAGTGATGTCACCTAGATCATGATAATAGTTGATTTTTTATTTTTATTTTTTTTTTGTAATAAGGACGATAATAGTTGATCGAGCGATAATAAAGGGGTGATAATTATCAACACAAATTGGACACATTTATCAAAATTAGGTATAGAGAAACTCGAAAGTGACCAAAAAATACACTAATTTATGATACGTAAATTTGTAGTATGTTCAACAAACTTATCATTATTTTGTTTAGGAGAATATTGTTCAAAAAATCCTAAATATATTACAAATTTGCCATTTCATTCCTTAGCCATTAATTTTATCAACTAAGTCGTAAACCTTTTAATAATTTGCCAATTAAGTCCATGTAATCAATTTTGGCTAGAAATCACTAATGTGGATGTCAGTAGTCTTACTTGGCACAGCCAGCACTAATATAGATAGTTTTTAATAATATTTTAATAATTCTTCGAATTCATTTATTCATTCTCTTCTTTTTCCTTTTTTTTCTCTTTTCTTTGTTTTTTCTTCACAACTCTAGCCAACTAGGGCTAGGGTCATAGCCCTTGCCTAGGCCTCCACCGTAGCTGATGAGGGTTTCGTGGCCCTTGTCATGTTTAGGCGACGGGTGTATATATATCTCACTGGCTCTTAGTTGTTGCGTTGTTGTGTTGTAACCTCTTAACCGGCAGAATATATATACATACATATATATATATATATATATATATATATATATATATATATATATATATATATCTCAAAATGACTTTAATTATTCAACCGTTTTTACCGGCTCATGAGTTGTTTTGTTGTGCAAATACGTCTTTGACTCATATTAATTAATCGTTCGTACCGGGCTCATTAGTTGTCGTGTTGCAGCCTTGAGAATTATAAATAGGTCACCAGGGACCTGCAGTTTGCTCCACACAAGCCATCCTTCTTCACTTCATTCACGCCCTTGAAACCCTGAACTTTCTCTGCTTCACTCCTTCTTCTTCCCTTTTCCCTGCGTCCCAACAATGGCCGGCAACAATAGCTTCATGACTGACTTGCTCGCCCTCCTCGACAACGAGGACAAGCTCATGAAGGTTGTCACGTGCAAGCCATCATCTAGCGCAGCGCCTTTTGATGTCAAGTATTACTTGACCATCATCGAGGAAATCCTGGACCTTGCCACGCCCGTTGCTGAGAACGCTCTGCCAAAGGTATAATAATGGACAAGCATAGTGAACTACATGCTGTAGTGTTTTTTTTTTTTTTTTCATTTACTTCTTAGTAGTGAATTTATTTCTTAGTAAAATACAAAAACTTGAACCTAACTGGTTCATGGGACTAGTAAGGTATTCCACAAGCTTTTTGGTAGCTGAACCTCTATGCTCAAGCCCCTGAATTATGAATTACATACTTATATGTATATTGATGCCCGTGGATAATTTGTCGCATCACCACAACATATTACTCACAAAAACATGAAATTCCTGGCAAATACTATGGTCTTTCCCATTTATTCCACGGTTAATTGGTTGGTTATAACACATGATGGTTTTTCAGGGCAAAATGACTTTGCTTCTCAAATCAATCTCCTTTTTTACTCTTGTCCAGCCAAAATTTATAAAGATACACAATTTTTACATGCTTTTATGTTCACTAATATTTCATGGTTAGGGCTCACAAGTGAATTGATTTTTCAGGGTAACCATGTTCAGAGCAAAAGCTTGACCTTGCCTTCCAAAGAAATTTCATCCACAATCACTGAATTGTGTTGTCAGGTAATTTCATATTAACAGTGACAATTCTCTTTTAAAGCGGAAGCATATAAATGCGGGAGATCCATGCTATTTTAGTCTTCTAAAAAAATATCTTAGATAAAAACTGATAGTAAAGTAAAAGCACTTTCTAGGGCAACGCTAAGATTGTTCATCCTATCAAAAAAGAAAAAGAAGCCAAGGATGTATATATTAAACTCTTTGTCCTTTCTATCGTACTCCTCTCGATCTTTTTACTTCCCACATTTAATATCGAAACCTATGTACTCCCTGACAGATTACTTGCAAAGCCCAACACACCAACAATGTGGGCAAAACACTGGCATCGATTTTCGACCAGTTGTCATCCTTTCCATGTGGTGCCAGGGCCGTGCTGACACTGTTAGCTTTGACGATGCATTATGCCGAGAAATGGCGTCTCACTCAAATCGAAGAATCGGACGAACTTTTACGCTTGATGGCCAGGTTGAGAGGGTTAGATGCAACTGATAAGTCCTCCGAGACACAGCGAAGCAAGGCTTTTTTGGAGATCCGTAATCTGATCAGGGTCACTTTGAGTTTACCCGGTGCATTGTCGAGAATGACTCTGAAGATTTCCGAGAATCCACAACGACAATCAACATATCAGAATGTTTTAAATACATCACTGTCTTTGTACTTGGCTGCTCAGTCGAGTTCAGTGGCATGATCAGCGCGGGCAATGAGTATGTTATACCTGGCCTTTGCTTTTAACTACCTCTATTAACAGACTTGGAATTAATCCCAAGCTCTCTTTCTCTCTCTCACTATTTTACTTCAATGCTCAACCTATGTCTTGATGACTTCAGGTTCCAAGGGCGAGATCTATCGACCTTCTCGGTGCGGATGACTGAGAGACGAGAATATTTCAAGAAACTAGTGGAAGATTTCGTGCAAAAGAACGGTGAGATCATTGATGTTCTCGAACAAAAAGTTGTCCATCTTCTCCAGATTCCTTTTTGTGTGGGCAGATTATTTTCGTCAGATCCATATATCGAACAAAAGTACTTAATTTTAAGGCGATTCACGTTATGCAGAGGAGAAACTTCTATACAAGAAGATCAGAAAACTTTACAGTTCTCATGCTAACATTGCCGAGTTTTTGGCCCTACTGTTCTGCAACGGGAAGGATTCACCTACAGTCACTCAAGGCTTCGAGAAGACACCGGTAAGCTTCTCAGTCCCTATAATCTTCACTGACTTCGATTACCTGTCATTATGGTATACCAATGTCAGGAGAAGGGAATGCGTATCAACTTACCAACAATTGACTACGTTTGAAATTTCTAGATAGTTTGTAGGCATTCAAAATGCAATAATAAGAGCATGGTTTGATCACTGCGTGTTATAGGCTAAGGTGGAGCAGTTGCAGAACAAGAAAGTGATGCTGCTTATTTCGGACTTGACCTTGTCGGACGACGATATAATTGCCCTTAACAGCACCTACAATGATGAACTCAAAACCTGCTACGAAATTATGTGGGTTCCTATTGCGGATATAAAAGACGATGAACAGTTCCAAAAGAAGAGATCAAAGATGCCCTGGTACTCGTGCAATTCCATTGTCAGCAAGGCAGCAGCAAGATTCATCAAGGAGTATTGGCAATTTAAGCAGCAGACTAAGGTTGTCGTGTTGAACCAAGAGGGGGAGGTGGTGAATAAGGATGCAATGACTATGATACGCGTTTGGCGAGCTGAAGCCTTTCCATTCACGCCGGAGAGGGCCTGCGAGCTCCGGGACAAGTACAGAAGCAACTGGCTCAAGCTTTTGGTGGAAACCACGGTCTACCAATTTATGGCACAAGGCGTAAGTTACAAATGCAGTGTGGTTTCGATTATCTGGGCTATGATTATCTGGGCTATATTTTCATCATCCATCCCTCGTTGGAAGGACCTTCTTCCTACAAGGTTTCTAAATAGTACTTTACAAGTCTAGACATGTCACTCAAATTTATTTCTAGTTGGGTGTACATTTAGGCTACATTTGATCGTTTGAAATTCTAATCGGGATAAGGAGTGAATAAGATATAATATAAAATTCATGAATTTTGCTATATCATATGCACTATTTGATGATTACAGTAGTAAAGTCAAATATATTCATATCACATCATGTATATTGTTCGATATAAACGAATATATCTGTATAAGTGAACCAAAAATTTTATATTTAGAGATAATAAAAATCTCTCGCGACACTATTGTCTACTTTATTTTTATTTACATTTTTATTTTATTTTCCATCATTCTCTAATAAAATAATATTTAATAGTAAAATCCATTAATATTCATTAGTATATTGAATTTATAATATAAGATAAAATTAAATTTGAATATATAAATAAATTTAATCTTGTTATTTTTTTGTTATTTTTAATTTCTTACATTGTTAACACCTAAATTTTGGTGACCCGGTCATTTTTTTTTTTTTTTTGCAAAAAATTAGGGATTAATTTTAACCCCTAAAAATAAAAATCAAAAATCAAAAATTGCATAGCATATAATTTTAGGCGCATTTGTTCTTATAAGGAATAACGATTTGATATATTCAGTAAATCTTTTATATATTCAAATGATATATACCGAGAGGTATATTTTGTTGAAAATTGGAAAGTTTAGATGTAATATTTCAAATGTGATATATATTTGGCGTTAATTTTCGGGTAATATGCATTTTCGACATAATAAAATAAACATCAAATCTTTCAATTGTCGATGGGCGTGAACAAATGAAAGAAAATGAAATGAAATAAAATCATGAAGATTATGCCTTGGCCGCGCGAGATGCAATCAAAAAAAAAAAAAAGAGGAAATTCTGCTTCTTCCATATAAGGTGCTCAATTTCGTTGCATATAAAAAGGGAGGCTTTTCTCGTACGATGGGGAGAAGAAAAAAGAAAACCGGAGGGAGGAATTCGAAAAGAAGAGTTAAAAAAGGATGGCGTGAGAGAAAGTTAAAATTAAATAAAATAAAAATAATATATATAGGTTCCCTTTTATATATAAAAAAAACCTCCCTCCATTGTCCAAAAGTCAAAAAAGGCAGCAGAAGAAAAAGCTTCTACGGAGAAGAAAGCAGAACAGAGAAGGAAGGGACGTGTGCAGCAGGCCAGCAGAGAAAAAGAAAAAGAAAAGGAAAGGAAAAAGCAGGGACGGTGCATCTTCTTCGTAACTGCTCCGCCTCAGCCGCTCGAGGCCTCTGCTACGCTGGCCACCGCACGGCATCGCCGCTCGTCCACGAGCACCGCGCCGCCGCCACCGCGCGGCACCGCCGCTCGCCGTCTCCGAGCCTCGCCGCCGCAGCAGCAACCCGAGCCGGTCGCCGCCAGTAGCTGCCTCGACCGCGAGCTCGCGCCGTCCACTGCACCAGGACCGTCGCTCCTCGCCTGGAGCCCGCGCCGGCCCGCGACCCACCTGCTCGCGACTCCGTCTCCCTCGTCGCGAGTCACTCCCCTCCGAGCGACGCTGCTGCAGCCCGACGCCAGAAGCAGCAGCCCCCCTGCTCTGTCGCGCCTCATTCCTTGTTCTGCCGTGCCTCCACCGCTACCGCACCCCTGCTGCAGCAACACGCCCACAGCCAGCCTCCGCCTCTGCTGCCCACGACCGATGCTGTTCTACCGGTCTCGCCCGCGACGCTCGCCGCGCTGCCTCTGCTCACCCGATCGCTACCACTGGTGCCTCCCTCCTCTGTTCCCGGCGTAACGGCAACCGCCGCTTCCGCAGCCTGCGCTGTCGCCCCTCCGTCCGTCGCTGTGGTTCCGCGTGTCCGACCACCTGAAGCCCGCTACCTGCAGCGCCCATCACCGGGCGTTTTTGTCCGATCCGCCTCACCCGCGCAACTGCCCTCTCGGTCCCCGACGCTAGCAGCAAGCCGCACCTCAGCCCGTCGCCGACCTGCAACGCCGGACGTCAGAAGTCCTTACGCCGTCGCCTCCGCCTCCGCCCGCGACCAGCAGCAACGCCTCTGCCCTCCGAGCACCGGCAGCGCCTCCGCCCAACGTAACCCGCTGCCTCCCTTCGCCGTTCCCGATCACCTGAAGCTTCCGTGACCTGTAGCCGCTGCACGTCCGCGCCTGCTCAGCCCAGCCCCGACGCCTTCGCCAGTGGTCCGCCTTCCCTCAGCCCTCCGCCCGAGCGCCCGCTCCACCGGCAGCACCACCGCGCGGAAGCCTGTCGTGTTGAGTCCCTTAGATGGTTTATTTTTATTCTTATTTTTATTTATTTATTTATTTCTTTTTAAGTTTCGTTATTGTTAGAGCATGGTATGTTGATGTTAATTATTTGAATATTATAAGCATTATCCGCAGAGTTTTGCCCAAAATTATTATAATTATTAATTTGATTCATAAAACGTTGGATCATTTTTTAATTATATTAATTTTTTGGGCATTTTGATAATGTTTCGGTTGTTAAATCATTATAATTATTAATTTAACCCGAAAGAGTTCGGATCAAATTTTTAATTATTTTGAACTTTCTTATATTTGGTGATGTTTAGGATTAAAATTATCGTTAATTTAATCCATGAGATAACGGATTATTTTTTCGATTATTTTATCATTTATTTGATAAATATCTTGATTAGTTTAAATATAATGTTTATCTGATAATTGCTTGTGTTGAAAAACACTAAAAAAAAATAAAAATCAAAAATCAAAAATCAAATCTTGCATCAAAGTGTGTTGGTTTAGTAAATTGGGATTGCATTTTTAGATTGCACATTTAGATAAAAAAAAAAAAAAAATTGGAATAGATTAGGGTTGGATCTAAATAACTTTTTGTTAGTAGGGTCTTAGATAATGTTTGCACATTTTAATAATCTCATTTTTCTAAAAAAATAGTTTTCTAAGATAGGATAGGATTTAAGTCAAATTAATCCCTAAAATAAATTAGAAAATCATTCCTTTTTAGATAGTTTAATTAGGATTTTTATTAATTCCGAATTTCAATAAAAAAATACAAAAAATATTAGGTGCATGTTAATTAGTTTGCATAATAGGTTCATTTAATTAGAATTTGTTTGTTAGTAAAATTAGGTCATGTAGTTAAAATGCATATTTTATTATAAAGTTATAATTTCAAGAAAACCCAAAAAAATTGTTTGCTTTGCGCATTTAATTCTTTTTTATGCAATTTGTTTGATTCATTGAGTGTTTAATAATAATTGAGCACCGATAGTAATTTAGGTTAAAATAAATCCAAATTGCCTAGAAAAATATTTTTGAAAATAAAAAGAATGGTATCGAAAATGCATTAAAGAAATCTAGTGTGACCAAGTTCATGTATCCAAAATCTCTAGTTCGTATGAGTAAAATAATCCTTCCATTATTTTACTTAAGTGTCTAATCGACCTACCATAAACTGATTAGTGGCAACTCCTAAATAAAATTCATTTGCATGTTAAAAAACAGGAACCTAAGTCGCGAATTGGTATTAGCTTGAGAGAGCTCGAACTAAGTTTAAAACTTAGTAGTCTATTAGCCTAATTTTAGGTGGTGCACTCGAAATTTAGGTCGCGACAGCTTGGTGACTCTACTGAGGACTTGTGTTAAAACACTTAGTGAACTTAAGCTAATTTTTCTTTTTCTTTTAAAAATGTTTTTGTTTGGCAGCGAGGACACCAAGTCTATCCCTAACATTTCTAAGGTGTTAAATGTTATTGCTGATGGGAGGCATAAGGGGAGTAGTATTTGCTAATCTTTGTCTTGTAGGATAGTGTGGGGATGAATGATTTATTTTTCCCTAATTAGAAGTGTTATTTGCATTTAAACCATTGTGCATGTTTTATTGCTTTTATCACTACAATACTGCACACACAACCTGCTGCCAGACCTAGGCTACAATAGGATTTTTAGGATGATGTTGAGTATGACACTTTCTCAAAAGCGAAACCGCTATGTAGAGGTTGACCTTCCCTTCCCCAAAAGTTTTTCATGGTGTCGACTATGTTTGTCCATATCCATGAGACTACGCGATTATAGGCATTCCATTCGACTAAGCCGAAGTTAAGAGAACCTAATAGGTTAAATGCGAGACTGCAACGATCAGATCATCCTCTTAGCTCCACTTTGTTAAGACGCCTAGGTAGAAATCGAGCCTCACATTTCATGCGTGTATCTATATGATTGTCATCCATTCCTGATGAAGATAAGTTGTCTGAACTCCCACTTTGCAATTTACTTACTTCGTTGCAATTTTCTGTCAATCTATGACAAGGTTGCGTCGCCAATCTTGTTTTATATGCGATGGGAAATCCATCGTACGGTTCATTTACACTTTTGAGGTTTTAGATGATGCCATATGGTCTTGGAAAAAGGGGTTAAAGCATTCGAAACCCCATTGAAGCCCCACGAAGGTTCCGTTCTCCTGGATTAGGGCACCATAGAAGAGGTGAAGAAAATTCTAGAGGATAAAGACGAGAAAGGTAGAACTCGCCACCCGAGCAAGGGCGAGGGAGGCAAAACCCACCACCTTCAAACATTCGCGAGACATTCCCTAGCCCTCCTAGAATGATGCGGGATGGAGTAGAAGTGATGGACACCCTGGGATAGCCGAACGACAAATTCAACTACTATGTAAAGTATTCGGCTCCTCCCAACCTTTACATTGACCCTCAGGATATTGTCCAAGATGGATGGGGTGGCATGGACGATCCGGCATCTCCAAAGATAGTGAACCCTGATCATCCTTCGCAAGTCTGTTCGATGACCTCCTTATAGGCGCTATTGACAAAGGACCATCAGAAGAAATGGGCTCTAGCTCACGAGAGTGACTCATTTATTGTTTTCGCACATTCCCCTGCATGGAAATTTTTATTACTTTCTAGGAAATGTTTTCAATTTCTTCTTTTTCGCTTTCCATTTAAGGATTGAGCATTGCATTTACCATTTAATAAATGTAATTCGATTGATAAATATCAATAAAATTACAAGTTTTGTTTTGAGGACATGATGGGGTATGCCAAACCAGCCCGATGATGATATCCAACAATGAAAAGAAAATATCATCCAAGGAGAATTCTGAGAACTGGGCTTCTTCATGCTTCCTCATCCAAAAATCCCAAAAAAAATAATAATAAAAGAAAATTCATTTTTGAAGCCATTTTCCAAAGCATGCATTAGGTTAGTCATGTTTAATTTTCTAACTCGTTTATTTCATGTTTCAGAATATTACTTTCTGGATTTGATGAGAAAGCATCTAAAAAAGGCAAATCAGGTTGCGATGATAGATCAATTGGCTCAACTATTGAGCACTACAGATTCTAGTAGTGATATGACTGAGATAAAATCTCAATCCAAGCCAAAATAATTGTGCAATTTGAATTTACTTTGATGTAGCATAGTATCATATTCATGCACATTTTCTTGTGCAGAAACAAAAGCAGATTTTCGGTCTTGAATGATAAGAACAATCCAAAGACATCCATTGCTAAGACAATCTCATTGTGGAACAATCCCCCGCATGAGTGCTTAAAACCATTTTTTTAAGTGTGGTAAATTGTTTTGAATTCGATAGTTTTTTATGCTTAAAGCTATTGGGCTCTTTTAAAAAATGGATTTTACATGGTGACTCTTACATGTTTTGTCCACCAATTCCACTAAAGAACATTAAGATGGACTAATTTAATTAATGATGTGGAATGAATTGAGCATATTAAATGAGACGAGCCAGGATGATAAAAGGCGAACCCTATTCTATACACAATCCCCTACTCATACACTTGTGAGATGAGTGTAGGAAGTTTCATATCCACAAGGTAAAGAGTTCTCTCGCAAAAGGTAAAGAGTCCTTCAGCCAATCCTCCCTTTTTCTTTCTCCTTCCCATTTTCTTTCCCCCACGTCTTCTTTCTTCCTCTTGGGTCTACGTCCATTTTCATTTCTATTGCTGCCCACTACCCCAATTCCACCACAGCACCACTAAAGCACCCCACCGCTCACATGCCCATAGCCACCACGCCTTCATCCCTCACACCACCCAACAGTCCCACGCCAACAACTCCTCACCACTTAGCCATCTCACGTCCAGAACAGCAGCACCGATCCACCGCCAGCCCACCCTCACACTGACCACCGAACAGCCTCCATCTTCCCGCCATCGTCCAATAGCCCCGCCAACTCCAGTAGCTTAGCCGCGCCATAGCCAGCCCGTGTCCAGCCTGACCAACAGCAAATAGAACCTAAGCCAGCAGTAACCGTGAAGCTTGCGAGTTGTTTTTCAGTCTCATCCGGGCCTCCTTTGGAGTTTTCATAGGCTCGGGTCTTCACTGCTTTCACGTTGCCGTCGCCGTGGACTCACCGGACCACTAAACCGGTGAGTTTACTCACTAAACCTTGCTTAGGAAGTTAATTATGCTTGAGGGTTGATTAGTTTAGCTTAAGAATGGATTAGTGATAATCTAAAATTGTTATATTACCCTTAGAATTGATTAATGTTAATCTAATTAGTGAGATTAGCACCTTTGAGATGGATTAGTCCAAATCAGTGGACTTTCTGCAATTCGGATCTCTAGACCCTCGCCTTTTGCCATTTTCGCAAGTCGAAATGGGTTGCAAATTTAAGGTTGATTCCTTCTTGAAAAATGTTTTAGACATCTTCCGCTATAACATACATTTTTCTCAATATTTTTATGGATTTAGAAAAAGGAGATTTCAACTCCTTCATTTGCCAACAGAGTCTCAGACTATGTTGGAATTTGTGACCTTTTGGGATTCTAGGGATTTTTATCAATTCTTAAGTTTCTAATTTCAAGATATTTATTCACAAAATTTATTTGTCACATCTTCTATTTTAACATACTCAAATTTCAAATCAAACAGACATGTTTTGGACCTCGAACCAAACTGATTTTGGAAAACAAACTTTCTGGAAACGAACCCAGTTTTTGATACTGGATTGAGTGATTTACTGGGCCGAATCTAGAATGATCTGGGTTAAGGTGTCTTCATGAAAAATGTTCTTTTATGTGTCATTTACAACATATTCAAATTTGGGAATTTTCTGAACTCATTTGTTTAGGTTTCTAGATTTAAATTTGGAGATGTGCGAGTGGCCTGATATCTGCCGGTTGGGACCGATTGTGATTTTGTTGTTGTTCCAAGTGTAGTGCTTGCTGAATCATGTGTATTTGGTGATGTGGTTGACTTTTGGCTTGCTTAGGACTTGCGTGTGAGGTTATACATATGGTCGTTCTATGTTGGTGATTTATACTATTGCAAAAAGTGACCTCTTGGACTATTAAATAGAAAATAAATGAGGTGTCGGGTCCAAACACCAAAACTTATTTTCCCAATAAAACAATGAGGTCCTAAACTAGGTGTGTGCAAAGTTTGACGGATTAATTTTGAGTATGTGAGCACCTATGAATTTATTTCTAAATGTTTGGAACAAAAAAAAAAAAAAAAAAAAAAAAAAAAAAAAAGAGGGGTTTCTAAGGTTTGTTTTCAAAAGAGGGTAGTTGGAAAAGAAATATGGTGTCGAGTTTGGACGCTAAGTTTTATGTGCTCAATAAAACGAGGAAGTTTTGTATAAGGTGCGTGCAAAGTTTGGCGGGTTAATTTCAAATACGGGACCCCATACGAATTTATTTTGGAGGGTTTAAACAAAAAAAAAAGGGTTCCAAGTTTATTTTTAAAATGGGGTTTTGGAGTTCTAGCTATATGAAGGAGGCTAAGGTTGACCTGATTGATCAGGTGCTTGCATGGTTAGGTTAATTAAGTAGTTTAGTTTAATTAATCGCAATTTATTTATTCACTTAATTTGCATTTATTTAATTATTTTGTAATTTATTTAATTATTTATTATTTTCCGAAAATTATACTGGGATAGCCGGTTGTTAGAATTTCGTGCTAATTGTCATGACGAAATCAATTTGTGCATTTGATGGTTAATTTGTGCTTAATTGATGATATGGTTAGTTTGTGACATGCCTATAACTTATGCGTGATGATGCACGAATGGTTGTACTATGGTAAAGGTTTATGGTCATAGCAAAGGATGGCCATTGATGGGGGATATGTGTTATTGATTGCTTAATTGTGCAATTGGTTGATAATTTATGCAATTGAGTGCAATTGAGTGATTAAATGCTGAACTTCGAGTAGACCGTGCCCATAGGGCCGTGCCCATGGGGCCATGATTAACCACTGAACTTTGAGTAGGCTGTGGCCATGGGGTCGTGCCCATGGGGCCGTGATTAACCGCCGAACTTCAAGTAGGCCGTGCCCATTGGGTCGTGATTAACCTGACTGCGCTAGAAGACTGCCGAACATCAAGTAAGTCATGCCCATTGGGCCGCGATCAAAATTGGAACCCATGTGATTGATTGAGTTGAGTGAGGCGTTTCAATTGTTATGTGCATCTATGATATGCATTGTGTATACGAATTGTGCTGACATGCAGGAGGGAACTGACGCAAGGTAAGTCCCTATTTTGTGCGGCTAGGCCACCCCGAGGTGTATTTCCTTCCTAATAGAGGTTTAGGGGGTGAACTTGCTAAGACATTGTCTCACCCCGTCGTGGGCTTAACTTTTAAGGTCCTTAGTTGTCAGCTGTGGAGGACCCGAAGCCCCGGAGTCTGTGGAGGTGGAGTCCGAAGGATCAGTGATTGTGTCTAACTAGTAGGTCATAAGACAGCTTCCTTTTGAGAGCCGATCTTTTTGTAGGTTTCTGTGTATAAACCTGTGTGTTTATAAAAATGTGTTTTGTGAAAATGGTATCCTGCTTTTCTATCCCAATTGAGTGTTGTCTGGGGATTATTTTATTCGCTTCCGCATTCCGCATTTGCAATAAAATGAATGGGTCGGCGACATGTCCTGGGACGTCGCAAATTTTATCGACCACCGAGGGATGGGCACGCGCTCGAGGACTAGGGCGTGACACAAGTTGTCGATTTAATGGTTACCGATTGACTATCCAGACATTGATACACAAGCTTGTTATCGATTCTGAGACTACAAATAGACTATCTAACAATCGAAAGCTGTTTTGGACCATTTCCTTTATTATTTGGTGATCTCTGAAGGTGCTCGTTGCCCTGCCCAGGGTGACAAACGAATTTAGAGTGTAGATTACTTACTTGCATTTGGTCAATTGTCTTTAGTCCTAGTTTAATGAGTCTTAGGTTTCAAGAGTCAAAGTTCAAGTGTCTAAGTATTATAATGCATTTTTCAGTTCCTAGGTCTTTATTATGTTTTGTACTTCCCATGACATTAATATTGGGTAGTTCGCGTGTCTACAATGTTTAGTCTATATCCTACGTAATAATCCCTCTATAAAATGAGGTGAATTCTCAAAGTTAAGTTAGTCAATTTTGAATGCTAAGAACATATGAGATTTGTCTATGTGTGAGCAAATATCCATATCCGGTTTCCATATCCTTGGAAGTTGGATTCTTTCTTGGTGGTGAGCATGAAGAACTACATCCTAGACTAGCATCTTTTTTTTTAGGCCCTAGTAGTGAACTTTTGTTATCCAAAATCCTATATCCTTGGTTATCCAAAATCCTATATCCGGGTAATTCATTTGGTAAGCCTCAATGGTGAATTATGTGAATTCCAATTTTGATTCTTGGCTGGTGGCGCGTCTTGTGTGCATTGGTTTTTATCGTATTCTATCATTCATTTGCATTTACCCATTGATATTTATTCCCACAGACTCTGAATCCATCCGTTATTACTCAAAACAACACCAGCCCACCCTACAACCTCATCATCATTGCTTGATTGAAGGCATTGTCTCGCCACACCCGCACAGCTTAGTCCTTTATCCGGTCATCCACGATGAACCTTGGTGACACCACATTCTATCATGATCCCCGAGGGCAACCGCAGCACACAAGTAGGAAACTCTAACGACTCCGATCCAAATCGGTGGCTGCACCCGCGCATTAGGCCCGGTGGAGCCGATCAGATAAATCATTTGGAGGCCACCCTAAACTCACACAATCCAATGGATCACCTGCACTCGGTTTATGTGCTACGACAATGCAGCTGATTATTCAGCATGTAAGAGAGGACTATCAGGGTTTGATGACTTGGTGCTCTCTAGTGGCTTTACGAGGAATGTCGAATGTAGTAAATCAAAATCCTTCCTTAAGTTCACACGTATGGACTATTGATTCAGCACTTATTTTTTTCGTTAGTGTGTAGTGATAATACATTGTCTCTTAAATTCTATTTGTTTCGTGGAAAATAAACAATTTGAAAAATATTTTCTTAAAAATAATCTCTTGTGTCTCTTGAAATAATTAGCTAAAGAAAAATATTGTCATTATCAACAACAAATCATGTTTAAATATTTTCATGGACTATTCGATCACTTTTGAAAGTAATATGAGCAATTATTTTTAGAAATATATTTTTCGAATAATTTATTTCTTACAAAAGAATTGGAACACGGTATAATTAAATTCCTCAATTAAATAAACCGAGTCTACAGAATTTGTGATAATGTGCCATCTGGCATCTATGACCACATCCCTGACACTGGAGCCCAAATTCGGTCCACTAAGAACTTTCTATTTGTGAGTCACTAAAGAAATCACCCTCTAATTTCGGAATGTATCTCCAATTTTGGAAAAACTTACACTGTGAATGTAAATATGACTATTGATTGCTCAAGATCTCTAGATGGCTTATTGAATGTTACCGTCACTAATCACTATCCCCCAGTTTGGATTATATAACATGTGAATTTCACAGTTATAATTGGTTGTCGAGATTAAGTTATCAGATATAGTACCTGGTAAATTTACATATAGTTGAATGAGTATTTGGTGCATATTGAACAAACAACACAGAGATAAAATATGAATAATAAGTTTCTCAAATGTGACTTTCCGTGAGTCATGACTATTGGGACCAAGGATGCCACTGCCGCAAGAAGGTCACCTTGTCTCGGGTGGTGACAAAGTTAGTCAAATTAGTAAGGCAACTACCACAATTAAAGACAGCAACTGCTGCATGCACTTACTAGCGTGGTGAACTAGTGTTATGTACCTAATCTACATAGATATGTTTATTCCTTATCTAGGCTTATGGATGATTAGTTACCTTATATCTAGCAAAGCACTTGCAAAATGTTATTCTTACGTCAAGTCTAATATGATTTTTAATAAGAAATTGTCTTTGAGTACAATTACTAACAAATCTTTTGTTTCGTAAATTACTCAATAACAAGTTTGGAATCGTAGTACTAGAAAAAGGGATTTTAATTTTGACTGGTAGGATTTTATTTGTTTTTTGCTAAGCTTCAGCTACAATCATTAGAAAGGCCATAGTTTTTTTTTTCCTAAATACCAATTATAGAAACATTTCATGCATTCAATTGTGTGAGTTGTGTTAGAAAAGTCACATACTGGAGAATCAATATGGTGTGTAGCAGTTAATATATCACAGTTGATTGAAAACTCATTAGCTTAAACTTTTGAGTAAATATGGATTTAAATAAATATGTTGACCGGCTCGAACATGGGCTTTCTATTGGCAATCTCATTAGGTGAAGACAGTAAAGCTATTTCATTCTAGAGCGTGGTAAGCATCTCAAAGTAGGAATCTTATGACCAATCTGGTTTTTGGGCAGACCTGCCAACAGATTATGGTTCGGTTTGGAGATTCAAGTTGAGAAGGTATCAGAATTTTGTTGCATGAAACAATAGTTACAAAGATGGATATCAATCAACCACATGCAAATTTAATGAACAACATAAAAATGACATGTGCAGTAGATGTATCACATGGACGGTGAATTTTGTATGACTGAAGACCAAAGTCGATCACTGACATCATATGCGTGTCCCCGGGGGCAAAGGATCGGAATAGATCAGAAACTCCAAGTATATAGAAAGACTTAAAGGATCGGAGTTTCATTGTCAACCCAAATTTTGCCATTTGATTGCATTCAATCGTCATCGAGAACAAATAATTTATGTTCAGATCCGCGAATAGGGGGATACGTTTGGGATGTTGAGATCGGAATGACTTCTAGGTCAACCCAAGATGAATCAACATTTTCCATCCCTTAGTCCTGATCTGAACTATAAAATTACTTCATTTGAGTTTATTTTCAGAGAAAATATGATCCCTGCTTTTGTCGAGGATCGGGACGAATCAAAATACTACGCGTACACTGTCGGTGTAAAACGGAGCTTATTCAAGCACTTTTATACACCATTAATTTGAGAAAATGGGTAGTTATACTTCTCGAATTAACAGTGGATGTGGCCCCTTGTGTGAAATTCTCTTTATACACATATACATATATGGGGGATGAGATGGTGATGCGTGATTTCAAAAATCGTTTTGCTTTGTTGATCTTATTAAGTTGTCCTAGGGTGGTCATGATAGTAAGTCTCGGAGAGGCATTCTGGTTTAACCTTAGTGGTAGGCGGATGAAAACTGCTTAAAACTGAGGCTCTGTTAATTTAAAGGAAAATTATTTCGATAAAATTGTTTTCTAACTTTTCAACGTCTGAGTGATGGGAAACTAATCGATTTACGAAAGACCGGTCTTCATGGACTGGAAAATTATAGGCTTGATTTGGGGGAATAATTTTCACTTTTTGCAAGAAGAAAATAACTTTCTTTAAACCACAAAATAGATGAAAACTAAACATTCTGAAATTATTATCAGTGATGATATTATTTTTCATTAACTAATTATTTTAAGCGATATAATTGATCAGTTCGAGGAAAATGTTCAAAATGTTTGGAAAAATATAAAGAAAAGTATTGATGAAAGATACAAAGTAGACATAGTGGGACCTATTCTTCTCACCCCGATGCAAAGCAAGAAACCATGGAAACTTTCGTGATTTCCTAGAAGGGGAAATTATTTTTCCCAATTTGAACTTATTTGAAGAAAAATTATTTCCCGGAAAATTTTGCGATTTTCTAGTATTTGGATTAGGGAAAACTAATCAGTCTACAAAAGGTGTTTTCCATGGATTGACAACAAGTTTGGATTGGGGTATGGGTTGATTTGTTTGAAGAAAAATTGTTTCTCATAAACTTTTTTGCGATTTTATGGTATTTGCATGATCAAAAAAAAAAAAAAAACTAATTGCTCTATGGAAGATGCTTTTCATGAACTAAAAACGACAAACTTAATGGGAGAAAATGATTTTCTTTAAAATTTATCTTCCTTTAACTGCCAGACAAATGAAAATTTAAAATATCCCTTATAAATAATTTTCATGAAAAATTAGTTTTCTTTATCAGCAAATTTTCAATGAAATGAAAACACCTTAATTAAAACGATGGAAGAATATGTTCGCAGGTGATAGAATAGTAAAGTTCGAAATAATCAATATTAAAAATCTTGACAAATTCATTCGTTAAATTAACAGCTCTGTAGGTGGAACTTTCTTTTTTAATCTCCACGAGTTTCTCCCTCAAATAATCAAATTCCACTCCATGAAATTTGAGCGCGTAGAATATGCCGTACAATCCGGTAGACTAGCATAAATAAAGTACCCTTAACCTCGTGAAAATATTCGCTTTGTTCATAAATATAATCAATGACTCGACAATTAAAATAAGTTTGACAACGTATTTAAACATTGACTTAGATCTGTCATATTTTATGATTTTGGCATCTATAACAGTGACGTCATCCTTGCAAAGACACAGTGATGTCACCCAGATCACGATAATAGTTGATTTTTTATTTTTATTTTTTTGTAATAAGGACGATAATAGTTGATCGAGCGATGATAAAGGGGTGATAATTATCAACACAAATTGGACACATTTATCAAAATTAGGTATAGAGAAACTCGAAAGTGACCAAAAAATACACTAATTTATGATACGTAAATTTGTAGTATGTTCAACAAACTTATCATTATTTTGTTTAGGAGAATATTGTTCAAAAAATCCTAAATATATTACAAATTTGCCATTTCATTCCTTAGCCATTAATTTTATCAACTAAGTCGTAAACCTTTTTAATAATTTGCCAATTAAGTCCATGTAATCAATTTTGGCTAGAAATCACTAATGTGGATGTCAGTAGTCTTACTTGGCACAACCAGCACTAATATAAATAGTTTTTAATAATATTTTAATAATTCTTCGAATTCATTTATTCATTCTCTTCTTTTTCCTTTTTTCTCTTTTCTTTGTTTTTTCTTCACAACTCTAGCCGACTAGGGCTAGGGTCATAGCCCTTGCCTAGGCCTCCACCGTAGCTAATGAGGGTTTCGTGGCCCTTGTCGTGTTTAGGCGACGGGTGTATATATATCTCAATGTTTCTTAAGTTGTTACGTTGTTGTGTTGTAACCTCTTAACCGGTAGAATATATATATATACTAATGAGGGTTTCGTGGCCCTTGTCGTGTTTAGGCGACGGGTGTATATATATCTCACTGGCTCTTAAGTTGTTACGTTGTTGTGTTGTAATCTCACTGGCTCAAAATAACTTTAATTATTCAACCGTTTTTACTGGCTCATGAGTTGTTTTGTTGTGCAAATACGTCTTGACTCATATTAATTAATCGTTCGTACCGGCTCATTAGTTGTCGTGTTGCAGCCTTGGAGAATTATAAATAGGTCACCAGGGACCTGCAGTTTGCTCCACACAAGCCATCCTTCTTCACTTCATTCACTCCCTTGAAACCCTGAACTTTCTCTGCTTCACTCCTTCTTCTTCCCTTTTCCCTGCGTCCCAACAATGGCCGGCAACAATAGCTTCATGACCGACTTGCTCGCCCTCCTCGACAACGAGGACAAGCTCATGAAGGTTGTCACGAGCGAGCCATCATCTAGCGCAGCACCTTTTGATGTCAAGTATTACTTGACCATCATCGAGCAAATCCTGGACTATGCCACGGCCATTGCTGAGAACACTCAGCCGAAGGTATAATAATGGACAAGCATAGTGAACTACATGCTGTAGTCTTTTTCTTTTTTTTTCATTTACTTCTTAGTAGTGAATTTATTTCTTAGTAAAATACAAAAACATGAACCTAACTGGTTCATGGGACTATTAAGGTATTCCACAAGCTTTTTGGTAGCTAAACCTCTATGCTCAAGCCCCTGAATTATGAATTACATACTTATATGTATATTGATGCCCGTGGATAATTTGTCACATCACCACAACATATTACTCACAAAAACATGAAATTCGTGGCAAATACTATGGTCTTTCCCATTTACTCCACGGTTAATTGGTTGGTTATAACGCGTGATGGCTTTTCAGGGCAAAGTGACTTTGCTTCTCAAATCAATCTCCTTTTTCACTCTTGTCCAGCCAAAGTTTCTAAAGATACACAATTTTTACATGCTTTTTATGTTCACTAATATTTCATGGTTAGGGCTCACAAGTGAATTGATTTTTCAGGGTAACCACGTGCAGAGCACAAGCTTGACCTTGCCTTCCAAGGAAATTTCATCCACAATCAATGAATTGTGTTGTCAGGTAATTTCATATTAACAGAGGCAAGTCTCTCTTAAGAGTGGAAGCATATAAATACAGGAGATCCATACTATTTTTAGTCTTCTTAAAAATTATCTTAGATAACAACTGATAGTAAAGTAAAAGCACTTTCTAGTGCAACGCTAAGATTGTTCATTCTATCAAAGAAGAAAAAGAAGCCAAGGATGTATATATTAAACTCTTTGTCCTTTCTATCGTACTCCTCTCGATCTTTTTACTTCCCACATTTAATATCGAAAACTATGTACTCCCTGACAGATTACTTGCAGAGCCCAACACACCAACGATGTGGGCGAAGCACTGGCATCGATTTTCGACCAGTTGTCATCCTTTCCATGGGGTGCCAGGGCCGTGCTGACACTGTTAGCTTTGACGATGCATTATGCCGAGAAATGGCGTCTCACTCAAATCGAAGAATCGGACGAACTTTTACGCCTGATGGCCAGGTTGAGAGGGTTAGATGCAACTGATAAGTCCTCCGAGACACAGCGAAGCAAGGCTTTTTTGGAGATCCGTAATCTGATCAGGGTCACTTTGGAGTTTACCCGGTGCATTGTCGAGAATGACTCTGAAGATTTCCGAGAATCCACAACGACAATCAACATATCAGAATGTTTTAAATACATCACTGTCTTTGTACTTGGCTGCTCAGTCGAGTTCAGTGGCATGATCAGCGCGGGCAATGAGTATGTTATACCTGGCCTTTGCTTTTAACTACCTCTATTAACAGACTTGGAATTAATCCCAAGCTCTCTTTCTCTCTCTCACTATTTTACTTCAATGCTCAACCTATGTCTTGATGACTTCAGGTTCCAAGGGCGAGATCTATCAACCTTCTCGGTGCGGGTAACAAAGAAACAAGATTCCTTCAAGAAACTAGTGGAAGTTTTCGTGCAAAAGAACGGTGAGATCATTGATGTTCTCGAACAAAAAGTTGTCCATCTTCTCCAGATTCCTTTTTGTGTGGGCAGATTATTTTCGTCAGATCCATATATCGAACAAAAGTACTTAATTTTAAGGTGATTCACGTTATGCAGAGGAGAAACTTCTATACAAGAAGATCAGAAAACTTTACAGTTCTCGTACTGACATTGCCGAGTTTATGGCCCTACTGTTCTGCAACGGGAAGTCGCGTACAGTTACTCGAGGTTTGGAGAAGACACCGGTTAGCTTCTCAGTCCCTATAATCTTCACTGACTTTGATTTCCTGTCATTATGGTATACCAATGTCAGGAGAAGGGAATGCATATCAACTTACCAATAATTGACTACGTTTGAAATTTTTAGATAGTTTGTAGGCATTCAAAATGCAATAATAAGAGCATGGTTTGATCACTGCGTGTTATAGGCTGAGGTGGAGCAGTTGCAGAACAAGAAAGTGATGCTGCTTATTTCGGACTTGACCTTGTCGGACGAAGATATAATTATCCTTAACAGCATCTACACTGATGAACTCAAAACCTGCTACGAAATTATGTGGGTTCCTATTGCGGATGTAAAAGACGATGAACAGTTCCAAAAGAAGAGATTGAAGATGCCCTGGTACTCGTGCAATTCCGTCGTCAGCAAGGCAGCAGCAAGATTCATCAAGAAGCATTGGCAATTTAAGCAGCAGACTAAGGTTGTCGTGTTGAACCAAGAGGGGCAGGTGGTGAATAAGGATGCAATGATTATGATACGCCTTTGGCAAGCTGAAGCCTCTCCATTCGCGCCGGAGAGGGGCTGCGAGCTCTGGGACAAGCACAGCAGCAACTGGCTCAAGCTTTTGGTGGAAACCACGTTTTCCCAACCTATGGGACAAAGCGTAAGTTACAAATGCAGTGTGGTTTCGATTATCTGGGCTATATTTTCATCATCCATCCCTCGTCGGAAGGACCTTCTTCCTACAGGGCTTCTAAATAGTACTTTACAAATCTAGACATGTCACTCAAATTTATTTCTAGTTGGGTGTACATTTAGGCTACATTTGATCGTTTGAAATTATAATCGGGATAGGACTGAATAAAATATAATATGAAATTCGGGAATTTTGTTACATCATATGCACTATTTGGTGATTACAATAGTAAAGTTGAATATATTTATATCATATCATGTATATTGTTCGATATAAACGACTATATCAATATAAATGAATCAAAAATTTTACATTGCCTACTTTAATTTGGGAGAAGTGCCAAAAAAGTCCTAAACCTTTTGCCTTTGTGCCGAATTAGTCCTAAACCTTTTTTTGGTGCCGATTCAGTCCTAAACCTTTTTATGTTGTGCCAATTCAGTCCTAAACCTTTTTATGTTGTGCCAATTCAGTCCTTTCCGGCCAAAATTGGCCGGATTTTGCTGACTGGACGCCGGCCGGCTGACGTGGACAACTTTTAATAATATTTTAATATTTTTTTTTTTTTTTTTTTTTTTTATTTTTTTTATTTTTTTATTTTTTATTTTTATTTTTTTTTGGTCTTTTTCCTCCGGCCGGTCACCGAGGTCCGGCGACCGGCGACCGGCCAGAGCCGAAGGCCGGCGAGGGCGAGGCCGACCTCGCCGGCCACCTCGCGGCAAGGCCGACCTCGCCGGCCATGGGCGAGGGCCTCGCCGCCCATGGCCGGCGAGGGCAAGCCTCGCCCATGGCCGGATCGGCGAGGCCGAGCCTCGCCGGCCATGGGCGAGGCTCCCCCTCGCCGGATCGGCGAGGGGGAGCCTCGCCCATGGCCGGCGAGGCTCGACCTCGCCAGATCCGGCCATGGGCGAGGCTTGCCCTCGCCGGATCTGGCGAGGCTCGCCTCGCCGGATCCGGCGAGGTCGAGCCTCGCCCATGGCCGGCGAGGCTCGACCTCGCCAGATCCGGCGAGGGCAAGCCTCGCCCATGGCCGGATCTCGGCGAGGTCGAGCCTCGCCGGCCATGGGCGAGGCTTGCCCTCGCCGGCCATGGGCGGCGAGGCCCTCGCCCATGGCCGGCGAGGTCGGCCTTGCCCGCGAGGTGGCCGGCGAGGTCGGCCTCGCCCTCGCCGGCCTTCGGCTCTGGCCGGTCGCCGGACCTCGGTGACCGGCCGGAGGAAAAAGACAAAAAAAAATAAAAATAAAAAAAAATAAAAAAATAAAATATTATTAAAATATTATTAAAAGTTGTCCACGTCAGCGCCGATCAGGCCACGTCAGCCGGCCGGCGTCCAGTCAGCAAAATCCGGCAAAATTGGCCGGAAAGGACTGAATCGGCACCACATAAAAAGGTTTAGGACTGAATCGGCACCAAAAAAAGGTTTAGGACTAATTTGGCACAAAGGCAAAAGGTTTAGGACTTTTTTGGCACTTCTCCCACTTTAATTTTATTTACTGTTTTATTTTATTTTCCATCATTCTCTAATAAAATAATATTAAATAGTAAACTCAGTAATATTCATAAAATATGTAATAAATATTAATATATTGAATTTAAAAAAAAATTATGAGCTTGGGCCAATCATTAGGGTTTGAGGGCAATATATATTGTTTTTCTCAAGTTATTAGGTTAAGAAGTTGAGATAGAAAGAGTTTTAAGTTTTTTAGAACCACATTTTGTAATCCTTGAAATTCTATGATGGATTTTGCTTCTCCCCTCCCCATGGTTTTTTCCGCAAGAATTTCCACATAAATCTGGTGTTCTTTTATTGTTCTAAGTTTCAATTTCATTTTAGTTTCCACATTCGTTATAACATATTGATTGTTCACCTGTGGGAAACGAAGCAGCTTATTTTCTTGTACGGCTCGGCTGAAGATTCCAAGACTGTCGAGCAGATTGATGACGTCCTGAAAAGTAAAAAAGACACCTTCAAATTCGAGTACTCAAACGTCAAGACCAAGAGAAAGCAATTCCTATCCTGCCTCGAGAACTGCATATCCTGGAAGATGCAGATGCAGGTGAATAAGGGGATGACCGATTACCAGACGCCGCAGCTGCTCGAGCTCTACAGCAGGTACAAGCAGCAAAGCGGGTTCGCGATCGTCGCGAGGGGGTCGAGCGTGCTCGTCAACACTAGTCTCTCGGATCTCTGCAAAGTTCTGTCGGAACACACACAGTGGATCACTAAGAAGACTACCAGAGACAATTTTGACACCCACTTCCAAGAGTACTACAAGAAGGTCATTGTCATGCCAAAATGCTCCCAATTCTCCATCCCTATCATGGACGGCGACATACCGGAGTTCATCAAGTGCCCCAAAGGCGGTTGCGGTCGAGACATGGAGATCACAGTCACCTACAAGTGCTGCCACGAACAGCATTGACCAGCCAATAAGGCCATCGAGCCCAACGCCTTCGTTTGGCTCTCCAGAATAAACACGGACTGCTCAGCTCACTCGCGTTTTCACGTCGTTTCTTTCCTTTCCAGTTTGATATTGCTTTCCATTACGCGTGGTTGGATTATGTAACAAGGCTGTGCGCGTGTGCTGCGCACACCTTGATTTACCGCGCTTGCGGACAATGTGTGCAATGAATAAAAGCTTTTTATCATCTGTAACAGGGTTGTGTGTGTAATGTGTAAAACTCGATGTACCCTGCATGCAAATACTATGCTACAAATAAAAGTTTTCACGATCTTATTAAGATTCATTATCAGTTACAATCTCGAGACATACAAAACAAGACTTTCATGTTATAAGAGTTTGTTATCATAAAAGATGTGTCTCCTGATTAAAAGAAGATGTGAATCCTTGTTAAGAGAAGGCGTAGCTCTTGATTATGAAATTGGAGACTCTTGCTCCTAAAAGGAGGATATAAATAGTTAAAAAGGAAGTTATTCTTAACATGAAGAGTGATGATGGTTAGGGATAAGGTACTTATTTTAAAGAAATGTGTTGATTGGTTATCTGTGAATAGAGACAAATTCACATATTTTTATAATAATTACTATTATTCACAAATGGTTCTTTTTCAGAATTCTCTCTTCTTTTCTTTTCATACCCACAACTTTAACACATTCAAGGTGAAATTTCAAGAGAGAAAATTAAGTGTTGCTAAACTCGTTTCTCTGCGGCTTTGGTGTATGTCTTGAAGGTATATTTATTCTAAACTTGGCGGCAATAATAGAGCAAATAATACCTTAAGCACAATGATCGTCATCACGCATCAAAACATTAATAATCTATTACTACTTCTGTATCTTCATCAGCAATCAAATTTCCCCAACAACCGCAACACACAATTAGGAGATCTGTAGTGACTCCGATCCCAAATTGACTGCACTCAGCATTAGGCTTTACGGACCCAATTGGATGGATCATGTAGTGAGGCCCTAAACCCATGTGATCCAACGGATCGCGTGCACTCAGCCTCTATGTTCGGTCAATGCAGCCAATAATTTACCATGTGAGAGAGGCCAATTAGGGCGTTAGAGCTCTGTACTCTCTCTCTAGTATTCAGGAAGAGTGTCAAACGCATACTAAATAGAAGTCCTTTCTTAAGTTTACGTGTATTGGTTATCGATTCAGCGCTTATCTTCTTTTTAGTTTGTAATAATGTGTCATTCTATGGAGAGGTTTCTATTCGAGTCACAAAAGAAAATGTGAGCCGTCTAATTTCATCCTTCCCATTTTATAGTATTTCAATAAACAGCACTTGGAGTAGGTCCCGATCCGATGGAGCTAGGACGGGACTCACTTAGCGAACAGTTGATACTTCATTGACACCTTAAACAGATCATTCTTTTTTTTCCGATGAATGCATAAAACTCTTTGAGCAACTAAGCAAACGTCAAAATTCTATGTACAAGTCGGATTTGGACTTCCTCTCGTCTTCAAATCTCACATGGTGAAATTCAGATGGCTCCTGAGATGGCACGAGCGCTTCAAAACCCTAGCCTCTTCTTCTCCTCCACTTTCATCCTCAGATCTTCCTCAGATGGAATCTTGCCGCCGGCTCGGGACGTCATATGCAACCAGGCCATTAACTCATCCTACGAACAGTAATAGGCAAAGGAAAGGCATTAGAAAAAAAGAGGAAAAAGAAGAGTCCTGTCCAACAATAATCCTCTTTTTTTTCCCAGCTCTTTCTCCTGTCAAGCATCTCATTTGCAATTTAATGGGCTAAAAAACGGTAGACGAGATCATCACAAACTCTGCCACTCTTATAACTACATAAAGAACACGAAGTCACCCGGTAGAAAAAGCTTAGCATGCGAAACCATCATTTAGTTGTTGGACGTACCGGATGATTTAGCTACTACACGAACCACGAGACCACCAACAAAACCAATGGTGAAATATTAAGCATAAAGCCTTGATATATTTAGATTGATGAGTCAATAACCATGACAATATCAAGAGTAAACCATTTTGCTTCAAATAGAAAAAGGCTGGATGATAGTGTCGTCTGGTTTGTAACATCACTTGCCCCAAAAATGGGTCCTCTTCTAAAGCTCCCAAGAAACAGCAGCATCTTCTTGAGTTTTCATCATTTAAAGAATTCATCCATGTCTTTCCTAGGCTTTATACTCTGTTGATACAAGCCACTTCCGTAAAATGAAAATTCTGAAGGTTCACAGACTCTTCTCCTTAATTATGATGTCCCAATCAAATGATGATAACCTATTTTGCCTGTTCCAGCCATTTATGTTATTTTATGTAGACCGACCTTCCTCAAAGAAGTTGAGTCTTTACTACATTGCGACACTGTTATTAGTCCATGAATCACTTCTAGTCTAAATGGGGTCCCTTTTATTTATTCATATTTTGTTTCTTCTATGTCTAAAGCGATCTCCTGTTGCCATGAAATCACGTGCAAACATTTCTCGTTCTATACCTCCTGTTGCTAGAAAAAAAAACACACCTTCATGGTTGACCTTCAACAAATTAAATTAATCTTGGGAAATGTCCGTCTCACTCAATTATAAATCATCAATATAACCATCTATAACTAGATTCATTTGTGTTTATAGATACCCACGTAGCAAAACAATTTACCACACTAAAGTGCAACTGGAAAATCAATTGTCAGGTAATACTACTGCTGCCACAGAATGGATAAAACAAGATGCGAAACAACAGAAGTGGAGCAAAGTTCCAGAGTCCATTCAACATTGTCATGATGGATGCCTTCAAAACTCGTAAAATTCTGAGGAAGTTCCTCTGACGATCTATGCAAAATGAAAAGAAAAAGAGGAAGAAAAGAAAGCACCCCAGGGAAATTAGTGAAGGAGGAATGAGTTAAGTTATTACCTCAAGAAAATCATGGTTGGAGATGTATTGACTTTCAACGAGGCATCTTACTCCACCAATGTTCACAGAAATAGGATTTCTACCGGATGACCTATGTCCTTCCATTCCTGCACATTAAGTTCCAGATACCAAAAACCTCCAGTAAGAATCCCAGATTAGGGTATTGATGGATTGGATGCATGCTGTCCCCTAATATAGTCCCATCCGCTGTCTCCAAGCACGAAAAAACATGCGGCATGACACCGCCACACTTTAGTCTCACCCATGGTAGATCAAAAATCTCTCTCTCTCTACAAATACAAAGGCCCCCATACCCCATACCTCTCCACCACCTGAGTCACTGCAGCCCTTATCCCCACTGCCAACCTGCTGTTGCCGCGCTCCCCAAGACAAGTTCTCTCCATTGGTCTTTGTCCCTGCAGTCCCTGTCCCTCTACATGCCCCCATCCCTATTTCTTAAAATCTCTCCATTTGAGCTCGATGCCACCCTCGAGCTCATTGCCAATGGCAACACTCGACACGGCATCGAGTTATGCCTCATCCACCGATGCCGAGCCATGGACACAGAGCTACTAAGCCTTGGCAATGAACAGAGCCTAAGCCTCGAGCTAAGCCTTGGCCATGGACACCAGCATCGAGCTCAGTTGCCTCTGTTTTTTTCTGTTTGAGGTCGGTGTGAGCTATGCCTCGGCCCAGGATGCCAAGCCCCCAGATCTCGAGGCATGCCTCTAGATCTTGCCGCGGCAGCAACTTGACCATGGCTGCAGGGTTTGACGGCAGTTGCACAGCGGCTACATGTCCTGATATGTGGCAGTAGCTGGTCCTGAGTGTAGCATTGGCAACTTCAGCTGTGGTGACGGCAGGCAGCGGTGTGGTAGATGGGCATGGAGGCGGTTGAGGGGCAGAGGAGGAGAAAGAGGGGAGAGAGAAAACTAGGGTTTTGTAGGATTTAGATCGGATGTGGTGAGGTCAAGAATTGAGTGGACGCATGTCACAATCTCAAAATGGAGACAGCAGATGGATTCACAAAGCCGACAGCTAATCAGCATCCAGATGCGGAACATGTGCATTCAGAACATAACTTGGCCAGCATATATGAAATATAACAGATGAAAAGAGTGATTTTGAGTTGTACCAGTTATGCAAGCTACATAATAACCAGTTCCTCCAAGTCCTTCCCGCTTTCCAAGACGTAAGCGCAGAAAGAATCCATCAAGGTGCACCGGGGATGTCTGGGCACTCATCCACCTAAAATGCAAAGGACAGAGAAAGAGTTCCATCTAAGACCAACGAAGTCTCGATGAAAATCCAATTGTTGTGGATAACAATCCATACAAGATGCCACACAGAGGTCCCTTTACAAAGCACTGGAAAAACTCCCACAAAAAACCCTACATCCATTCTCTAACTAAAAAAATTTGTCCTACTCTTTCATTTTCCTTGGGTTGCCTCCCTCCCTCCCTCCCGAACCCGAACCCCCCCCACCCCCACCCCCAAAAAAAAAAAAAAAACACCCCAAAATCTCGCAGTCTTCATCTTGAAGCTGTGACTATGGTCATCTTCATCGTTCCACTTCAGAGAATTAAAATAGACATCCCAAATAGAAAAGGATGATGTCAGACACTAAGAACTCATACATGTTTCTCTCTACTATAACTGCAACTTTATATGCTGCAAATTACAAGGAATGACAATAGAAAATAGTTTGATCATAATTCTGCTCAAGTTTCAATAATATTTGATGATAATAACAAAACACGATCTGGCAAACCATCCAAGCAGTTGGTTGTTTTGTTGGCAAATTTCACACTCTAAGAGGTCATTTTCTTGTCAGGCTCCCTTATGTTTACATAAATTTTCACATGGCATACAGAGTACTTGATCTATCATGTAGTTTTCACTAAAAAATAGTTTTGCTGTAACCCTCAACTCTCACAGACATTCTAGGCATTGTCTTTGAAAATGTGATCTACCTGCAAAAGAGGTTTCACCAAAACCAAGAAACTGTAACCAACAGTAACCACCATGCCTGATGATTGAACACGAACTCGTATTTTGCCAACTGCATCATTCAAAGAAATTATGAAGAAAAAAGTTTTACTTACTTGAGGATACTGGTCCGAGACAGTCGAAGCATCTTTATCGAGTCAAAGATCACTTTAGGCACATCTGATATATGGCATTCACTGAAATTTCCTGGCAATGTGATCACATTCTCTTTCCGCCGATTTTGAATGGGGCTCAAAGCACTCCATTTCCTAATCCAGCTTGGGTTAGGAATATCTTTGTCAGAGCTTGATACTTCCTTCAATTTCAAGTTTCCATTAGAACTATCTATAAGGTTACTCTTTTGGTACATTTGTTTATTCTGAAGCTGTGATATATCAGAACAGTGGTGATTAACAACATAACTACAATCCTCTGGCGGCATTGATTTTGAAACAACATTTGGACATGTAATAGCCCAATGATTGAGCTGATAACATCTAATGCATAAAGGAGGCATTTCCTCCACTGCTTGATATGATTTGGCAGTCCTCAGGAGGTCTTCTAGCTCAGCTTCTGCTATCTCTGAGCATTTGTGGAGACCATGACCTTTAATTCCACAAAAGAGACAAGTTGCACTACATCCAGCACCCACATCTACTGAATTTGTTGGGAAAATGTGCTTCAGGGCATCCAATCTTCGAGCAAACAATGATGCCATTTCCTCGGAACTTTTTAGTCTCTGAGAAGATGAAATACAGTTCACTTTCTGTATCATATGGTGATCATGACTATTCTGGAGCTTTCTGAAACCAAAGGAAGCTTCACTACCAGCAGCACAATCTTGTGTTTCTTTTCCAACACCAGATGGTTCTTCACTGTTACAATCCTTGACCTCTAGCTTCATTGGATCTGGGTGACAACCAAAAGATTGCTTAGAATGAGCTGTAATTCTCATGAAATTCCCCAAATCCTCGATTGTTCCACCCATACTCTGGACACAGATATCCTGCTTTTGTATAGAGCAAGAGGTCCTTGATGAAAAACGAGTTATCCACAAGCTTCTTCGAGAATCATTTCTGCAGCCAAGATTACTAATCTTCTCTTCTGAAGAATAAGAATGATCCTTACCAGCTTTTAATGAGTTATGTTCCCCCAAAGAAGAGTTGGATGAATCTTTTGAGTTCTTATTACTTCCGTTATCCAAGTTGTCGAGATTCTTATTCTTTGTAGAGTGATTTTCACAATTCTCCTGAGAGACAGCAAATCTTGCATCCAAAACCTGAGTAATATTTGGACCACCTGTTCCAATTTCAGGAGCAGATGCATCCAACATTCTGCGATGCAGCAGCAGCTTCTTGCTTGGGTTGTCGTTCTCTGCTAGACATGCCAATGGATGCACATCTTTAGCACATATCTTGTTAGCCAGCTCAATTTTTGTAGATCCCTCTCCCGCTTGACTAGGAAGCAGAAGTGCCCTCGATTCTTGAGCAGTTTTTTTCGGACAATAGATAGATTGAAAAATGGATTTAAAACCCATATTCCCACAATTAGCATCCAGGTTTTGGAAGCCACCTACAAATGAACCATCCAGATGCTCATTTCCAGAACCAGGACCAGTGAGAGCAAGTGAGGGAGAGCCTGCCACATCTTGATTTGTTTTGGAGAGGCCCTTCACCATGTTTGATATCCAATTCATGAAGGAGCTATCTTGTCCAGCAAAAGAGCTTGAAGCAGTTTGGTTTTGAACATACCTAGCTTGTTTATTTCCACCAATCAGATGCGTTTCAACGCTCCCTCTCTTCCTTCCAACTGAAGATAAGCTCGCACTGTTACAGCTTTCAACACTCTCATGGCTGTTGTCATCCTCTTTTATCAATCGTCCACTAGTATCTCCATCGGATAATGCCTTTTCTTTACCATTCTTATGACTTCCACAGATTCTTCTGTTACTACAAACAAGTTTGCCTTTGTGTTGGATATCAGCATCCTGCATAGAGATGCTTTTGACTTCAGAGGAAGATTCTGACGCCACAGCATCAGCTGCTGCATGGCAGATGTTCTCACTGTTAAGAGTCCTTACGTCGTTCTCAGCTGTTGATTCTAGTTTCTCCAATAACGGAAGACCTGGGATACTGGTTTTCTTGCTTTCCTCTATTAAAAAAGAAGCTAGTTTGTCATCCTCTCCCCCTGGAGAGAAAGCCAGAGTAGCAGAAGCTCTCTGTTCATTCAGTGGGAGAGCTTCTGACACCATTGTAACTCCTGCTGCCAATCGCTCATAATTCATAGTGACATCTAGTCCTCTAAAGGCAGGATCTCCAGGAGAAACTTCATTCTGTGGAGGATTTCCATTTTTTTCACTAACCTGACCTGCCAAGGTAGATTCAGTAGATATGAGATATGGAGATGAAAAATCAAATGCAAACTTCTGTTGGAAGAAAGATTCTCACTGATCCAAAGGGTAAATTACGTAACCCACAGTTGCTTGTGTTAGAGAATAATGTCATTATTGCTTCATAAGGTGAAAGAACATGCGAAAGAGAAAAACATTTGTACTTAAATAATTCAAAATTACGTAAATTGCTTAAATTTCATAGAATATCAGCATGTCAGGTCCTTAGTTGACTATGGGATCACATACCCAGGACATTTCGAAAGGCATTTTCCTTGCTCGTTGTTATTTCAGCCCTTTGACCTACGAAGCCACAACAATCCTCTGGCTCCCCATATCTTGAGCCTTCAATTTCAAGATTTATATGAGAGACAGGCACATCAGCCTCAGCATTCACATCAACCATGAGATCAACCTTTTCTGAAAGCAAACATTGTTTCAACTAAATCCACGAAATGAAGCATCAACTTGAGGGAACTTAAATTTTAATTGGTCTGTCTAACTGTAAATGAGTTTATCCTTTTATAAGTTGACACATTACCTGATGCATAGTTTGACCTTGCACCACATATAGGAGAGGGTTTCCTTTCTATGAAACTGCAGTCAGCACATTTAAGACTTAACCCTCTGTGTGGAGACCAAACCAGCTCAGATAAGGGATTTGCAGCCACAAATTTCAAGCTTTCACTTGATCCTGCATTTGCACCTGCACTTGGATCATTGTTTGATGTTCTCTGATTGCACGGACTTGAATAGTCCAAAGCAAGTCCTAACTCGGTCACAGGTTCTATCTTTTGATTTTCCAAATTCATCTTTTGCTTGATAATCCTCTAAATTTACAACAAAACCATACAACGGAGATCCTTCTCTTTCTTCATGCTACATGTTTCTATTTCATATCCCAAGACTCTGTTGTTCAATCAGTAGCCACTTTAGACACATGAAGTTACCTGGGAAAGTATACAAAGGCAGTGATGTTATTTTACTCACACAACAAGTAGTTCGGACGTGAATCCATGTAAAATAAAGGAGATACTCAATTCATAATGACATATCACATCAATACGGAACATCTAAACCTTTCAGAGCACTGGGTATTGGCAACTGTAGGAAAGGACTCATACATTTTGACACTGCTAAAACAAGCAAAGTTTAGGTTCTTTTTATTGTTATATATTGCAAATTCAATCCTCCCATTTTGATAGTGCACTTCCAGCTGGTTTCCTTAGTTCCAACACATGTTGGACATGGAAGCTTCAGTTCTGTGTTCTTATGTGGTGTAGCTGTCTGACATGATATTTATCACAAGATTTTGGACAGTTATTAAGATTCTCGATTTTATTCAGCTGAAGGTAAGAGGTAAACTGTTCAATCTCATTGCCCAGAAACGGAGCATTAAATTCATCACAACTCTCAGAGTCTTGGCCTACTATATTATAAATTCTAACTATCTGTTAGTGCCAATATGTTGCACTTCATTCATCTGACAGATGCCTCAATAAAGACCCCAAGCACTGGCATGAAGGACCTCAATACTGCATACTGCGTTTGGCCATGGAGCAAAAGACCTCTAAGACTGCATATTTTACTTTCTGCACCAGAACCCAAAGCCAGCTAATAGCATTCCTCAAGATGGATACCAGACAACTTGGTTTTCATCGATCGGTTACAGCCCATATGCCAGACAATACCTCAATCATCTCAAGGGTCGACCCCATCGTGCTCACTCGCCCATAATCCAGTGCAACTCTTTCACCAGACACAGCGACTCTTCTCAAGCTTTTGCTTTCGTTCCCACAGTAACCATCCTATGTAGAACACCAAGTACTCAACAGCCTTTACCTGGAATAATTATTTGCAAGGAACCCGTAGGTCCAGCTGTATTAGGCTACCGAATCGCACTCAACACATGCAATCAATCATCAACTCAATTCAACGAAAATTCTTGTCGCCACGGCTTCAACCCATCTCATACTGCATGTATTCTGCTGAGCTCCGCAGTTTAAACAACGGAATTCCTTAAAAGGAACACTCGAATCGGAACTCCGACATCGCCACTACACCTAGACCTGCGCTCTCTACCCTAATTTACACACCAACCACAACAGCAATCGGAATCACCGCATGATTCCAACGCGCATCCGCCCGGCCCCCGGACCACGTCGGTAGCACGTAGAAAATCGAACCGGCCGCGCAGCATTGGAACTCTCGAAACTCACGCCACGCGAAAGCGATACAAAAAGGAAGAAAAACAAAAACAAAAAAAGAAAGAACACACTCGTAAGGCGAGAAATGAGAGATTCGGCGGGGGCGACTCCGGCCGCCGGACGCGCGCGACCGCGTCGCCGATCCCGATGGGAAGAGTCCCTTACCTCGTCGGAGCCTCATTTCCGCCGAGGCTCCTCGCGGCTCCGGTCAACGAGTCGCGCCGGTCGCCGGAGCTGAAGCAGCCGCGAAGACACCGCAATGGAGAGAGAGAGAGGGGAGAGAGAAGGTGAAGAGAGAGAAAATGGAGGACGCCTTGGGGAGGTTATGCCATGCGTCTAGCGTGCACAGTAGTAGTCACCAAGGAGCTCCCTCTCTCTCTCTCTCCTCTCTCTCTCTCTCTCTCTCTCTAGCAGTTCCAGAGATTCTGGAGTGTGAGGTACAGGGAGCGCCACGTGGAGGCGGCTGACGCCATTACTCCGGGCGGAGCCCCCGCTTTTTTATTTTTAACCCCCCCAAATCCTTTTGCCGGCGGAAAAAAAAAAGGGAAAAATTCGAGGCGTGACGTCACCGGGGCCGAAGAGGGGACGCCCAGCAAGTTGGGGGGCTGGCGAGTGAGAATAAAAAAATAGAAAGGACGGTGATTACGTGGATAATTATTAATTAATGACGATTAATGACGGGGGGTTAATTAAGCGGCACGTGCTGCCATCCCCATCGCGCCTTTTTTTACTTTCGCTATGTCATCGTGGCCCGCTAATCCCACACGGCTCGGCACGTGCGCGTATCATCTTCGGGATATGATTAACTTGAATCCCGCATTAGTCAAAGATCCTCTCCACCTTTCCAATCTCTTCTCTTTTTTATCTCTTTATTTGGGAAACCAACTGCTTTGACTTTTTACACCACTATGAATTTGGAAAGTCCCATCTATATTATTACTTTATTTCGTGTCGGAGACATGTCTCGAGCCTTGTTCAATGTACGGTGTAATCTGTAAACTTTTAATTTATTTAATATAGTGATTAAATTTTCGGTACATATTGTGATTAATATAAACATTCGATATTATCCTTGATTTTAAATTAATAGAATGATGATGTTAAATATTTTCATGTAGTTCATGAATTACATTGAATATATGATAAAAGTTTAATGGTCGCATTGGATAAATTAAAAGTTCGATAGTAATATTGAATATTGGGTCGAAGTTCATGAATCATTTTTATTTTTTTATTCTCTTTCTAAAGAGAAATGTGTTAAATTAATGTCTCGAATTTGAATTCGGATAATGATTTGTTAAATCGAATTTGATGAAAAAGATTTTCCAAACAGATTACAGGTCGGATAAAAAAAAAAAAAAAAAGAGGTTTCCTCTTGTTAGACTTTCTTTTGTACAAAAGAAAGGAAAACATAATTTACAACTATATAAAATAAAGATAAAAAAAAAAAAAAAAAGTGAGGGTTTTTTTTTTTCTATCTCCTTTGTACGTGCACAATAAGAAGGCAAAAGAAGAATCAAAGGTGGTGGACCCGGGTCAAACTTTTGACCTTGGACACATATAAATAAAAAGAGAGCCGTGCGTGTGAACGGAGAAGAACGCGAACTTGTACGGAAAGAAGAGAACAAGTATACGAGTTTTTTGTTTCGGCGTACGTAGAGCGTTTTACTTTTGAGTTTGAACGCGCGGTGATTTTGTGCTGTAAGTTTACGTTCAAATGAATTGTTTATTTATAAATACTTTGAATTTTGACTTAAATCTAAATATGGAAAATATTCGAGCGTGTAAACAATTGTAAATTCTGATTTTCCGATTATAATGGATTATTTGCTACCCCATGGATGTAGGTATCGATACTCGAACCGAACCACGTAAATTTCTGGTGTTTTTATCATTTTTCGTTTAATTCTCTGGTGATTTTGCGTTGACATAAATTATAAGATTCTGTCGTTTTCGCATATTATATTTCTAACAAAATGAGAGTCTAGAAAGTATTTTACAAAGGCAAAACGAATTTCATTGTGTACTTAGCTAAACCTAATTTCATGCCTTGTGACTAGGGAATTTAATGCTCCATCTAATGATTAATTAGGTCCACAGTAGCGACGGAACGGGAATGAATGTCTAGCACGTGTATACGAGTGTGGCGCATGCTTGGCATGAAAATACACGAGATATTAGGTGAAAATTTGGGTTGTTTGAACATGCTTCAATATTGTGTTAAAATCTTTTCACCAAAAGCTTAAATTAAAAAAAAAAGTGCCATATGTGGAATGTCGTGACCACACATAGACAAACAAAAAATCCTAAACTTGTACACATATAACAAATTTATCCAAACTAATTTTTTTATCATCAAAAATCTCAAATTAACAATTTTATTCCGAACTAATTTTGAGGTCATCTAAAACCACACTCATGATATTTAGCCTATGTTAGTTTCCATCAAATTTTATCATGAAATTGTTGAGTTTTATAATACATGACAATAACGTCTATATATTCTTACCAAAAAAAAAAAAAAAAAAAAGACAATAACGTCTATATCAATTTGGAGGTATATCAATTTATGATTTTTTAACTAAAATTAGTTTGGGGTAAAGTTGTCACAGAAATACTAATTTGGAGTTTTTGGTGACCCAAAAATTAGTTTAAGGTATATTTATCATATGTGTAACTATTTGGAATTTTTTGTAGTATTAACCCTAACTATTATGCTATTAAGTGAACTTTTTATGACTATCATGGATGTGATGCGATGATCAAAATTTGTTAGAGTGCTAAAATGAGAAGAAGGATTAAATTAGGAGATGCTCCTGCTTAACTTCTTAGAGAAAAAGCCTATAAAAAAATCTCAAACTATATTTATTGGTCAATTTACCTTGAACTTTTTCGGTAACATAAAAAATCCAAAATTTTGTCCATCGTAACATATTTATCTTAAAATTTTTTTATTGTGACATAAAAATCTCTAAGTTTGTAACCATGTGACATATCTATCCTCCGTCAAAATCCAATCGGATGATTTTCCAATCAAAATGATACCATTTTTATTTTAGTGAAGTTACATCAACACAGTTTATTTTCAATGATACTCATTGACAGATGGTAAATGTGTTATTCAAGTACAAGTTTGAAATTTATGGTGTCACAAAAAAAAAAGTTTAAGTTAAATGATTGGCATAGTTTAAGATTTTGGCTTTTCCCAACTTCTTAAAATAATAGATTTAGTAAACTCTATGTCTCTTTATATTGTAATAAATCAAACTCCAAAGAACCCTCAATATTTAACTTTCGTTTGAAATTTCCACAAAATACCCATTATAAATAATAATTGGATTTTATTAAATAATAGATAAAATAGCGATTTAATATGTGAACATAATTGTCATTTAAGTAACCTCCCAAAAAAAAAATCTTCTATTTTTAATCTTTAAGTAACATTTCTTATCCTACAATCGAACATATATAGGTCAAATCATATTTTTCTTTCCTCTGTCGCGATATTTTTCCATAATTTGCACTCGCGTAAGCATGTGCACATGTCACAACAAAACAACAACAAAATAATAATCTAAAATGTGAACATAATCAACTTTTCAGAAACCTTCCACTAAATCTCTTCCATGTGGATTTCAAATTTAAATAAATTTTTATCCTACAATTAAATCTATTTCCTAGAATAGCTTGGATCGCATTTTATTACTTACCCTACATTCTTTCCCCTTATCTCTATTGCAATTTTTACCATATTTTGCACGCACATAAGTACGTGCACGTGTCACATTATAGTGTATTAGTAAACAACGGACAAAATAGTAATCTAAAATGTGAACATAATCACCTTTTAACTAACCTTCCAATAAATCTCTTCTATGTGGATTTAATATTTAAATTACTTTCTTATCCTACAATTAATCTACTTCCTAAAATAAATTAAATCACCTTATTTTTCTTATCCTGCCTTTTTTCCCTTTTCTTCTATTGCAATTTTTCACATGTTTTGCACACGCATAAATATGTGCACATTCATATTATAGTGTATAGAAACAACGGACAAAATAGTAATCTAAAAAGTGAACATACTTACTTTTTAAGTAACCTTGCAGTAAATATCTTCCATGTAATTTAAATTACTTTCTTATCCTACAATTAATCTATTTCCTAAAATAAATTTACATTTTTTCTTGTTCTGCATTTTCCTCTCTTGCGATTTTTCCCACATTTTGCACACGCGTAAATATGTCTACGGTCATATTATATTGGATTACTAAACAACGGACAAAATAGTAATCTAAAATGTGGACATAATTACTTTTTTAAGTAACCTTACAATTAATCTCTTCTATGTGGATTTTAAATTTAAATTACTTTCACATCCTACTATTAAATCTATTTCCTAAACTAACTTAAATCACACTTCTTTCTTATCTTGCTTTTTTTTTCCTGTCCCCTGTCGCAATTTTTTCCATATTTTGCAGATGCATAAGTACGTGCACATGTCTTATTACAGTGTATTATTAAACAACGGAAAAAATAGTAATTTGAAATGTGATCATAAATACCTTTTACCTTCCAATAAATCTCTTCTATGTGGATTTAAAATTGAAATAGCTTTCTTATCCCACAAGTAAATCTATTTACTAAAATTACTGAAACACATTTTCTTTTTCTTTCCTCTAGTGCAATCATTTCCATGTTTTGCACAAGCGGGTGAAAACATGTCATATATATTATAGTGAGTGTTTGATGATAGAATATATTGCTTCATGAAAAACTGATGGCAAAGCATGCCAGCCCTGGAGATGCTAGAGTGAGTAGGAAAAGACTTTGGTAAGTAAAATAGTTTACTGTCAGATAATTTGCTTTAAAAACTAAGGTCGAGAGACTACTTAATATACTGAAAAAGTAATGCTTGCTGTGTGCGTATATATATATATAAGTTAGTTTACAAGGTAATTTTTTAGTAAATAAGTTGAGAATTCCTATCCAATACCCACTCGTAATCACTCATATTATTAACACATCAATTTGTTTAACCTATTTTGTATACCTAAAACTGGTCAATGCAACAATACACATTAACTTCATGCCTAAAAAACGTGCGAAAAATGAATGATTTAGAATAATTTTTCTAAAAAACGATCATTTGCAAAAATAAATGAACGAAACATATTTTTATCACCCATAAATATGTGTAAGTATAAATTGTTATTGACAATAAAAATATTTTTCATTAATAAATTATTTCAAGTGATACTTATAATTAATTTTAAAAAATATTTTTTAAATTATTTATTTTTTGTAAAACAAACGTAACCCGGGTAAAGAAAAGACAGCTGGTGCATGGACTTTATTTCATTTTGCCAGACTTATTACTTTTTATTAAAAAAAAAATATTTCACAACAAAAATGTGCAAACTCTCTTTTTGTGACGGCAGAAAGATTAATACACTCGATAATTTCATTCCCATGACAGCTCATGAGAAAGAAAAAAATTATTTTTAATAATTTAAAATTTGGACAAGTTGGCATGAGATGATGTGACGGTGGTGGTGGTAGTGGGACATTTGACCGACGAAAATGAAATTTTAGAAAAAGCCCTCAGATTATACTTTGAAAATTTTTTTTTGGGGGGGGTGGGGCTCCCCTAGCTTCAAGGACATTTGATGTGATGTTGTTGGGTTGTAAATTGTAATGGCGTCCAATGGTCCAATCTCAATCCATCCAAGGATGATTCCCAAACAATCCAACACCACTTGTTGTCGATCACGGTTGCTGTAATTGTCCTTTCCACGTTCATCTTATCCATTATGGCGACACATGAAGCTCGAACCAAAAACCACGTGAATTCCCTCTTTCCCTCTTTTTACTTTTTTGCTAGAAAAAGAAAATGCGCCTTTCGCCATAAAGGCCTTGACAAGATTGGCGATTGATTGGTCTTTGTTTGCTTGCGCGCTTCTTCATGATTCAGCTGGGCGATTGATTTATGGATCGCGAGAGAGTAAAGGAAGATAACCCACTGGACCTAACTTTCAAAGTTGAATTCGGTCCTCGAGTTGGAAGCAAAATCAAAGACATCAAGAAATCTAATGAAACATTCAATCGATCGGTACCGACCCGGCTTGCGCAGGACAGACTTGTAGAACATTGTTCGAGGAAAACACTGGATCTCTCGTGCTGATCGGGCACATGCGTGCGCCGACGAAACTCCTTTTCTATTGTCCTTTCTTTCTGGGCATTAATAGCTGACATGATGATGACCATCTAACCCGCGGAATTGGGTAGGAAATTCAATGCAAGTTCTCGACCTTGGCCCCAACAAATCGAAAATAGGGAATTATTGAGCGCGTGCTGGTTTCGCGAATGTGGTATTATTGAGTAGGGCCGGCTTGGTGACTAACCGACGACGACCGAACTGGTGCTGTGGTTCCCCTCAGATGGGTCTACATCTACATCTTAGAGCGACTTCACGACTTGTTTTTACCTCTTTGTGGACCCGCCATATGTTTAAATTTCCACAATTGACACAAATGTACTTTGGACATTAGTACCATATTATTATCAACTTATGTAAGAATTACTCAAAAAAGGGATTATTGATGAGAGACGTTAAAGGACAGGTTCGACAACCTAACCCAGCAATAACCATACTGATCAGAATATTAGAAATGTTATGAATATTTTTCAGTTCTTGGGCCGAACCTTTACTTTCCTATTTTGGGTTTACTCACTTTATATGACTCAATCATCCTCTAGATCCACAATGAACAGATACATTTACTGACATCGCTCCATTCAATCCATCAGTTCTTCGAGTCGTTGCTGCGGAGAATGAGGCAACTGATTGAATCTAGATCACCAAAAGATAATCGACATGGGCGATCGCAGTTCAAGAAACGGTAGAATCTCACTTGAAAGGACACGGACGGCACTAATTTCTAGAGGGTGATGAAATCTGGCCACCATGCCGCAAAATGCCTATTCTTTCTGACTTAAACAAGCTCGAAGTAATAGCATAAGACCTGTCTGCAGGCGCAACAGGTGAGATCCCGGTGCACCGTGAAAGTGAGAAAAAATTGATTCTCCAGAGTCAAGCATCAGTTGGTGAAATGTATTTACGATGAATGAATCAACGGGATAGAATAATACGGGTTATGAGGTTAGCTAAATCGATACGGATTGATGCATTGTTAGGTATGACAGGATATAGTGATGTATAAGAACAAATAAGTAAAAAGCATATTTCTTTACAATCTCCTCTCACCTCCGCGCAATCCTATTCCCCGCTCCAATAAACAATGCTTTCCCTATGGCACCGGTATGCAGTCCAAATAGAACAGCCACGGTTCCTGCTACGGCAACCCACTTCCAATCAAGCCCATTATCTTGGCGCCTCTCGATTTCCATGCATTGGTATCTGTCCTCTTCACAAGAAACTGGTTCCATGGAATCAGAGTTTCCATCGAAAGAAATCTTTGTTGTGATTTTTGCCATCAATGCGCTCCTCGACAAGGAAGCTTCGGTTTTCCGAGCATTTTGGTATGCTCTCATGCCAGAGTGTAGTTTCTTCACTGTCCCCCACATCCCATGCCGGACTCCCAACTTAGCCACATCTTTGGGAATCCCCATATCCTCATAATGCACAAGAGTAACCTCGCATGCAGACAACTGTCCATCACCTTTACGAGATTCCACTGACAAATTATGAAAGCAAAAACAATTTAGTAGACAGTAATTTTATCCTTTATCCACAAAATTTAGTGGGGTACAGGTACATGGTTCTCTAGTAGTGCATACCGGCCTTGATAACCCAACTAGAAAAGTAGAGCTCAACGCGCCTTGGCTTGTCACGTTTCGGCAGGCCTGGGTATGGCACTCCCTGTAGGATTTTGTCAAACATCAGTCAGTGCCATAGGCAAATTGGGAAAGATAAGACATGCTATCCCACTCTTTTCTCCAACCATTGGTTAATTGATTCATTGTTCATCCACAGCTGGAATACAAAAATAGGACTAGAGTCTTCATCATTCACTCACAAAGATCCAAGACTTAATGCCACTCGCAAAGCTATAGCAATGGTACCTAGAAAAGCAGCAGATGCTAAAGCTATATAACTTTCCCATGTGAGAAATCACAATCAAATAAAGTTTAGGCAACTTCCAACAAGACAAAACTCCAGTGAAAAAATCATTTCAGTGGGGACCAAACTGAGATCAGAAAACCTTTCAGAACAGAGATAACTTGGGTAAATTCAGCAAACCATGGGAAACGACAGACGAAGGAATGTCATCACATATTGTCCAGATTGTTCCATGAAAATGTTTAATAACCAGTCCTTGACAGTTAAATTCCACAACATGAACGTATTTGATCCTACATACCTTTGTCAAACAATAATACCTCTTGCCAGCCTCCCATATCCGCCGGCCAATGATGTACTCACGATCACTGCAGAAGAAAGGAAACTGAAATAGAAAGGTGCAATTTTGTCATTCTATTGTATGGTATCTGGTAGAAGAAAGTAGGTAAAAAAAAAAGCCCAACTGTGTGTGTATGTGTGCACTTGGCTTCCATTTACAAGCTTGAAAAACCTTTTTTATCCAGTGAAGAATCATTGTCCCTGTATGAGGGCATTCCTCCAAGGTCTTGAAGTATGCAAGCATAGGATCCCATTTTGGCCGGAACTCATCATCCCAAAAGAAATCTCTAACCACTTCCGCAGTTGCATCCTCAAATACAGTTCTGCTACGATAAATAATAGGGCCTGTCTGATAGACAAAATGCAAAACATATAACAGAACAAGGGTTACTGATATACAAAATGCCGAATCAGATATGGAAACAAGGGTTTTATCAATGTTAAGAGCATTGAAAGGAAAAGCATCTATTGCATGACCATATATCTAAAATGCATCTGCATTTCCTGCTATACAGCGCCATTACTCTTGATAGCCATGCAGCATAAGTGCCAATCACAGTTTGTACATGGGAAAAAGCATCAGATTGAAATCCTAGTAGGTAGCACAACTCTAAATGCATACACATGACCAGTGGTTGATTCCAACCACATGCTATACATTCATAAGTGATCAGAAAAACATCATGTGTGAATGCCAGATGGCAAGAAACAAAATGCATAACATGTTAAGATTTCTTCAGAAAAAGCAAATCTTGCCTCTTTTATTTTCAAATTAAGGAAAAGAACATTATGAAAAAGATTTATAAGTATCTACATGGTCAAAATTGCATTGCCCTAAACAAATAAAGAATAAGGGATTGAAACAAAAAGTACTTTGGGTTCATGCCGCCAAGCTTGGTATGCCATGTTAGGCGTCTTGCGCTCCATCATACTTTGCCACTCCATATCTCCTTCCCTCCCTTCCAGAAGATGTAACAGATGCTCCAAGTCATTTTCTGTCACGATATCTGACTGTCCTCCAGCAAGCCTAGTTTTAAGACTGTCAAACAATATTGTCGTTAGCTGAGTCAATCAAGAAACTGATCAAATACCACCAAAAATGGATGGAGTGACCAATTTCTACAAGGAAAGCAATGAATCGAGGAGTATGTGGTTAACCATGGACGCTAGGAGAATGAGAAGACTGATTCATACCAAGGAGACAAGAATTTCTGACTGATGAAGTAAGAGAATATATTTTTTTGTTCCTTCATTGGCATGTTTATGGCCCATACACACTTATTTCAAAGCTAGATCACTCCCTGAGGTTCATCAATGACCATTAGTTATAGTCCAGTGTCCATGCTGCTATAACTCACAAAGAATTAACATTACCACTCAAAGCTCATCAAGTGAACACGTTCATCATATTGAATCACATATTCCTATCAAGCTATTGAACAGAGAGACTCTTAAAAGCTTCAACTTCATGAATCTCTAAGTAAATACATGCCATTTCCCTATCCAAACTATTGGTGGGCAACACCTACAAATCAACGACTCTTTGTATCCAAAATTTTTCAAAGTTTCCCAAAGATCAGAAAGGGATACCTTCAACTTTTCTAAGCAAAGATCTGTTGACTACTTCCTAATAGCAAAGAGCAACAACTACATCAAAGTTGAAACATATATATAGGAAGAAAAAGTGGAAGAATGGAGCCTGTTCAACGCAATAACAGGATTGCCTCTCGAGAGCAATGTCTAGGTTCATGAGGTTTTTTGAGAATTTGAAAGTGAAAACCCCATTTTTATTTGGTGTAACAACTTGAGCTGGATGAAAGGAAACTTTCACATCTGATTTTTAAGGGGGGAGATCCTATAGGATCCTATCCCAATTTTTCTTTTGCTAGGCCCAAAGCTTAAAAACCTACTCTTACGAGTAAAAGGGTTATTTAAATATGAAATCCAATATAGGAAATACAGCATAGGTTTATTGTTGGATGAACTGCAATGCTGACATTGACCCTAAAAAGAAAACGGTAGGTATAGCAAGTCCATGAACAGCTAACCATCACACTGTAAAAACTGGATAGGTTTGATCTATGGTCATTGGGTCCTCCTAAAAAGATATTTCTACTAAATTCATTGAGAAAATGATCCATATGCTTGGCCAATTGCTAGATTTTAGCTCAAGCCAACCAAAAGAAGCAAAATGCATCTTAACACTCAAATTATCCCCCAGTGATCAACTGTGAGAAATGAGATTGATCAGCCAATGTAACCCTAGACATCCTAGGATATTTCCATGGAAGCTCCATATTCTCCTTGATATTACCAGCTATAGCCTCTACTTACAATTGGAACAGTACCAAATTTGCAGCATTTCAAAGACGCACCAGATCTATCACTGAAAAGTAAACAGATCCTATACTTGCCACAAATAACTATTGTCCCTAGCACACTACGAAAAACCAAGCATTCTCATTCTGCATTATGGTCCATAACATTTCATTTCTGCATGATCTCCACATACAACAGTCTCCTCACTTGTGTGTGTCTGTGTTTTGATGGAAAAAACAGAGGGAAAGGGCAGTGATGTCTGTCTAACTCTGCATCAAAAGAGGAAATGTCTAAAAACAAAGCCACGAGAGCTATATAACAATTCGACCTTCCAATGTGTTTCCCCAAGATGTCCAATTCCAAAGGAACAAAGTTCCACAGCATGTAGGATGCCCCAGGCATGATTGCTTGTTAATAAAGGGGGAAGTGGTTTAGGAGATTTTCCATTCTAGATTCCATAAAATCTTCATGTTCTTAGAAACAATCAACTTGTAGACCCACTTCATTAGCATTTCATCCATATAACACTATATCCAGAAAAAGAATTGCAGGCCTATAAACCAAATGGTCAGAAAGAGACAACTGGATCAAACGGGTGCTAGTCTGTGCTTCAAAGCAATACTCATTAAATAAATGAATCTAAATTTGAGAACTACCGCAAATGTCCCAATTCATGCACCTTCATCCCATTTTATCGTGCTTTCGCTTCAAATTATCTTTGCATCTTATTCATGTAATATGATATATTATAAATGGAAGGTGCATTTACTCTTTATTTCGTTTCTTCTTCTTCTTCTTCTTCTTCTTCTTCTTCTTCTTCTTCTTAGGCCAAAGGGAGGCAGATTTATTCATTCTTGGTATATTACAAATTCACATAAAGGTAAGGTAATAAATTGCTATAAATTTTGTTTCTCAACCTATCGATAAGAGCAATAGATCAAATAATACACAGCTACATGGATTATTGCACTTCACTAATTTTGGATGGATCGATGAATAGATGTTCGATGATTTCAGGATTGTTCATGACGATTTTTCGCATTACCAGATATCCCAAAGATGAACAGATTATGCTAAATGACACTGGCAAGGTTCATGCTACAATAATAAATATTGAAAATGATTCTATTATCATATACCAGCCACGCTAATATTAAGAAAGCAGAAACAATATACCAATAAAGGAAATTGAGGGAAAATACTTGAAACCTTAGGGTAGGTAATATTCTAACCTAGACACAACGTTCACAAGAATTAAATTCATCAAAGTTGTGCAGTGACATGGATGCCCATCAACTAAGATGCGTAAAATTCACGCTGCGTGAGTCCAATTCAGGATTCCCCTCAATTATCGAAACAAAAACAATGCGATAATTCACTAAAAGTTGGGCCACTTGCTCTCAGGATGTTACTTCATGCTGGCATTGTTTCCACCACTCCCATTAGCATTGACTACAGCATTGTCATGCAACATCCACACCTCATTTCCACCAATTTTGCCAACCAAATTTCCCAGGGGCACCATTGCCCTATATCCACCATCACCTCCTTCAAAAGGCATATTATCAATTGCTTTGTTGTTTCCATTGTCGATGGCAGCAAAATTTCCTTGATACAAGCCCTTCTCCCATTCGACATTACCACTGCCAGCATTTGCAATAGTGGGCGCTACCAAAGGAGGAACAACAATACCATATCTGTTGCTAACAATAAGATCTCCATAAGTCAATGACATTCCATGTCCATTGGTGATGACTCCAGCATTCCTGTGATTCACTCCTATCCCCCAACCACCATTACCACCACCATGATCATTATTGGTAAGAGGAAGCACCACCCCATGACCATTAGTCATGGCTCCAGGATTCTCTTTGTCTTGCCTCATGCCATAACCAGTGTTGTTATGGACTCCATACATACCTCCTGGAGGAAACACCTCACTATTTCCACCACTGCTACCTCCAGCATCCCACTGGTTAAACAGCCTCACTCCATATCCAGTTGCACCATCGCCGCCACAGCCTCCAGCATCTCCATTAGGGCATATTATTCCAGATCCATTGCTCATGTCTCCTGCATACCCTTGATATGGTGTTGCAGCATTATTGCTCACACTACCTCCAACATGCCCATAAGTCACCAAATCACCTCTCCCCAGAATGACTCCACTAGGCCCTTGAGACGACACAATATCATTCCCCCTACTGCCTCCAGCATCTCCATTAACAGGACCTATCCTATTGGCCCAATTGCCACTTCCGACGCCATCATTCTCTTTTATAAAATTTAAGGCAATGGCTTCATTATATGTACTGGCACTACCTGTCAAACATGCCAAAGGATATAATTTGTCCTTTTTGCTACCACTGCCACTACTTGCATTTCCAGTCTTCATCATATCTATGAACCATTGATCCAATGAAGAAGATGCATCACCTCTACTGTCGTCATTGGCGTTACCAATGCCTCCTCCTTTAGCCTCTAGGATGATTTCCTCCTCAACGACTGGGCTATCGATTGCCGATGGAGCACTTCCAGATCGCAGTGCACCATCTGTTCGTCCGAGAAGTTCTATTCTTTTTTCAATTTCTTTATTCTTTTCATGTACATAGTAGAATAAACTGCACATCTCATCATTAGCAAATTCACTGGTGGTTTTACCACACAAACAAAGTTGTTGCATGAGGTAGGTGTTTTCTAACCCCTTGTTTTTCACCACAAGCTTTTTCTTCTGCCCGATTAACTTTTTGATCTGCTCCTTGAGGTAGCTTTCATGGTTCACCATCTTTCGGCTTCTCACCAGTTTGGAGAAGCCTTGGTACTGCTCAAGGAGTTGCTCCACCTCTGGTCTAGATGGCCAAAAGACAGGCTCATTGCTGTCTAGAGAATAGACGATGGCACATGCGTTCACACCACACAAGGTGCTCAACTCGCTCACTTTTTTCATCAGCCCTTGCCTCCTTTTCTTGAGGCTAGCTTTCCTAGAAGTATCATTTTCTATGAAAGCAAGCTTAACCTTCCTTGCCATGGTCAGTGATTTGTTGAATTCTCTTTATTCTCATGCTTTGAAATCCAAGGTGCACAAGTGCAATTATAGAGTGGGGGGCGCAAAAGTTCAAGTGAGATTCTCCAATTTCAAGCAACTTAATTAATTTCTCTTCTCATGGTAGTTCAAATTCTTTCGATATTTGAGCGCGAGATCTACAATTTTTTGCACTTTAAAGGAAAGAATTCCATTGCTATGAAATGCCAGGATTTAGGGCCATATCTAGAGTATTGCAAAGCATTTTCCATTTGGGGGGTCGGTGGTAAAAGGAATAGTAAGGTATTAATGTTTGGAAGAGCTTTACTTAGTGCACTTATCTAGGGAGGGAGGACGATGACCTAAGATTCATCTACATGACAAGGAGTACAGATAGTTATACTTTAATTGATGAATGATTAGGGACTAGATTTTTGAACAGATATGATCACAATCATTAAATAGTTACGCCTTATGTAAGTTGGTTTCCATTTACTAGATTATTTTCTTTTAACAGCAAAGGCAATGCTATCATCAAATTTAGCCTCCTCAAACCCTATTTTGACCACAGATAAGAATTACAGCTAATATCGTATAAAAATTGACCACTGTTAAAAAAGAAAGGGCACAATCAATAGCTCATTCATGACAGCATAAATTAATGCAATGCCATAATAAGCTTTAAAGAATTGCTATCCAATGACATGCATACACAATCAAATTAAAAGAAGAGTCCCGCGCGCACTAAATTATTCTTATTGAAAATATTTCAAAATACTTCTAGAAGTCTCTGCCATGAGCATTGCTTGGCTTTTATGCGGAAACCAATGTTATACCTTAGGTAAACCCTAATCAAAAGCAATATGGAAAATCCTACATGCAGATTTATAACCCAATTCTAGTCTTTATCTAATGATGATAGCTTCTCCCCACTGTCAAATTAACTCATTCAATTAGTTAAAACCGTCTTAAAACACTAAAAAAGAGCTCAAAGTTATGCGGACAGAAAAGTCAAATGAAAACATAGAGGCAAATCTCTTCCTGTTGTTTTGTTAAAGAAAATTATTTCTGTTGAACTTTTATGTATCAAACAAAATTATTTCAGTTTTCATGGTGTGTATTTTTACTCCTTTGTCTTAAGATGTTTTGTGGCCTTAAATATATTCTTTTCTAGTCATACAAATGATCGTAACTAATTGTGCATTGTAAGAATTCAATTTGTTTCATTAATATTGAACAATACAGCATTTCATATGTGTGAAATAGAAACAAAAAAGAACGCACCATGTATAAACTTGATTTCCTGAATAACACAAGGGGAGAAGATAGAAAAGATAGGTATAATCACCATGCATAATAATTCATGCTTCATAATTTGTCAACTACTGAATGAGAGATATCAATTTGGTGCATTTTTTTTTTTTTCAATTATGAGCAACTCACAATGACCCACAATATAGAATTCACATATCTAGATGTACAAGCCAACAGAAAAGGATAGCAACTTTTCAGCTTCAGACAATTTAATGACCAGAAAGTCAGATAATCCATTCTTTTTTTCAACACAAAAGAGACAATGTCTTCATGCAAAAAATGTTAAGAAATAGAGATAATAGATGCAAGTTGTTGAACATTGATTATGAAAGGGGAAAAAAAGGCTTTCTAAGGAAATAAATACTCTTGGGATTCTTTCAAAAAGAAGTGGGCGATACACTCTTCAAATTTGGTACATTCAGAAAGCAAAATCTCATACTGTGAGCTGGTCGAAAATGATAGAAACAGTTTTTTGTTCTTAATTTGGTATATGGGGGCGGTACACCTTGCTACCTTTTCTAATAGAATCTTGTTTGTCCTTTAAAAAAATAGATACATGTTGTGCTGATCAGGTTAAAAGTTATCCACAAATTTGCTCCTTTCTTTGCCAATTAACCAACTCAGTAAGTCAAAGTAGACATATCAATAAATCTAAGTTATTGGGCTCCTGAGATACAGAGAAGCAAATTTAATCAACTACTAGATTCAGGTCTGGTCCTCTGGTCAGTTTCAAAGATTAAAAAGGGGGGAACTAACAATGAAACCAAAATTGATGTTACACCTATTTCTCTGTAATCAAAACATGTGTTCAAAGAAACTTAGGGCAGAACCAATACATTACTAGCTCATAATCTTCTAATGATCAGGAAATGATCAGGAAAGAAAGTGCAAGTTCACAAAGGGCAATTTGACTCGTATCAAATAACTCCAAAAGGATAATTAACATCTAACATAAACCTCATTTTGTTGAAGAAAAATTAGCCATGTAAAACTATTAAGAGTGGCAAGACTATAATTTACCAAAACAACAGGGTGGAAGGAACAAGACACAAATTATGCATTCGGTCAACCCCAATTATGCCTTCAATCAAGTTGACTTTTGATACGCATTATCAATCCGTACATGTGCAGACTTGTTTTGCTGATGTAATTATTCAAAATAATCAACCAAGAACAATGAACAAACAACCACCTCCTCAGGAACTGCATTATTGATAAACAAAACAATCAAACACCCAAACTCTAGTCTCTACAAGCGGATAACTCAACTCCAAAAACTTTCTTTTTAGAGACTATTTGATACGTGATTTTGGTGATATTTACTCATTCCTGGCATAAGAGGGTTCGCTTTCGAACAAGCACCGCCTCTGATTCGGTTCTCCGGGAATAACAGATCCATCTCGACTCCCCCAAAACTAACATAGACACCAATAAGAGACAAGTCGCAGCTCGACTAGAATTTCTATAGCCTTCTCGTCGCCATAACTAGCCCAAGCACTCAAATGCAGGCATGAAATCCAACTCTTCTACACAAACATACATCGGCCCAGCAGTAAAGCACCAAAATCAAGTCATCAAACAGCGAGGAAAAGCAAGCAAAAGATCGACCTCGAGACCTCGACAGCCATTTAGAAATTAATACCGGCAGGGAAAAAAAAACACAAAATCATTGGAGGAATCGGATTTCGGAACTCACCTGACAGGGTCGCCGCTCCTCTCCACGGAGCCGGGCCCCTCCGGCGAGGCCGCCTCCCCGGCGGACTTCCCCTTGTTCCTGAAGTTGAACCAGATGGCGCGGAGGGCCGAGAACGCGGAGAGGGCGGTGAACGCGAGCCAGAGCCGCCGGGCGCCGAAGCCGGGCGGGGCGGTCCAGAGGAACCGGAACTTGCTGCGGAGGCCGAGGTAGACGAGGCCGGTCCAGCGCGGGCGCCAGGACCAGCCGATGAGGAGGCCGATCATGACGGCGAGCCAAATCGGGACCGCGCACAGCAGGACGTCGACGAGCGTCTCGGTCACCGACGGCTTCCTCAGGAAATCGGCGAGATCGAAGAAGGAGGCGTCCTCCATGGTCCCGTCGCGGGCGACGAGGCGGCGGCCGGCGGCGATCGATGCCGTCTCCCACGTAGACGATCAGAGGGAGAGAGAGATAGAGAGAGAAAGAAATTGAAATCACGGAGGAGATGGAGAGAAAATGGAAATGGCAAGGAGAGAGAGACTAGGGGTGGTCGGGATGACGTGGCAGTGATCGGGGCCGTCGGATCCCGGTCGCCAGCACGTTTAAGAAATGCGATCGGGTTGTACGCGGCATGTGACGGTTTGACCGGATAAGTCTAGAGAGAGAGATTCTTGTTCCATTGAGATATTCTCGTCAGGTGAGACAGGGAGAAAAGATCGGACGAGTTTGGGCACATGGTAGTTCGGTAGGTAGAAAAACGTGGTCTCGCCTAGACTAATTGATTTCAGGATTGGTCGGATTTCGAGAGTATGATCCCGAGCTAATTCATGTGTGCCGGTTTCGAAGATTCAGAACAGACCGATTATATTTGAAACATTCCTAGAATCGAATTAAAATTAAATAGGATAGTCCCATTCCCAATTTTCAAATCAAATAATTGATAAAATATATCAATTTTATAACTTGTGATTAGTAAAATCTTGTTAGTCGAGCGGTCTTGTACATCTATTTTGGATGGAGATCATGGGTTCTTTTTTCTCTGGTGTACAAGTCCGTTGTTAATCTGATTCGATTGGGAACATAAGAACTAAAATTCAAAATAGTCAATTGAGAGACATAAGTAATGGGAAACGGGTTAAAGACAAGTTTTAGGATTTCAAAAATGATAACTAGACTAGTTCTTTCCAATATTGGCTTGGAAATTATCAGTAAGATCAATCCAATCTAGTTCTTAGGTTGAACCAATTTGATTGGTCGCTTTTAATCTCACTTGTCATCTTTCTCATAGTCATTTTTCCCTTGAAGTCCGATACCCTTGAATGGGATGAAAATTTCCTACTTTGCACAATACTTCTCATCGTATCCCAAACACTTTTAAGCCATTAATGGATGTAAATGAGGTTAGGCCATGTAACCAATCCAGTTCTATCAAAAATTAGATTGAGCCATCCATAGAAACAAGTCTGATTCCCAATTTCAGTAGAACTAGTCTAATTATCGGTTCCAAATTTTTGCAAGGGATATTGTGTAGGTGGGTTTCAAGTTTTTTGGATGTTGACCATACTGATCCACTTGAGAAGCAATTAAAACCTATTTTATGAAGTTGGAAAGAGATGATTTATTGTTATTAAATGAGCTTCACGTCTATTACTTTATATTTCTATTTGTTCTATACCAATATTTTATTTTAAGCCATTTTATTGTTCTTACTATTTTGCCGCAATTGTTATGTCTTGGCTTTTTTATTTCCTTTTAAACAAAGAAAGAAAAAGGACACCAGCTTCTGGATAGACTCTACATTCAAACCGAACATATAGAATAAGTTCCAATGTAAGTTCTAGGTTCAAAAACTAAGGATCGATCTAATAAGAAAGATTTTAGGTTTCGTTTATGGAATCTATTCACCTTGGGACAAACGTTGACAATTAAAATATGTTGAGACATATATGATATGATGACGTTGTAAGGAGTGTAAGATTCGCATTTGTCAAATGGACAGCACAGGTTGTCAGACCTAACTAATTATCAAAATCCTTTAGTGACGAAAAAAGGACGCGCGCTCATGTAGCCATCCTTGTCTCGCGCGAGACGGACAGCGGTGGATGGGAACCATCTCTCCTACTTTTCCCGATGTTTGGTCATTGGTTGAGGGAAATTGGGTCCGATTTGGAGATTTTTTACATGTACGATGAATAGTGCTAAGCATTGAAGTATAACTTAACACTTAAAGAAGTGAGAATCGTCTTCTTTTTAAAAGTCACTTCCACCTCTACCAATTCTACTTATAAAAACTTGCCATCGACAGCTAGACGACCCGAGTTGGTCCTGTGGAATAATTGGTATCGCAAACAGATGCAAATTCCCTTAAATTAAACCAAGATGTCATTGGATAAACGCGGATTTCTGTCGGCTCGACTAGGGTTGTCACCAGTGATAGAGCAAGCCCCAAAATTGAGTCTCTCTTGGCTAGAGCTGACACCCCATTTGGCAAGCTTGACCCTAGCCAAAGATGGGTCGTTAAATGCCACATCAAATGGTCCAAACAGCTAATCGCCAATGACAATTCCTCGTGAGGAGGAATCCAACATTAACGTTAGCAATAGAAGAGCATGTCTAGGATTTCGCAGTCGTGGAGACGTCGTAACTTGCTTTAGATCTGAAATGATGCAAATCCTGGGGGTCACTTTGATTTGGAGGTACTTTGATGAGAACCACCCTGAAGATGTTCTGTCATTGTCATCTGATAATGATCTTTCGCACCTCTCGTCGTGAATTATTGTACAGCTAAAATAAAGGTACCTACCCCAAGTCATCTCATGGGGACTTTACAATATGTAGACTTCTTGTGATTGAAGGGATGGTGAAGTGTGACAGACATCGAAGACCGTGCTGCACATGACTTTTGCTTCGAGTTTAGATAAGGATACTCCAGCATCACTCCAAGGTCAATGTTCTCATGCTAATCACTGTTACGTACGTATCAGTAAACACTCAACCATAGATTATAGCTTGATTCCTCAAGAAAGGCGAGAAATGACAAATTTGCCTGTGAAGATGAAAGAGACTTAGTAGTTACACTTATATTATATCTCTAAATATATGTTGAAGGCGACATGTTAGTATCATGTATTCAAATGTTAGAAACTCCAACTCAAAACCCTAAACTATTAAATGAAAGAGGCTATATGTTTGCTAGTAGTGAAAAAGCAACTAAACAGAGATGATAATTGATAGAGAGATCGAAACACTCTTATTTCCTATATATTTTCGTGTCATCAAAACCCTTGAAATGCAAAAGTTGTGGCAAAATCCTTAACCTAGGAGCTGAGATCTAAAACGCTTTGTACATCATATAATCCCAAGATGCTCTCTCTTGAGAAGCTTGCCTTTTCAACTTGAACTTGCGCATACAGATTGTGTCCTTGGACCTGCAATTAACACAAAGCACGATTGATTTTAAGATATATGAGTAAGATAACTCCATGCATATTTTTTCTTAGTATTTTTGTTTTGGCGGTCGGTTAGGTCAAAATGAAGAAGCATGGATTACCTAAACCGGCGACTCGGAGCTCCTCATGAATCGTAGTCGCTTGCAAGATTCGACAAATATTCTGATATAGAGGAAAAACAAAAACGACTACTCAACATAAAATATCTAAAATACGAGAAGCCAAAAAAAAAAAAAAAACCAGAAAATGGCTGGAAACTCACTTCCCAGGCACATCTCCAGCCAGCATCCAGTCACACCATTTGCTTGCAACAGTTTCCCAAAACCCCTTAAGAACTCATGTATATATACAGTAATTAAATCATATCAATTTACTTCTCGATTATTGCATTAAAATAACTTACAGATGGAGAACCGAGAGAAGAGCTTCTCAAGAGCAGTCAAAAGCTGTCGGTAACTGTCGTAAGCCTCCTATTTATTAAGTACAATTAACAATCCTTACAATTTTTTGTCGTGTGCTTTATCTTCAAGAACCATATCACAATAATTTAAATATCAAGATTCAACATGTTCGTGTTGTATCAAACTCGTGCTCGCACATCATTGTTTTTCCCCCATCACTTTGATACTTGAATCATGCCACTGTTGCGCTGAATTGCAATTTATATGTAAATGGTGTTTTCTGCATGACTGGTATAAAGCTAAATGAGAATTAAAGCTAAACATTTTTGTTCAAGACAGTGTGAGGTTCAGCTGTCGCGGAAACTTCGTCCTTCATCCATGCACCGACCATCGAAGAACTTTTGGCTTTGCCATTACCGACAACTGGTGCACTGAGATCGAGATCGAGACCATGGAAAATCCCCTTCCCGTTTCGTGCCCAACTTCCCCCGAGCCTCCCCCTACAGCCCTAGTTGGAGCTCGGTGATCTCCTTCAAGCTCATGCCCGGATTGGCCTCTACTTCCAGCGACTTCTTCGCCTTCTCCGAGGACTACTCAAGAATGACATTCCACCATTATTGCCACCAAAAGCTTATGCATGGACTCCATGTGTGCCACTGCGTTCTCTACTTCCGAAGAGGAATTACTCATACTTCATCATTGAGTGGATTACTTGTTGAAACTTGTTCAGTGCACTCCTGATTGTAATTGAATGACGGACAGATAGACCGATGCACGAATACTCACTCTTGGTAGATATCACTTCCCCCGTCAGCTTTCTTCTTCCTTTTGCTGGTTTAGGTAGTGGAGACACTTCGTTTTCTCATACACTTGAAATTGAGAATTAGACGCATATTCATCTAGATCCGAGAGAATTGGCTAATTCAATTTAGTTTTTTCTCACCCCTAATGGCCATTTGTGTGAAAATTTAGAGGATTTGCAACTCCCACTAATTTAGTTTAGTTAAAATTCATCTTGCAAATCAATTAAAAAAAATCAATTTTAAAGATCAAGTCAAAATTCTCTATTGTGGATTGTTCTACCATGAGACGGTGCCATCTGTCATTGCTTTTTCTAGAACACGTCATGGACTTCATGTGAAGAAAGTTGATTTCTTTAGCTTCAGCCCAAATCTTTTGAAGAAGGGTTGATCCCCAGACTATTGATTGGACACTTTAAACTAGTAAGGACGATTTGGACTAAAGTTAAACAAAACTTTAAAGGTTTTTCCTAAATGATTTGAGCTGAGAAGCAAATTGGTGAACAAACACCCCCCCCCACCCACCCTTTCCTCAGCGGCACATGTACTCTTTTTTCTTGAATACGTATATAATGGGTTTTTCCCCATTTTCATCAATCAAACACACCATATAACGACGAGTGCATGATCAACTGTGAACAAAAGTGAACTGATAATAATGGCGACAAAATGAACCATATTATTTCCTTTTTAAGAATTTAAATTTTGCACCTAAAAAGATTCTAAAGTAATATTTTTCAATACAATGCCTTGATCCACATGTTTGGGTTCTTGTGTCATATGATACTTTTGTCTTGACTACGTATGCGGTGGGTGTTTCCCCATTTCCATCGATCCAACATAGCATATAGGACGGGTGCGTGATTAACTTTGAACAAAAATGAATTGATAATAGTGACAATAAAACGTGCCATGATATTCCCTTTTTGAGTGATTAAAGTCTGAACTCAAAAAGATTCTAGAGTAATATTTTTCAATGCAATGACTTGATCCACAAGTTTGGGTTCTTGTGTTATATGACGTTTTATCTTGACTACATATATAGTGGGTGTTTCCTCATTTTCGTCAATCCAACACAGCATATGACGATGGGTGTGTGCTCAATTTTGGACAAAAGTGAACTGATAATAGCGGCAACAAAACATGCCATGTTATTTACTTTTTGAGTAACTAAAGTCTACACTTGCAGAAATGTAAAGTAATAATTTTCAATGCAATGACTTGGTCCACATGTTTGGATTTTTGCATCATATGACGACTTTGTCTTTACTACGTATGTAGTGGGTGTTTCCCCATTTTCATCAATCCAACACAACATACGATGGGTGCGTGCTTGACTTTGGACAAAAGTGAATTGATAATAGTGGCAACAAAATGTGGCATGTTATTCATTTTTTTTGAGTAATTAAAATTTGCACTCAAAAAGATTTTAAAGTAATATTTTTTATTGCAATGACCTGGTCCACACATTGGGGTTCTTGTGTCATATGACATTTTTGTATAGATTACATTTGTAGTGGGTGTTTCCCCATTTTCGTCAATCCAACACAGCGTATGAGGACGGGTGCATGTTTAATGTTGGACAAAAGTAAACTGAGAATAGTGGTGGTAAAGCATGTCATGTTACTCCCTTTTTGAGTAACTAAAGTATGCACTTACAAAGATTCTAAAGTAATATTTTCAATGCAATGAGTTGGTCCACATGTTTGGATTCTTGTGTCATATGACGTTTTTGTATAGATTACATTTGTAGTGGGTGTTTCCCCATTTTCGTCAATCCAACACAGCGTATGAGGACGGGTGCATGTTTAATGTTGGACAAAAGTAAACTGAGAATAGTGGTGGTAAAGCATGTCATGTTACTCCCTTTTTGAGTAACTAAAGTATGCACTTACAAAGATTCTAAAGTAATATTTTTCAATGCAATGAGTTGGTCCACATGTTTGGATTCTTGTGTCATATGACGTTTTTGTATAGATTACATTTGTAGTGGGTGTTTCCCCATTTTCGTCAATCCAACACAGCGTATGAGGACGGGTGCATGTTTAATGTTGGACAAAAGTAAACTGAGAATAGTGGTGGTAAAGCATGTCATGTTACTCCCTTTTTGAGTAACTAAAGTATGCACTTACAAAGATTCTAAAGTAATATTTTTCAATGCAATGAGTTGGTCCACATGTTTGGATTCTTGTGTCATATGACGTTTTTGTCTGGACAACGTATGTAGTGGGTGTATCCCCATTTTCATCAATCCAACACAACATAAAATGAAAAATGTGTGCTCGAATTTGAACAAAAACAAACTGATAATAGTGGCAACAAAACGTGCCATGTTATTCCCTTTTAAAGTAATTAAAGTCCGCAATCAAAAAGATTCTGAAGTATTATTTTTCAATGTAATGACCTAGTTCACATGTTTGAGTTTTCATGCCATATGACATTTTTGTCTTGACTACATATATAGGGGGGTATAGGCAGAAGAACGGCCTAAGTCTTGCATAACTTGGTATGGGGGGACACTTAAGTGCCATAACTTCGAAAATGTACTTAAGTCATGAGTTTCGGGTTAAATGGAACACACTTAGGTGCCACTCCGGCGAAAAACCGCCAAATGGGTGACGTGGAAATTTTCCGGTGACTTGGACACAAAACGACGCCGTTTTTGCATCGTGCGCGTGGCGAGAAAATGCAAAAACGACGTCGTTTTGTGTCGATGTGTAAATAATTAATATAAAAATTAATTCAATTAAAATTAAAGATTAATTTTATTTAAAATATTAAAAAAATATAAAAACTTAAAATTAAAAAAACTCAAAATTAAAAAAACTTAAAATTTAAAAAACTTAAAATTTAAAATTTACAAAACTTAAAATTTAAAAACTTAAATTTAAAAAATTAAAATTTAAAAAACTTAAAATTTAAAAAATTAAAATTTAAAAACTTAAAATTTAAAAAATTAAAATTAAAAAACTTAAAATTTAAAAACTTAAAATTTAAAAAAACTTAAAATTAAAATAACTTAAAATTAAAAAAAATAAATTAAAAACTTAAAATTTTAAAACTTAAAATTTTTAAAAAATAAAAATAAAATTAAAATTTTTTAAAAATTAAAAGTAAAATAACTTAAAATTAAAAAATTAAAATTAAATAAATTAAATAAAAAACTTAAAAAACTTAAAATTTTAAAAACTTAATATTTTTAAAAAAACTTAAAATTTAAAAAAATTTTTTTTTAAAAAGCGGGCCGAAGGGGGCGGCTGAGGTGGCAATTTTTTTTTTAATTTTAAGGTTTTTAAATTTTAAGTTTTTTTAATTTTAAGTTTTTTAAATTTTAAGTTTTTAAATTTTAATTTTTTTAAATTTTAAGTTTTTTTTTTAATTTTAAGTTTTTTTTAATTTTAATTTTTTAAAATTTTAAGTTTTTAAAATTTTAATTTTTTTAAATTTTAATTTTTTTAATTTTAATTTTTTTAAATATTAATTTTTTAAATTTTAAGTTTTTTAATTATAAGTTTTTTAATTATAATTTTTTTAAATTTTAAATTTTTAAATTTTTAATTTTTAAAAAATTTAAGTTTTTTTAATTTTAAGTTTTTTAAAATTTAAGTTCTTTAATTTTAAGTTTTTTAAATTTTAAGTTTTTAAATTTTAAGTTTTTTTTTTTTTTAATTTTAAGTTTTTTTTTAATTTTAAGTTTTTTAAATTTTAGTTTTTAAAATTTTAATTTTTAAAATTTTAAGTTTTTAAATTTTAAGTTTTTTTAAGTTTTAGAATATTTTAAATAAAATGAAGTTTTAATTTAATTTAATTAATTTTTATATTAATTATTTATACATAAGACACAAAACGATGTCGTTTTGCATTTTCTCCACGTCGCCGCGCAAAACGACGTCGTTTTGTGTCCAACTCGCCGGAAAATTGCCACGTCACCCATTTGGCCGGATTTTGGCCGGATTTTGGCCGGAGTAGCACTTAAGTGTTCCACTTTACTCCGAAATTGGCACTTAAGTGTACCGAAGTTATGACTCAAGTCAGTGTCTCCCGCGCCAAGTTATGGCACTCCAGGTGTCCCAAACTTGGGGGGTATATCCCCATTTTCATCAATCCAACACGGCATATAAGGACAGGTTGCATGCTCAACTTTTAACAAAAGTGAATTGATAATAGTGGCAGCAAAACGTGCCATGTTATTTCATTTTTGAGTAACTAAAGTTTGTACTTACAAAGATTATGAAGTAATAATTTTCAATGCAATGACTTGGTCCACATATTTGAATTCTTGTGCCATACAATGTTTTGGTCTTGACTACGTATGTAGTGGGGGTCTCCCCATTACCATCAATCCAACACAACATATAACGATCAATGCATGCTCAACTTTGGACAAAAGTGAGCTGATAATAGTGGCAACAAAACATGCTATGTTATTCCTTTTAGAGTAATTAAAGTTTGAACTCAAAAAAATTCTTAAGTAATATTTTTTAATGTAATGACCTAGTCCACACGTTCGGGTTCTTGTGTCATACGACATTTTGTCTCGATTACATACACATATGGTGGAAGTTTCATCATTTTCATCATTCCAATGCAACGTATGAGGATGAATGCATGCTTAACTTCGGACAAAAGTAAACTGATAACAATGGCGGTAAAACATGCCATGTTATTCCCTTTTTGAGTAACTACAATATGCACTTACAAATATTCTAAAGTAATATTTTTTAATGCAATGACCTAGTCCACATGTCTAGATTCTTGTGTCATATGATGGTTTTGTCTTGACTACATATGTAGTGGGTGTTTCCCATTTTCATGAATCCAACACAGCATATAGCCAAGTGCAACAATGAATTTTTTCATATTATGGTTATGATAGTATACGGAGAATTTCCAATTTACTTTATAAGTGAAAAACTTTACAAAAAGTGGATATTTTTACATTCACGTTATTTTCATCTCATTATTAGCTCATGCCACTCCATTATCATATTGAATTGACTACATTATCCCTTATGAGCCCCATTCTCAATTTAAAATTATTTCTTGATTTTTTGTCTTCTTTTTCTTTTGTTTCAATTTTATTAAAAGACAAAACTACCCAAATACCTTTCAAACAACTTTTTTTTTTTTTTTTTTTCACTATAGCCACTTCTTCTACAACCATTACATTTTAGCGTCCTTCATGTTTGTTGCTTCTAAATTTATTTCTCCAATTATTAACTTTATTTCCCTAGATAATCCTTAGGATGGTGAATTTTTCGACTTCAATTTTCAGTACAAATGTACGAGAATTTACGCAAAGATTGAATATTGTGGTTGATGAATGCATTACATAATTTACTCATCTTGCATTGTACTGTTTTTATAGTGCAGTAATTATGGAAGAAAATATTGAAGAGGACCCAAATTACTTTCTTTTTTTGGTCAAAACCCAAATTACTTAATATATCTATTGACGATGAAACTGCGAATAAAGATTAGCAATCAATCATGTCAACAAGTCATTTGGAACTTCTCGCACTATAACATTAAAAATTATTTCTTGATATATGTTGTTTTAAGTGAATAATGACTCTTATTATCTGACTAGGTAAAATATTTTTTTTTTCACGAAAGTAACATTTTTTAGGGGAGCCAAGTAGCTAAGCAGACAATATCTTTTGTGAAGTTGCATATGCAAAATGCTATTATTGTACTACATTTGTATTTTGAGGATAATTTTATATTCATTCATAATTCTGTGAAAATTCTGTTGCATTTAGAATTGACAAAATTTTTTTTGCCAATGGTTTGAATGAGTTGTCTTATAATGCCATTATAATTGCCATAATTTCATGTCAGCGGCTAATTATACCACGTAATCAAGACAAAGATAATAATGGATGTTTAGAATTTTTATGTACTCTTCTCATTGTTCTTGGAATGTTTATCTACTTAACTTTGTCATATTTTAATTTTTTCTAAGAATATCTTTTAAAACATCAAGCAATAATGGCATGAAAAATAATAAAAAAATTGGACTATTAGATTCACTCAATAAATGAAAGTAGTGTAGTTAAAATATACTAACTACAACGTAATGACACATATTAAAGTTATAATCATCAAATGTGTACTAAAACTGGTAGATGATTTTTGTTATTCTTACTTATGCTTAGTTTATTTTGTAATAATAATTTCCTAGTGCAAAAAAAGAGAATATACAATTCATTAACATAATAATTAGTTAACTATATACTAAATAAACTATTTTTGGGAAAAGAATGACACCAAATTTGTTCCAAATGGAGAAGGAAAAGGAAAAAAAAAATGAAAAAGAATAAAAGAAGCCAAGAATTAAATCATAAGTAGGCTTCACATTTAACCTTAATAAATGTTTTGAGAGGATCATAGGTAATTTTGTCTTTAGCAAAATTGAAACAAAAGAAAAAGAAGACAAAAAAAGTAAGAAATCATCTTAAATCAAGAATGAGACTTGCAAGAGATAATATAGTCAACTCAATGTGATAGGGGGACCGACCAAAAAAAAAATGTGATAGGGGTACTAGGAACCAATAAAAGGATAGAAATAATGCGAGCCTATTTTTATATACAATATGTGAATTTCCGACATTTGACTAAGTGGTATCATTCTTTATCTAAGTGACCTCGCTGTACTTCCTTAGGGAGTGAGTGTTGATCTGACCGGCAAGAGAATGGTCGATTATTAGGTGGATGAGTGGATGTGCGGGAATCCCCACTCCCCCAAGTTCACCTGCTCTTTGGGGATATGAGGTTAGGGACCAGGAAGAATTCTAGAGCATTGACGACTAAAGCAGAGCACGAACTTGGTGCTACTTATCTCAAGCAAGAACTCCTTTACCATGGGAGAGCTGCCAGTTTCAGGTGCTTGGACATCGCTCAGGAGTGTGAGTCCCGAGAAAGAGACGTTGAAAACAGCGGCAGAGAAATTGGCTGCAGAGGCAATACAGAGGAAGTGGAGGCATGGGATGTAAGTACCTTTATCAATTGGTTGTGGAGGCGAAAGAAAGGAAGTGGAGGTGCAAGATGTAAGGACCATTATCAGTCAAGTCGAACAAGTATGACCTCAGACTTTGAGAAACTCCCACTGTATCGTAAAGAGGCGAAAATGGAATATGATTGGTTGCTGGATTCTGCAGAACTGTTCTGTTTCTTGAAGTAGACAGAATCAGAGTAAACATCGCTGAGGAAGTTCCCACTGGTGTAGCTTACGCTGTCACCTGAACTGAAATTGATGAAGGGTTTGGTTTTGGATTGTGTAAGCTAAAGGAAAAGAGGATAGCAGAAGTGGATACTGCAGGAATGTGAAGATAAAAGCAAAGTCAAGGGCTAGCACACCATTAATGCGAAGCTCTGCCTCTTGGTTGATCACCTTTGTAAATAACTCAGTTGGTTTATAAAAGCATGTTTGTTGGTGAAATTGTTGTCCTGCTTTTTTATCCCGAGATGGTTACTGCTGGGAGATTTATAATTCACTTCCGCATGTGCAATAAAATAAAAATGGTCGGCGACTTGTCTTGGGAAGTCGCAAATTTTATCGACCATAGAGGGATGGTCTCGCGCTCGGGGTCCGGGGCGTGACAGATATCAACATCCCTAATGGTGCCGTTTCGGACCCCAAATCCAATCTGAACTATGAGCCCGTAGAGGAGTTCCCCTCTAACTACGAGCCTAACTTTCCGCCGGGACACTAGGGCCGGTGCTTGGAGTTAGTGAAGCTAAAGTTAACTTTGACCTTTCTAACCCTTTTTACTCATAGGTCGTGTAGGAGTTACCTTTTGTTGTAGGCTTATATGCCGCTTTTGGAAATCGTCTATTGTGTTGTACTATCCCTGTTGTTTGTTGATTGACCGGGTATTTATTTAAGTCGCTTCCGCATATGTTTAATAGAAAGATAAAAAGAATGGGTCAGTGATGTGTCCTGGAACGTCGCATTTTAATTGACTTTCGAGGGATGTACGTGTGCTCGGGGCTTAGGGCGTGACTTCCATCTTCAATTTCCATAACTCAAAACCCTTTCCTTTGAATTTCTCTACTTCAATCCATGATTGACCAATTGACATCTTTCCAATCTTTGATTTTTTGGATCTCTCTTCACCAAGAAACCCTAACCTCAAACCAAGCTCTAATACCAAATGTTAGGATTCACCGCACCATCACAAAGAAAATAGAAAGTAAAAATGAGAAAGAGAATTTGAGACGCAAGATTTTATCTTGCTTCATCCTTAAACTAGGGCTACGTCTAGCTAAGGATTCCACTGTAATTAACATACTGCACCTCTCCGTTATATCCTTTAAATTTCAAAAGAAAGAGAATATATATATATATATATATATATATATATATATATATCTATATCTAGTAGCTATTCATGAGCAAAAAGCCAAAACTACCAATAAAATATGAAATCAAATTATAAAATTCCTCCAGAGTCGCGGGGGCACTGGCCTTAGACGGTTAATGGGGAGTATGAACCACAACCCAACACGGGCAAAGTAATGTCAAATACACCTGGTTTGTCTCTTTGATCACCTGAAAGATCTTTTTGTGCGTACATATGTGAAAACTTGCTTGGACAATATGCATGGAAGTCTTCTTTCTGCATTTGAGTGTCCAACCATTAAATATTGACTATGAAAACAAATACACGACCTGCTGAAGCACTTATTACAAAAGTTGTGACGTCGGGATCAATCCCGTCATAGTTGAGGGAGGGTGAAGACTCATCCACTTGGAACAAAAGACACGCTGGATATGTTACTTAAATGAGAACAGACGTGTAATCAATTCTTTTGGGTTGTGTTTGTTTTTGCAGACAAACTGTATCAATCATCTATTTCCAGTCGAGATAGTATTTCCCCAGGAAGTGAAAGAACTGCAGGTGAAGCAATACAAGCCTTTTGAGCAAATTATTCTTGTCAATAGTTTTCAGTCGGTGAGTGACCATGGAAAGAGAAATACAATTTGCTTCTCGAACTCCTGCTCTGCCCCGTGAAAGAATCACGCATGAAAAGGTTTGCAGAAGAAGGAACGCATCGAGCCATCATGAAATTTAAAAAAGCTACTTGCAGTTCTTGCAGCACGGGCTCAAACCTGAGTCATACTGAATTACGGACAAGATTGACTTTCTCTTTATAAATAGTGGCGGGGATTGGAGAACCTTGGCCTTCTCTGGGTCTATAATACTAACGTCGCATGCAAGCATGGAAGACGAAAAAAACTCCTACTGAAACCGACTCCAAGCACTCCTGAGTTCGTATAACCTGGAAAAGATATGTAGATTCATTTATTCAGCAAAGTTAATATTTTTCTGTTAGAAGGTTACTCTTAATTAAGTTACATAAATATCTTAAATCCATCGTAATTTAGTGCAACTCCGAATGCATATGCCGAATATTTTTTAGGATTGAGGTTTGTGATTAGCCTGTCAACTGCTTTGATCACGAGAATTTCCTCGTGTTGCCCTTAGAGTTTTAACTGTGATTTTTATAGAATGAATCTCTATATTAGTCCTGTGCATTCATTTGATTCCACTGATAATGCATGCGGTTTTAATTCACAAGAGAATAGAAATTTGAGGAATCATGTGTGCATTTGTGAGTTTATTCACCCAATCAGGCACGTGAACGCATGCTAATCGGTGCATGATCTATTCGTCGGAGGGAAAATAAAAAGCAAAAAAGCATGGATCTTATATATTACCTATCCTTGTAAACCAGCTGCATGAAGTTTATTCCTGATAAAATGCAGCTGAGCTGCGACTTCCGCGATGTTCGTCCGCTCTTTGCGTGCTTCGATTGAGCAAGCAACCCCAATTCTATAGACCATCTCCAAACATTCGCAAGCTGCATCACCACTACCAATGCCAACATGGCTCTCCATTTCTTGAAGTAGAAGAGGATCGGTAATCTCCATAAGTTGTTCAGGCAAGGCTTCCTTGACGAACTTATGAAGGTTAAGATTTTCTTTGAACATTTCATTTGTTGGACTTAGGCCCGTGAACATCTCGAGCAAGAGAATGCCATAACTATAAACATCACCTTCTCTTGAAACCATGCTTTCCATTCCATATTCTGCGCTTAATTCGAATTGCAAATAAAAGATAAATAACAGTAGCAGACCTAGTTGAGGCAGAAGGAAACAGCATGCAAACACTTACTGCATTTTCGTTCAATGAAATTTGTCCGTTTGCCTTTAGGGGACAGAGGAGAGGAGACTTACCTGGAGCAGCATAGCCAACAGTTCCTCTTACACCAGCAGAGCTCATTTTCGCTTTAGTGTCATCAGCAGATTCAATGACGACCTTCGCCAAACCGAAGTCTCCAACATGTCCAACCATTTCAACATCCAGCAGGACGTTGCTTGGCTTCAGATCACAATGGATAACCGGGCTTTGTAGGTGATTATGGAGATAATCCAATGCTGAAGCAACATCGATGGAAATATTTATCCGCTGGATGAAACTCAATTTCTGTGCATTCCTATCTACATTAGCTGATGATGGACTTATATGTAGCCAATCTTCTAGGTTGCCATTGACCATGAACTCATAAATCAAGGCCTTAAACTCATTGCCCTTATAATCAATGCCTGAGCATACTGTTAGGACTTTCAAAAGATTACGGTGTCGAACATTCCTTAAAGCCTCGCACTCGGATATGAAGCTCTTTATAGCTCCATGAAGCATCATGTCAAGTACCTTCACAGCAACGATAGTTCCATTCTCATCAAGGATTCCCTTGTAAACAGATCCAAAACCACCGACCCCAATCAAGTTAGTTGAAGAAAACCCATTGGTTGCTTTAAAGAGACTTCCATAAGATAGATTCAGTAATGAATCATCTTTAGAACTTGAATTCGGTTCTTTTCTTTTCTTCTTCAACCAACAAAAGCACATAAGAGCAAGAACAAGAGCTACTCCTGAGACCCCAAAAAAAATTGAGATGGCGAGCTTCCCTTTAGGAATTAGTCTCCGACCAGAGTTTCTAGAGCTGCATTTCCGGAGATGAAATTCAAGCATTCCTGAGCAAAGCTTGTCATTTCCGAAGACAAAAGTAGCACTGACGTTATTAAAGATTCCTTTAGTGGGTAATATGCCTTCAAAGTTATTGTATGACAAATTCAAGATCTCCAAGAAGTGAAGTTCCTCAAAAAACTCTGGAATTTGACCAGATAAATTATTGTGTGAAAGATCTAGATCCTTGACATTCCTCAACATACTAATAGATGAAGGAATGGAGCCTTGAAAAGAGTTCTCCTGCATTTTGAGCACTTCCAACCCAACACAACTGCCAAGACTGGCGGGAATGTTACCATCTAATATGTTTCTAGAGACATCCAATTGAGCCAAAAGATTCAATTTCCCAACTTCCTCGGGCAGGACACCAGTGAGATGGTTCCAAGATAAGTCCAAAAGTATAGACAGTGATGAGAGACCTATAAGTTCTGGAGGTATACTACCATTCAAGTTGTTACTAGAAAGATCAAGCACCACCAAACTTTGGCACTCTGATAGACATGAAGGAATGTAGCCATGAAAGTTATTGTGATTGAGATAGAGTTGTGCCAGGTTTACTAGGCTTCCTAATGAAGAAGGAATTGCTTCGGAAAACTTGTTATTCGATAATTTCAGCTCCACTAGGTTATGAAGATTTCCCAAAGTCGGGGGGACGGCACCTGAAAACCTATTGCAGTCCAGAAACAACCTTTCCAAGTTGACGAGATTCCCAACTACTTTGGGAATCGTGCCAGACAATATATTCTCGCCTAGCTTCAATTGGGAGAGAGTAATGGAGAAATTACCGATGCACTCGGGTAATGTCCCACCAAAACTGTTGTTTTGTATGGACAAATACAATAGAGTGGTGGTGTTAGCCAAAGAGCAAAAGAAGCTCAAATCTCCGTATCCTCCGCTTCCCAGATAATTAGAACCGATGTCCAATGCTCGGAGCTTGTTTGAGTGGTCCAAAGGAGACATGCTCCCTGAGAGTTTGTTCTCGTTGACTTGTAGCAACTCTAAAGTGGTTGCATTGGAAATTGACCGAGGAATCACTCCAGTCAATCGGTTAGAGGAAATGCTGAAAATCTCAATGTTTGGAAGAGCCAAGCCTATATTAGTAGGAAGATTCCCTCGTAGTTGGTTTCCACCGATGTCGAACAACGTCACAGATGAAAGATTGAAGATAGATGGAGGAATCGTGCCAGACAACCTATTTAGTCCTAATGTAAGCGTTTTAAGTTTGGTTAACTTCCCTAAAGCTTGGGGTATCTTCCCACCTAACTGATTTTTACCCAGACTAAGAACCTCTAACGATGACATGTTTCCAATGTATGAGGGAACAGTACCTGTTAGATGGTTCCCAGGTAAAGCAAAATACTGAAGCTCCAGCAAATAATGGAGCTCGATGGGAATTTCTCCAACCAGCCGATTGGAACCTAGACGGAGGTGTGTAAGGCGAGCACAACCTGACAGGTTTCTCGGGATATCGCCTTCCAATGTGTTGTAAAATAATTGCAAGATACATAAACTGTGCAAATGGCCGACTTGTTGCGGGATTTCATGATGGAAACTATTATTGTTGAGCATCAAGACTCAAGAAACTCAAGTTTCCAATTTGAGGGGAGATGGATCCCAAAAGCTTCAGGTCTTCTAGGTTGAGTCTTGTTACTCTATGGTGTAGGCGACCGCATGTGACACCATGCCACAGACAGTGGTCAGTTGTATGGTTCCATGAATTCAATGCCCCATAAGGGTCCTCAGTTATGGCGGCCTTGAATGCAAGCAATGCGAGCTTGTCTGTTCTGTTGTTAGCTGAAGAGACTAGGCTAATGCATGGCAAAAGCACTATGCATGTGAAAAAGAGATGACATGATGACCGGAACTCAAGGAAAGACATTTTGTGAGGCTCCATGTCATTTGAGGTGAAATCTTAATGGATATCTGAGAAGCTTGATGGGAAGGAAGTTTCAGGAGGATGAACAGGTTTTGTTGCAATATGTATAGAGATGCTTCGATGAAGAAGATATTGTTTAGGAGCTCTTTGAAGTCAAATCTCAGCCATGCACGCCTAAGTTAATGAGCCATCCTGCCCCATATATAACGGCAATTTGTAGTAACATGACTCGTTTTGTTCTCTAGCGAATGAGTAGCCTTTGTGCAATTAATTGACATTGGCTACGGAATAGACTAACAAGATAAAAACCCAAAAAAAAAAAAAAAAAAAAGAGAAAAGAGCTCGTAATGAACGGTTCCATTTTAACTTTGAACAATCATATAATACCATCTTATGTAACTATTCAACCCGATCTGACCCGATTTATTTGGACAATGTGGAGTTGGGATAAAACTTTTGTGGGGTTGAATGATTAAAAAGCAGAAATTTTTCTGTCAAAAAAACATTTCTTCATTTCCACATATATACAATAGAGCAAGTCGAACTACAGATCAAGACAAATCCCAAACAAATCCGAGACAAAACAAACTCCAAATAAGAAGATAAATCATTATAACAAGGTTAGGGATCACATACTTAGAGAGCATATTTGTGACTTCTTCAAATCAAAATCGGCGGCCAATCACCAAATCCGTCTTCAGTAATGAGTACACACCAAGATTTCCACATGTTGCCACAATTTTGCCTTTCGACAGTGCACGCATAAGTTCAGCGTCCTCAACACCATCGTCATTTAGAGTAACAATGTTGAATGTGCACAAATCTAACACATGTAAAAGCGTAGGAATTTACTAATGTGAATATTTAATTGTTTCAATGTATAATATCAATTGGCAAATTTAGTTATAAATGGTGCAATATGTCGTAAAATTCAGTGCGCATGTAAGATCAATTTAGGAGGTAAATTGCAAAGAAGTTGATCCGCTAATGTTTAACCGACGTTTATGTCTGGAAGGAATTTAAAATAGGGCCTTACAAACGAATCCAAAGAGTGTGTACATTTTCCCTGCACATGGTGTGTAGATTTCATCACGCCATGGAGGTCCGAAGGTGGAATTCTCCTTCCCTTTAGCGTAATTTAAGATACAAGACAGTCGTGAGAATAGTCAACACCCGTGCAGGGTGTTTCGACCCATTGTCACTTAATAGGTTATGTGGAAAAAAAAAATCACCAAAATATCACGGAAAATTAAATCAGATACAATTAATGCTTGAGCATATCCTGTAGGTACGCGATAAATCAAACAGACTCATCCAAGAAATGAAGAAAAATTAGTACATGAGTGAAGCCATAAATAAATTATGAAGTCATCCTTTAAAATCAACTAGTATTCTATTATTCACCAAAACAGAATTCTAAAGTCGCGATGTATACATTAAGTATTCATCAAAGGAAATTAAAGTACCTAAAAAATTGAGAGGATTCCTTATGTCTAGTCAAAACTCTAGCGGATGAATATGTCGACTCCAACTGGTCGGATTTTGGAGTGGGGGGGAAACTTGATTAGAAAGCTCAAGGATTATAAACGAAATTTTATATAAATCTTATATTTACCCACGCAGGCTGAGAATTTGACCCTATTTCCTTCCCTAATTATAAACTCGCGTCATTTTACTGGGGCCCGCATGCTGTAGTTTTCAAACTAGTCAATGCCGGTGCGTGACGGTAAAGTAGAATTTGTACAATTTTTTTCTCCAATTAGATGCCGCGAAGCGAACCAAAAGAAGAGTCATTGATTGTCATGTCGACTATCATTGACGGATCTTGACTCCGCGTCTGGAAGGCCTCTGGTCCCCAATTCGCACGGCAATCTTTGAGCGAATACTTTCATGGATCTAATTCAAAATAAATCGACTTAATCACAATTGTTGATAAAATATTTCCTTCTCATTCATTTAAGAGGGGCACACGCATGTGTGCAATATGTTACTAGTACAAGAATGGCGGGGAAGTGAACTGCACCCGACGACAATGAAGGAGTGATGCGAACATACTGAGCAGGACATGCAAAAACAAATAAGGGTCACCACCCACGGTAGTTCAATGTGTGGCTTTGATTTGATCTCTACAAAATCCAACAACTATAGCTGCACCGGGTTCATAAACCTTGGTTCAAAGCGAGAATTTCTCCATTTTCTTATGCCTATCAGATGACCAATTGACCCCTAATTTTCTTGTTTCTTTTAACTTTCACTCTAGACTAAGGCCCCAACTTTCATATGTTCTCAGTTTTCTAGTTTCAGTTTCATTTGAAACAAAAGCATTAGAGAGAAAAAGGCATTTGTTAAGATTTTGAAAATTACTTTCAGATAATAAAAGAAAAATGAAAAGAAAATTTCTTATGACCGTTTTCTCTAATGAAAACATAGATCGAGAATGAAAACAAGGGTTTCATAAGCGAAAGTTCCGTCTTTAACCCCACAATCCCTATCTTTTCAATATGACTATTTCTATTTTTTACATTGGAAACTAGAAAAGACTTAGAGCACGTAGGATGGAAGGGAATCGACTCGGAATGTGAAATTACAGAATAAAGATGGTTAATTACTCCAAATTTGTCCAATGAAGTTCTTAATTAGATTGAAGATTGTGAACAAGCTTTAGGAACACTAGTAAGCCAATATCATAGAACAATCTTGATTGACAGATTGTCCTTCAATTACCTCTCAGTCTTTGTACTTACAATCAGACAACTTTAGCACATAGAGTTTGATTACAGCCGAACTCGACTGCACACGTTGTAGGAACATGACCAGGCAGCGAAGCTGCTAAAACGGGCATGAAACTGCTACTGAAAACTAGAGTGACCTAAAAATCTACTTCTACTGTATTCATCTGTACTCGGACTGAGGTTTGTCAATTCAATGACTGCTTTCGCTTCCCCTGTTGATTTTTCCAAAGTTAGCTTGCTACGGCGACACTTGCTGTTGGAGGAATATTTTATTGCTTCCGCACTCGGTTGTCCAACATATACTGGCTTTTAGAATATGTCACATGATTTATAGACTATGCAGACCAATGTCATCTCAACCGTTAAGCAGGTGGGCCTTACGGTCAGATCACATAAGTAAAGGGCTAGAGCATGCAACAATTTCTCTGAACTTTTAGCTTTTGAGAAGATTTCCATGCTAGTTGTAGGCAAACAGACGATTCAACAATTTCCCCCAACTTGTACACCCGCGCAATGTGAAGCGACCTTCCCACCGGACCCACTTTGTATGGAGAGATATTTTGAAAGAAGTTCTAAGAAATCGATTGTTGGGGTTTTACGGAACATGTATAGGCTAAATAAACATAAACGCAGCGGAAGCAAAGATAAAATTCTACTATACATGTATCTCCAAAGACGTTGTTCGTGCATTTTAATAAAAAATCATAATATTGAAGGGGGTTATACGGATTATCTCTCGAAGCGCTTTAAACGACTTGATTCAAATGTTCCTTAGTTCAAGCAACCCACAAACGTCGGGCCTCTAGTTTAGACACACCATCGATGCACCTTGAACGAAAAAGAGCTTGCAAGTAATCGACACTGTAATTGTGCTAGCAATCTTGTGGAGACAATTATCTGCACGTGGTTAGCAACCGTTTGCTAACCATGTAGTTCTCTCTCTCTTTCTCTCTTTTTCTTAATTTAACCCACTCACCTTCTCTCTACTATATATATATAATGTCCTGGTGAAGTCAACATTTAACTTCCTCTAGAAGCTAGTCTTTAACCTCTCAAAGAAGTCATCGACTACTTCTTCCAGAAACTACTTCTTCTAGAAACTAGTCTTCAACTTCTCAAATAAGTTATTAACTACTTTCACTAGAAGCTAATCTATAACTTCTTAAATAAGTTATTGACTACTTCCTTTAGAAGCTGGGTGAGCAAGAGAACAGCTCTCGTGAGTGGGCTATGTTCGATCGAGTGAATTGGTTATGGTGTGTGACATCCCTAAGTTCATCACTGAGCTAGCAGTAAGACTTACACTAACACATTAGTACTCCCAAGAGAATTGATTGTCCCGATCAATCTCTAGATCCTACAAGCCATGATTGACATATAACAATATGTCATGGCTACCCAAACAGTGTGAATGCTTTAAGAAACATAATGAACCTGTCAGCTCTAGCTACAGTGTAATTCAATCCCTCTATCTTACTATGTCTTAATCGAACAAGGATCATGGAATATTTGTCAAGTCACCAATTCGATCATATGCACAAACCTAATTGACTTGCATTTTATACGAGACATAAACAATTCATTCTCGGTTACAACCTCAGCCGAGGATTTCAATGCAGTGTCACAATTAGATCGCATAGGACATCATTATTGTACCTTGTAGGTAACAAGGAGATAGATTCCATGTTGCGCACACGTGTAACTTCGTATGTGAATGAGCTATGACCATCAGGTACAAAAACGGATCAATGAGCCACCAATATGCATACTTGTGAACCGTAGCTGTCCAACACACAAGTTAACACCATGCCTCAGGTCTAAGGATTATTTACACAAGACCAGAGCATGAACGATTAGTCATTGATCCCGCTAAAAGCTTCCATGTTGCCAATCGTTCTATGTGTGTCACATTCAGTGAACTTGTCTACTACAAGCACTTGTGTTCTAACTCGGGTATCATAATACCCAATGACTCATGACTCGTTATTACCTTAATCCAATACTTAATGGTGAAGCTAAGAATACAATGATCTCAACAGGATCATTAATATCCACTCAATGATTCATTGATCGGGAACAATTTAAAGATTCGGTCTGATAGTGAACCCGTCACGCATATTCTTAACATCTCAAGTATAAGTTCAACCATAACTGATCTTATGGAATTATTCATATAGATAATTGGACAAATGAATGAATACATCTTTGCCATTAATTTGACAATACAACTGAAATCCCTAACATGTAACTATTACATGGTTGCTTTAGGGCATACAATTAACATTGATGAGACTAGCATAAAGAGTAGAAAGACGAAGGTGAAAGAAACACGCGGAGTCCAACAAACCAGTTTCAAAAGAGTAATCAATTTTTGGAGTAGCAGGGATAGTAATTTGTTTTGGATCGAGAAATAAATTAAATTAAGAAGGTGAAACCGAATGTGGTGAAGAATTATTTTAACATGACAGAGATGGCTTTCTACTATTTATTACTGTAACATCCTGAATTCCCAGTTCTGTTTTCAATTGAATGAATTAGGCTTTTCATCGATGCACCTATAGTTCTATTCTCTGAGCTGATCACTCACGAGATAACTAGTCTATCTAGGGAAGCCGTTAAGGGATTTTAACGTAATAGATTTGAGAATTCGACCAGAAATCGACTGCTCAACTGTACTAGTCTACAAGGATCATTACGGCATAGTTAAAAGTCTATCAAAGATCAGAGATAGATCGATTCGACTGAGATACGTGATTAAAGTGTGGGTGATTCCACCTGATTGCAAAATTCTCGTCGAACGGCACTAGACCGATTTTTCTATCGTTTTGGTACCCCGTGCCCGTATTTGAAACCTCAAGATTTTCACAACAACCAAGAGTCGCCAATATGTCGAACATGTACAATGTGGCTTGAAAATAATCGACCACTGGTCAATTGCACTAAAAATTCCTAAAAGCTACCCGGTAGACTAAGTCACACTAAAATCGCGCTAGATTGAAATTAACTGCGAATTTGAACTCGATTTCAGAAATTGAAAGTTCTGTCATGTCACGATTCATTTTAGGAACATCGACTCATCCTCCGAAGATTTTTCTACAAACTGAGATTTTTGGTGAAATTTCAAAGTAAGGCCGTTTTTGACCGGAAAAATCAGAGGATAGTTTTCGATCGCGTTTTTGGGATTCAAGTGGGTTCAATTGGTGAGGAAAAATGTCAATTTGGTCGAAAACATCTTGGTTGAATTTATGGGGACCGAATTAGGCTTAATTGGAGAGGAATTGGGTTCAATTTGGGGGAAAATGTTACAAAATTCGTAGGCCAAGGGGTGTGCAACATTTTGGACCACTTGGGGATGGTTCTAGGAGGATTTTTGTGCTCCAATTTGGCTGAGGAAGATAGCCCAGCTGGTGGGGCCTTGCCATGAGTGTTTGAAGATAGAGAGGAAGACTTTGAGGCCATTAAGACCCCCCCCCCAAACCTTTAGTTGGCTTCTTCTTCTTCAAAGAGGTTGCTTTCCCCATTGTTGTGCCCTTTTGAAAGCTCAAAGTTGCGGAGAAACTAGCCAAGCCTCCCCCCTAGTCGTCACACGCTTGCCCGAGCCGCTGGAGCTCCTCTGCTCGCTGCTCGAGCTCGTCATTGCTGCTGACCCCCGCGCGCCCGTGCGCCGCTCGTTCCGCCTCCAGCTCGCTGTCCTGCGAGCCCAGCTCGTGTTCGAGCCTCCTCCGCCATCGCCTTGGTCGCCGTCGTCCCCGTCCAGCCGCCGAAAGCCCCGCTTGCCCACCTAGCTTCCCGCCTCGCCGTTTCCAGCCTAAGCCGAGCCCTGCGCCACCTCTTTTGGCCCAAGGATAGAAAGCCCTTAGCCCAACCATGAGCTGTTGGGCCTGTTTTAGGCCTCTTCCAAGCCTTGTTTGGTATCACTGCTAGGAGGCTTGTCGCTCGTCTCCGCATCGCCGTCGCCGTGGACTCACCGGATCGCTAAACTAGTGAGTTTACTTGCTAAACTAGTGAGTTTACTTGCTAAACTCTGCTTAGTGAGTTAATGATGCTTAAGAGTTTATTAGTTTAGGCTAAGTATGGTTTAGATGGTTAGTTATAACGGATTAACGATTTAATTATTCATTTGTGCATGTTAGGTGGTTAGAATGGCTTAATTAGGGACTAGATAAGTTGTATTATTTATCTAGCTAGGTTCGGAAATTTTTCAGGCCCGTTTCAGTGTTTAAGTAAGCGTTTCCGACCTAAGTTTCTATTTTTGGTAATTAATTACATTTATTTAATTATTTTTGGTATTTATTTAATTATTTATTATTTTCCGAAAATTATTCCGGGATAGCCGGTGACCGGAATTTCGTGCTGATTTCAATGGTGTGCTTGGTTTATTTAATTGAGTGCTCATTTGTGCAAATTAAATGGAAATTATAATTTTGGGTATTCATTCCAAAATTGTGGAATTTCGGTATTTTGATTAGAAAATACCGAGCGTCAGTTTTTAACACCAAAAATGTGTTTACGCACTATATAAGTAATGGGATTTTCTAAAAGAAAGGTATTGCATTTTTGCCTCAGGCCGACCGTGTACCTATACACAATTATTTTTATCGGATATTTTTTAACACGGTGAATCATCAGCTTGTGCGAGCATTATTAAATTGTCAGCTTGTCAGAGTTGTGACATCCCAGATTTTCAATCATGTTTTCTATTGAATAAATCGGGCATTTCATTGACGCACCTATAGGGCTATTCTCAAAGCTGATCACTCTCGAGATAACTAAACTATCTGGGGAAGCCATTAAGGAATTTTAAGACAAAAGACTTGAGAATTCGACCAGGAATTGGCTTCTCGATCGTGTTCATCTTTAGAGGCCATTACGGCACAGTTAATAATTGATTTGAGATCAGAGATAGGTTGGTTAGACTAAGATGTGTGGCTAATCGTGGGTGACACCACTAAATTAGAAAATTTCGTCGCCCGGCACTAGATTAATTTTCTTATTGTTTTGGTACCCTGTGTCCGTATTTGAATCCTCGAGATTTTCGCGACAACCGAGAGTCGCCAATGAGCCGAGTGGGTTCATTGTGGCTCGAAGAAAATCGATCATGGGTCATTTGCACTGAATTTTTTTTTAAAGTTACCCGATAGCCTAGGTCACGCTAAAAACGCGCTTGAGTGAAATTAACCACGAATTTAAGGCCGATTTCAGAAATTGAAGATTCTGTCATGTCACAATAAATTCTAGGAATGTCGACTCAGTCTTAGAAGATTTTCCTAAAACCCCAAACTTTTTGGGAAAAAGTCGTCCTAAGACTGTTTTTGTTCGAGAAAAGAGACAAGGATCGTTTTTGGTCGTAGATTTGGGAAGTAAGTGGATCGTATGAGTGAGGAAAAATGCCGAGATGACCGATGTTGGGTGGATTGCATTTATTGAGGCCATATGGGATTGAATTGAAGAGGAAATCAAGTCCAATTGAGAGAGATTTGTAACAGATTCGTATGCCCCCCTAGGCCATTGGTTTTGGACCATTACGGAGGTTGTAGGGGATGCATTGGTGGCCTAAGGAGAGCCAAAGAACAGCTGGTGGTGATGGATGAGTCAAGGGAACATTTGAATGGAAAAACAAGGCTTGGTGGAGCCCTTGTCCCTCTCTCTTTCTCACCAAGCAACCGGCTAGCCTTCCTCCATCTCCCTCCTTGCCGTTCGCACACCAGCAACCATCAAGAAGCTAGCCGAAGCCAGCCAGTAGCCACCAGAGCTGTGCGACGCCACCGCCTCTGCCGTTCGCCTTTCTTGCATGCACGCATGCCGTCGTGCCTTGCCGTGCCTCACCGCCGTCCAGCAGCTCCTGTTCGTGTGTCCAGGGTCGCTATACAGCCGTGCAGGCACCGTCGGAGCTAGCCAAGGTCGCCGGAGTCCTCGCCGTTGGTCATCGAACGGGTGTATCCCCATTTTCATCAATCCAACACGGCACATAACGATAGGTGCGTGCTCAACTTTGAACAAAAATGAATTGATAATAGTGGCAACAAAATGTGACGTGTTATTCCTTTTTTGAGTAATTAAAGTATGCGTTCAAAAAGATTCTAAAGTAATATTTTTCAATGCAATGACCTAGTCCACACCTTTGAGTTTTTGTGTCATATGACAGTTTTGTCTTGACTACATATATAGAGGGTTTATCCCCATTTTCATCAATCCAACACAGTGCATGAGGACGGGTGCATGCACAGTTTGGACAAAAGTGAACTGATGATAAAGGCAACAAAACGTGCCATGTTATTCCCTTTTTGAGTAACTAAAGTCTGCACTCATAAAGATTATAAAGTAATAATATTCAATGTAATGGCCTAGTCCACATGTTTGCATTCTTATGTTGTCACGCCCCGATCCTCCGAGCACCTGCCCATCCCTCGATGTTCGATTAAATAGCGACGTCCCAAGACGCGTCGCCGACCCATTCATTTTAATGCGCACGCGGAAGCGAATAATTAAATCCCCAAACAACACAAAGATATGATAGAAAAGTAGGGCCACAAATTTTTGCAAACCACAACACACTTATATACATAACAAACTATGTCATATACAATATTAACCGACTATATACAAGGTCTACAAAAGGGGGGGAGGGGAGGGGGGGAACGCTACAGATCCTCAAATGTTCGAGTCCTCCTCAGAATACACTGGGGACCCTGGATCCAAAAGGTTCGGGTCAACTACTGAACCACCAGGAGTGTCTACTGTGCCTTTCCCAAAAGCAACCTCCAGCACTAACACAGGGACCTTAGACTCTAGTGTTGGACCTTCTCTTTGGCCATTCTGCTCACGGCGGTACCATGATCTGTATTGATGGGATACCTTATGGGGTAAGGCCTCATCAACCCAGACCACGAACCTCACCAGCTCATAGACCCATCCCATTGGGTTCCCATGAAGTAGAATATAAGACCTCTGCTTAGTGACCTTCTTCGGTTGGCCAAAATGCTCAAGAGGAGCTGCCATCTAAGGACCTGAAAATGTTATCCCATAATGGGGTGAGACGACGTCTCAGCAAGTTCACCCCCTAGTCCCGACTAGGAAGGAAATACGCCCCAAGGGCTGCCTAAACACAAGCACAAATCAGAGGACTTACCTTTGCTTCAGTTCCTTCTTGCAAGTCAGTACAATTTGTATATTCAATGAATCACTTCCACAAATCAAGTCATCAAATCAGATCGAGTCACCGATCAATCGAACCAGTCGAGTCTATGTCATTAAGACCATCCACGGTCAACCCACTCGATACTATCCATCAAGTTCGATCACATCAAGAACTGCTCACCCTAAGCTCACCGAAGCGAATCACCAAAGCAAATCAAGTATACTGCTCACTCTAAGCTGATATATCAAGGCCCTCAGGCTGATATAGTATACTGACAATGCTCGCTCTAAGCTAATAAATAATATAGCTCACACTAAACTGATAAGGTATACTGCTCGCCCTAAGCTGATATATCAAAACTCTCAGGTTGATATAGTATATCGGTATACTGCTCACATCAAGCTGATATATCAAACCCGCAGGCCGATATAGTATACATTCCTAATCATTCAACAATTTCACCACTTTTATCATATTCAATAAAAATAATCGTGTGTAGGTACACGGTTGGCCTTAGCCAAAATACAATATTTTCCTTCTTGAAAATCCCACTAATTCCAACAGTCCATAAACACATTTTTGGCGTTATAAACCGATGCCCAGTATTTCCTAATTAAATACTAAAAATACTCAATTTTTGGATAAATTCCCAAAATTACAATTCACACTCAACTTGCACAAACCAGCACTCAATTAAATAAACCAACCACACCATTGTAATTAGCACGAAATTCCGGTCACCGGATATCCCAGTCTAATTTCCGAAAATTAATAATTAATTAAATAATTGCCAAAATTAATTAATAAATACCAATAAATGCAACTTAGGCTGGAAAAGCCTAATTAAATACCGAGACGGGCTCGGAAAAATTTTGAACCTATCTAAATAAATATTACGACTTATCTACTTGCTAATTGCACTACTCTAACCACCTAAGATGCAATATTGAATCATTAAATTGCTAATACCTTCTAACTAACCACCTAATCCAAGCTTAACTTAAACTAATTACCCCTTAAGCATAATTAACTCCCGAAGCAAAGATTAGTGAGTAAACTCACTAGATTTGCGAGCCGGTGAGTTCACTTCAACGGGGACACGAAGACGGGCCACAAACTTCAAAGCGGGGGCACCAAGCGAGGCTGAAAAGGGCTCGAAAACGGGCCTCGAATGTCCAAAACACTTGCTGGGTTTCGGTTATGAGGCTAGACCGAAGGAGCTACAATGGGTGGCCAAGGGCGGCAAGGATGGACGGCGACGGTGCAGCGAGGCCAAGCGGGCAGCGGCGAAGCTTCACGGCGGCGGAGGCAAGCTGGACGGGCTCCGGTTGAGCTTGGCGTGGCCTAAGGAGCTTCGAATTAGGTGACACGGCGATGGATAGAGGCTGGACGGTCACACGGGCTGGCGGACACGCGACAAGCAAAGTGATAGTGAGCAGTGGTGCTGGACGGCTCGGACGGGCGTCAACGGGCAAGGGGAGGCGGCTAATTCGGCGTTCTGTAATTTCAGAGCTCCAAACACACTAAAATGGAGAAAGTAAGGGTAGAGGAAGAAGATGGGAGACAACCAAAGCCTTGGAGGGTCCCTCCAAGCTCATCCTCACCCTCTTGTCCTCTTGGCTTGACCCCACCACAATTGGCAGACCACTCAACCAATTTTGTGCACTCAATTCTCCCTAGAACAAGTCCTAAGAGGTCCGAAAGGTTGGGGGGGCATGGAGGCTACGAATTTTGCACAAATTTCCCTCAATTCCTCTTCAATCCTCACTTGAATTAGTTCAATTCGATCCCCATAAATCCCACCATCAAGTCCTCGATCAAATTGGCATTTTCCCTCACCAGTAGAACCAACTTGCATCCCAAAAACACGATCAAAAACGGTCCTCTGAATTTTCCGGAAAAAAACGGCCTTATTTTGACTTTTCCGCCAAAATTTCGGTTTGCAAAAAAATCTTTGGAGGATGATTCAACGTTCCTAAAATGACTCGTGACATGACAGAACTTTCAATTTCTAAAATCGGATTCAAAATTCGCGGTTAATTTCGATCTGGTGCGATTTTAGCGTAACCTAGCCTACCGAATAGCTTTCAAAAAATTTTAGTACAATTGATCCATGATCGATTTATTTTGAATCACAATGTACCTCTTCGACACATTGGCGACTCTCAGTTGTTGTGAAAATCTCAAGGTTTCGATTACGGATACAGGGTACCAAAACGACAGAAAAATCAATCTAGTGCCGATCGACAAGAATTTTGTAATTTGGTGGAATCACCCATGCTCAGCCACACATCTCTGTCGAACCAACCTATCTCTAATCTCGAATCGCTTTTGAACTATGTCATAATGATCTCTGCAGATGAGCACGATCGAGTAGTCGATTCCTGGTCGAATTCTCTAATCTATTGCATTAAAATCCCTTAATGACTTCCCCAGATGGTCTAATTATCTCAGGAGTGATCAACTCCAAGAATAGCACTATAGGCTCATCAATAAAAGACCCGATTTATCTAATTGAAAACAGAATTGAAATTTCAGGATGTCGCCTGTATCATACAATGTTTTGGTCTTGACTACATATGTAGTGGGTGTTTCCCTGTTTTCATTAATCCAGCACAACATATAATGAAGGGTGCATGCTCAACTTTGGACAAAAGTGAACTGATAATAGTGGCAACAAAATGTGTCATGTTATTCCCTTTTCGAGTAATTAAAGTCTGCATTCGAAAAAATTCTAAAGTAATATTTTTTAATGCAATGACCTAGTCCACACATTTGGGTTTTTGTGTCATATGACGTTTTTGTCTCAATTACATACATATATAGTGGGAGTTTCCCTTTCATCAATCTGACGCAGCGTATGAGGACGAGTGCATGCTTTGCTTTGGACGAAAGTGAACTGATAACAGTAGTGGCATAACGTTTCATGTCATTGCTTTTTTGAGTAAGTAAAATCTACACTTATAAAAATTTTAAAGTAATATTTTTCAATGCAACGACCTGGTCCACATGGCTAGATTCTTGTGTCATTTGATGGTTTTGTCTTGACTACATATGTAGTGGGTGTTTTCCCGTTTTCATCAATCCAACATAGTATATAGCCAAGTGCAACAATGAATTTTTTTCATATTACATTTATGATAGTATACGAAGAATTTCTAATTTACGTTATAAGTGCAAAACCTTACAAAATGTGAATATTTTTAGGCTCACGCTATTTCTATCCCATTAGTAGTTAATGACTCCCCTCATCGCATTGAATTGACTATATTATCCCTAACAAGCCTCATTCTAGATTTAAAATTATTTCTTAACTTTTTTTCTTCTTTTTATTTTGTTTCAATTAAAAGACGAAACTACCCACATCCCTTGCCGATTCTTTTGCAACCATTACATTTTAGCGTCCTTCATGTTTGTCTGCTTCTAAATCTATTTCTCCAATTATTAACTTTATTTCCCCAGATAATCCTCATAATGGTGAATTTTTTTGCTTCAATTTTCGGTACAAATTTATAAGAATTTACGTAAAGATTGACTATTGTGGTTGATGAATGCATTACACAATTTGCTCATCTTGCATTGTACTGTTTTTATAGTGCAGTCATTATGGAAGATAATATTGAAGAGGACACAAATTACTTAAATATATTTATTGACGATGATACGGCGAATGAAGAATAGCAATCAATCATGTCAACAAGTCATTTGGAACTTCTCGCACTATAACCTTATAAATTATTCCATTATATATATATATATATATATATATATATATATATTGTTTTAAGTGAATAACGACTCTTATTATATGATCAGGTAAAATATTCTTTTCACGAAAGTAACATTTTTTAGGGGAGCCAAGTAGCTAAACGGACAATATCTTTTGTGAAGTTGCATATGCAAAATGTTATTATTGTACTACATTTGTATTTTGAGGATACTTTTCTATTCATTGATAATTCTATGAAAATTCTGATGCAATTAAATTTGACCAAAAAAAAAAAAATCTTTGCAAATGGTTTGAATGAGTTGTCTTATAATGCCACTATAATTGCTATAATTTCTTGTCAACGGCTAATTATACCACGCAACCAAGGCAAATATAGTATTATACGTAATAATACTTTAGGGAGCATTTTCTTTTGCATTTGCATGATAATAATAGATGTTCAGAATTTTTATGTAACCTTTTCATTGTTCTTGGAATGTTTATGTACTTAACTTTGTCATATTTTAATTTTTTTTCTAGGAATATTTTTTAAAACATCATGTAATATTGGCATGAAAAATAATTCAAAATTGAACTAATAGATTCACTTAATAAAATGAAAGTAATGCAATTGAAATATACAAACTACAACATTATGACATATATTAAAGTTATACTCATCAAATGCATACTAAAACTGGATGATGTTTTTTCGTTACTCTTACTTGTGCTTAGTTTATTTTGTAATAATAATTTCCTAGTGCAAAAAAAGAGAATATATAATTCATTAACATAATAATTAGTTAGCTACATACTAAGGAAACTATTTTTCGGAAAACGACACCAAAATTTGTTCCAAATGGAGAAAGAAAAGGAAAAAAGGGAAAAAGAATAAAAGAAGCCAATAATTAAATCATAAGTAGGCCCCACATTTAACCTTAATAAATGTTTTGAGAGGATCATAGGTAATTTTGTCTTTAGCAAAATTGAAACAAAAGTAAAAGAAGACAAAAAAAGGTAAGAAATCATCTTGAAGAATGAGACTTGCAAAGGATAATATAGTCAACTCAATGTGATATGGGTGTCAAGAGTCAATAAGAGGATGAAAATAGGGCAAGCTTAGTTTTACATATAATATGTGAATTTCCAACATTTGACTAAGTGGTATCATTCTTTTTTTTTTTTTAAAATTGGACCAATATCCACCGTCTAAAATTAGTAATCAATTCCTTATGAATTTCACTTTCTTGATCCTTAGGTTTGTTTCTTCAAATACCACCATACATGTGAAACAATAGGCAATTGATCAAGTCCAACATTCCAAATACAACCCTTGAAAATTACTACGGTTTGCCTCAGTGACTACCCTATCCACATGAGAATGAAGAGATGAGGGTTCGAATCCCCACATTCTCAAGGGTTTACGTGGGAACGATTAATTTTATGTGTGGGTTTCGACTCCCACATCCAACAAAGAGACGGGACAAAAATCTGAGTTGAGGATTAAAGTAGGACTAACAAAAAAGAAAAATTCGGAAAGTACATGATCCATAACTGGAAGCACGTCACGCACTGGTCACACTCCAGTCCTCCCATGGGACTAAACTTGCATGTGTGGCGTCTCCGCGCTATCAATCTCCTCCCTCCCTGGTGGCATCATCCCATCTTCATCGACCGCTGCCATGCCAAATGCTGGCAACTTCCTTACGTTCTGAAAGAGCCAAAACCGACGAAACATCGGTAGAGCTATCCACAAGCAACGTCCTTTTCACTGCAGATTGCTGAAGCTGCGATGCATGTTCCACATCCCAAAGCACATCTCCCATGCCAGCCCTCTCTTCATCCTCTTCTCTCAAACACTTCCGGTGACCTCGCTGTACTTCCTTAGGGAGTGAGTGTTGATCTGACCGGCAAGAGAAGGGTCGATTACTAGGTGGATGGTCTCGTTTTGGATGTGCAGGAATCCCCACTCCGCCAAGTTCACCTGCTCTTTATGAAACATGGCGATGATGGCAGGCCTCGCACAAAGCAAAATGTAGGTGGACTTGATATGGCACTGAATGATACATCAGGCGATGCCTTTGTGGGGGTAGCGCAAGCCCCAGGCTGCTCCAATGGCGATCTCAAGTCTCTCTGCTTCCAAGATAATGGCGGGAGATCTGAGTCGTACAGGTGAGCTCTTGAGCTCCCTCTTTCCATAAACAGATAGACAAGTATAATTTCGGCCTGATCAGCCCAATAGCCCAATTAGGGACATGAGGTGGTGGCGGTGGATTTTGGATAAGACGGTGATCTCCATTTGGAAATTGGAGAAGCCTCATCCTGAACCCGGCTCATGCCTTTTCACATCAACTTCTGTGCCATCCCCAACAACGCCTCTGTAGCAATTACAGAACCCTTCCAATCAAAAGCTTGCCGTCAAAGTCCCCGGTAGCAAAATTTATTTCAGCTGGGGCTATCTGCATTCCTCGCTGTTAACTTGGGACAGAAGAAGAAGCCACGTTTTCAGTTCCTTTCAGCTTACTGCGCTGCCATGCCAAATCCAGCCGAAACAAAAATATGCAGAGAAATGTAATGCTTTCAGTGACTAACTCAGGGATGAGACCAACTTTTTTGTTCTTTGGGGATATGAGGTTAGGGACCAGGAAGAATTCTAGAGCATTGACGACTAAAGCAGAGCACGAACTTGGTGCTACTTATCTCAAGCAAGAACTCCTTCACCATGGGAGAGCTGCCAGTTTCAGGTGCTTGGACATCACTCACGAGTGCGAGTCCCGAGAAAGACATGTTGTCAACAGCGGCAGAGAAATTGGCTGCAGAGGCAATACAGAGGAAGTGGAGGCATGATGTAAGTACCTTTATCAATTGTTTGTGGAGGCGAAAGAAAGGAAGTGGAGGTGCAAGATGTAAGTACCATTATCAGTCAAGTTGAACAAGTATGACCTCAGACTTTGAGAAACTCCCACTGTATCGTAAAGAGGCGAAAATGGAAAATGATTGGTTGCTGGATTCTGCAGAACTGTTCTGTTTCGTGAAGTAGACAGAATCAGAGTAAACATCGCTGAGGAAGTTCCCACTGGTGTAGCTTACGCTGTCACCTGAACTGAAATTGATGAAGGGTTTGGTTTTGGATTGTGTAAGCTAAAGGAAAAGAGGATAACAGAAGTGGATACTGCAGGAATGTGAAGATAAAAGCCAAGTCAAGGGCTAGCACACCATTAATGTGAAGCTCTGCCTGGGGAACCAGAAGATAGAAGTGAAATTTTTGCCCTGTTGTTTTTTCTGCTGATGTTTTGTAGATATAAAAAGAGTGCGAGATGGGTCTTATTTTCAGCTGTTGACTTAAAGACTGAATGAGTGACGTTAGAATTTCATTTGGAAAAGATTCTTAGCAAAAGATGACATATATGTTTAACGTTGAAGGGCACTCTTTGATCATCAACAATGAATGCAGAATTTAGGAGGCAAGATATACTTTTCCCTTCAAGAAAAATCTTTTGCCATTGCGAAATGGAGCAGAGGAGCAAGAAAAACCCAGTAACATATCTATTTACTGCTCTTTTCTTTCTTAAACCAGAAGAAAACTGCCGATACTTACAGAAATCACCAAGCCAGCAAAACATCCCAGGGCATACCAATCGCCCTTTGTCCTTGCATATCACATGAGTCTGAGGTACATGTGAAAAGCCTAAGAGCCCTAGGCCTCTTAAGGATCAGTCTCTCACCAGATGCCGCAGCTATGATTCACTGCTCTTTGAATAGCAGTTTATACGATCTTAAAGGAAGGAGAGAATCCATCTAATGGAGCAACTACCAAGAACATGAGGCAAATTTACCACAGCAGCACATTTCAGTGTGAGCATGCAAGTACACTCTTTTTGACTAAAGTGTCGGAGGGTCATCTGTCGAGAAATGGGTACTTGTTCACCTAGTGGAGCGCAGATTTTAGGCCAAGGAGCTGGCAATATCTGGTGAGCCAAATCTGTGCGTCGAGCCTCGACAGATTTATTGTGAATCGATTCATCACAGTCGCAGCAGAGATGATTATAAATATTCAAGCACCATTTTGGAGGCAAGACAAACAATTACTATCATGACAAAGGTGCTCAGTACGATGGCATAATTTCACATCATGAAAGATGCCGAGCGACATCACCCTAGTCCTAAAAACAAAAACACCTACTCCTGAACCTGAAGTAATCATTCAACAAGCAAGTCTAAGGCAGAGAAATGTGGCGAAGAAAACAGATAAGATGAAAATTTTGTTCTTATCAGGAAATGGGAACTCCCTTTCTTAAGAAAATAACATTAATACATTTCATAAGTTACACAGGCCAATGCAAGAAATCCTCAAAGCCCAGCAATTAGAAGATGAGACACTCGGGGAAAGAAGGAAAAATGAAGACCCTTTCCTTCTTATAACTTAGATAACTTATCTACGGCTCAATCAACTCTCCTAAATTTCTCATTTACGAGAGTTCACACTGAAATTTATTCACACAAGGACCGTCACCAGTAGACTCACTCCTTTCATTTGTTTTGTTTTCTTCCCATTGCTCAGATTCATGGAAATGTCCCTGAGCACGAATTTGCCTTACTCTCATCCTTCTGGAAAATAACTGATTTCACCGCAGCTCTTCCTGCGACCAAGTCTAGGAGATTTTGCGCGTGTTGTTGGTATCTGCGATCCAATCATGAAGTTTTAAAAGATGGAATTTGAGCTTGTTATGGACATTTGCAAAGAACACTATACGCAGGAAAAATGAAACCTCATTAATGACAAGATCTCTTAGGCAGTGATCTATGATAAGCTCCAATTTCTATGGTATATTACCTTTTTCAGTTCAACCTTAGGCGGAGGACCCTCATAATAGAAGCTCGGCATTGGGTTAGCCTTAAAAGTCAAGTTCTTTCTGAGTTGCTTGATAGTCGCCTCTCTCTCCTCCTATGAAGTTCCAAGAGTGACAAAGAGACAGCAGCAATTACATTCATCAAATATTGCCTTTGTTAATCACTAAATATGTGCAGATTTAAAAAGCACACAAAAAAAGCTGGAAAAAATGAGTTTGCACATGACATCCTTGAATGCAACTAACCATGTTCCTCGCATCAGCCTGGACCTTTTGTGCCTCCAGTGCTCGGTGTTTCTCGTCCAACTTTGAATGAAACTAAGAAATATCAAGTGAGTGCAAAATTTTGATTAACAAAGCAGCTAATATAGGCATTATCCATGCATCAACCAGATGTATCGGTTCAAAAGGTGGAAGCCGTATAAAAAGTCTTCTGAAAGCTTTACCTCACGCCTTTTCTCCGCACGTTGTGTGCTTCTAAATACTGGAGCTGATGCAGGAGTTGTTCGGGATTTTACACTTTGTTTGGATGCGATGGTGCTGCACACAATGGAGAAAACACAGTATATGAGTGGAGGGGAAGGAGTAGAAACTTAGGCTGTGGCAATAAGAGCATAATACCACGAAGAGACAGATAGATAGTCTTCCTCATCCGGACTCTTCTTGTTATATGGGAACAAGGCCTTTCTTGATACCAAATCCATTGACTGCTGCAGCCGAAAAGAATTAACTTGGACATCATCCTAGAAATAAAGTGTATGTTTGACAAGGTACAAAAGTGAATTGCCTGATAGATTTCACTAAAATTGTTCCAATGGTTGATTTGATTCCTAAATCAGCAGTGATATATGCAGAGCAATGGGGCAGTTCTCTGGAATTAGTCTTTCATATAAGGATGAAGAACCAAAATCTTAAGTCCAGATCTCATGACTGTACTAAAATATTTTTGTTATATTTCCATGTGCAACTTGCTACAAACATTACATATATAATCTAAGTGTTAAAGCGAATGTATATGATATTGCTCAATGTTACAAGTTTGAATTCAGACTCACTTGTCTTGGGGTCACCTGATTTGGCTGCACAGCATGAGAACGCTGCACTGGTTTACCATTGGATACCCTCGTAGTATCATCAGCAGGACGAGCTCCAGAAGCACGCTTTTCGGTTGCAAGGGAAAAAGGGTGTGGAACGGTGTATTTAGTTCGGTTATTATGCTGCACTGTCCTCTTTGATGAATCCTTAACAGATGATTTCGCCTTTTTGCCCCCCTTTACTCTCTCAGCATCTGATCTGGCCTCATTTTTTGAGCTCAACACTCTTTGATCCTTCTCAAAATTTTCAGCGCATTTTGCCTCAGAGGACGTCACAACAGAGCTTTCGTCTGTACATTCCTTCACTTCGTATTCCCTTGTTTCCGAGCTCTCTTCTGAACTTTGAAGTTCAGGATCTCCAGCAACATTGTCGTTTGAGTCTGAAGGATCGCACTGAATGGGAAGAGATTCAGCACTGGCGTCTTGGTAATTGCCATTCGAATATGCTACGACATACTCCGGCTCCTTATCCATGCATATCTCCGTGATCACTACCACCATTTCACTGAAGCATTGCACAGACTACAACGTAGGATCATACAGCTAAATTGAATCAGGCAGAGAATCAAGTGCAGTGCCAAAACATGAAAACAACATTAATCATTTGCTTCATTTCAACCTGCCCTTTATTTTATATTTCATCTTCTTTTAGTTTTGGATGTAGATCTTATGGTCCGTCACTCAAACAGAGCGTAATGAAGCTGACATCCACTACTTATCTGCACTCATTAATTTTAATAAAACATGTAATTGAAGTCCATCAGCCCTTATAGCTCATGAACGAAAAGAGAACCCCGGTTTCTCAAGAAAAAAAAAGGGAAAATTTCTCAAGTCTTTCTTTATCGTGAGGCACAAGTACCATATCATTCCTAGAATGAGCACTAAATGTGCAACGAGACATGAATTGAACAACAAGATCATAGCGCATCGATTCACATCTCTCCCACTCCCTCTCTGATTAGCAAACAAAAGAATATTGAAGCACACGGTATAAAAACCAATCGACCCCAAGAGCTCAATGAAACAACAAAGCAGATGAAGGAGGCCACGCACAGAAGAAGCGCTAAGAATGGTTACCTACTTAATGACTCCTGGGGATAGAGACTATAATGGAAGGTTGCACACTAACAACATACAAAATGTGATTTGACCCTCATTCATGGCACAAAAGTAGAAGGCGTGACGACCAGATTCAGGAAATGAAGCATAGAACAAGAACAAGAACACCAGCAGCAGTAACACAGGCAGAATGTCGTAAAGAAACTCACTGCTTAAACTCTTGCTTTCTAACGCGGAAGAACTTGTCTAGCTGAGTGTCTCTGCGTTGTGAAACCAAAGTGTTTTCTATTTACTTCTTTAAATCCCGCAGTTTCTTGGTTAACGGCGTTAAGATGTCATTTTTTTTTTTTTCAGAATTTTATTTGACCATTTACGTGCCATTCATTTCTTTGAAGGTTTATTAATTAATTTGTCTTTATACGGTCCTTGAATTCCCTTTGCCAATAAACATAACATGGATCCGGGCTGGTAAATATATGGAAGTTCTAGCAAGTTTGAAATGTTGTTGGTAACAAAAGAGTTAGCAGTAAATTGCTTATAAAATTTTTATCTGATTGCTTATAAATTACCAATGGTTCCAATAAATTCTCAACTTTTATTCGCATAGCTTACTATCTTGTTGAAGTCACAAATTCATACATGAAATTTGCTGATCTTAATCTGAGGGTGTTACAAACTTTTCCCAAAAATGAGTTATCGACAAGTTTTAGGTTACTTTTATTCAAACCACCCATCAACTTTTATTTTCATAGATTCCAAATTACCAACTTTTGTTGAAAACTCATGTATCAAAAGTACAAGCTACATTTGAGTAATTTACCAACTTTTGTTTCTAATTTACCAACTTTTATTCAAGTAACTATGTAACTCTACGGATTTAATTGATTCTGAAATACCCACTTTTCTAATAGCAAACTCACTTTACTAAAGTTATTTACCAGCTCTTACATCAAATTTAATCATTTTTAACAACGAAAATATCAATTTATTCTAAATTATCAACTTTTATCTTAGTGTATTCGAGTTACCAACTCTTAAATGAAATTATCAACTTTATTTTAGTTTCTTATTATTTCTTTCAAAGACTATTTACCAATGAAATTTGGATTAATAACTGTTTTTGGAACCACTTACCAATGTCTCTTTGATTGGTAACGAAATACCAACTTTTCTAGTTATAGGTTTCCCTACGGCCGTGTAATTTTCCACTTGTCTGAGAGAAATTAAACCTATATATCAGATTCTAGACATGACGGAGTGAAGGGCACTAAGCTTCAGCCTCACCATATCCAATGAAGAAGTAACGTCCCATTCGATCCATCTAAGTGTTACCATTTTGAAAATTTGCATAGATTTTCTTTTTTCCATGTGATTTAGCAAAGACCGCAAAAGTTTAGGCACGACGTCAAGATGCTTGCAAAAGTGGGGTCTCGGATGTGGTGTGGTTAAGACATTCATGTCTCTGATTAGTTCAGAATAGGGTTGAGAGACAAAGCCTTCCCATCAAATCATTGCTTTTGGCCCCATGTTGATTGTGCTGCCCTAACCCTTTTGATAAAGCCCTCGCATCCTCTTTAATTACTGGGAACCGAGAGCCCGTTCGGCATACTTGTAACTTGAATTATAATCTTATCGTGTTGCAAAGTGACAAAAAGTATTGTAGTTTGCATGTTTGGTAATGTACGTCGAAAAACTTTGCTTGCTTAAGTAATTCTCTTAGTACAAAATTCGACCCAAGTTGCACATGTATTATATGGTTGTAAGAGAGACGGTGATGGGGGAGTAGTGACAATACTTACTAAAAGAAAAAAGTTCTTGTGGCATACACGTGAAGTGGATGCTGAGAGGGAGTGTTATAGAAGACAATGCCAGCCTCTCAAAAAGAGCAACGCATTTTTCACATGGCGAATGGCCCCACGCATAGATAACTTGAATTATTAGCAAGGCTTTTTCATATGGTGAATGCTGCCTGATATTAGATCTGGTTCTATGGATCCGATACGGCCACGGTCATTGGATTTGTATGGAATCCATGCTGGACTCACATGGTAACAGTCATGGTGTATCCGAACCATGCTGGGCCAAGTCCAGGTGAGGAATTCTTACGACATTTTCTCATTTGGAGTTGTCTTAAACTATGAACAATATCGGATGATATTAGGTTGCAGTCGGTAGGCATGGGGTGGTGCAACTATCGCCAGAGATGACCAGGAACTCATTGGCCTTCAAGCAGAGTTTCCATGTGCGTAACCTTTTCTTAAAGCAGAAAGAGAGATCTTACCAGTCAAGCTCCATAAACAGAAACACTATCTTTTACTAATAGCAGAACATGCAGTACCTGTGTCTATCTGATTTTGTAGTACATTCTCATTATTTCTAATCCGCATGGTTCAGTACTTCGAGGGGATCGTGTTCTCCCAAGTTTTGAGAAAAAGAAAGAACGTTGGTCACAACCCTGAACAATTCTAAAAGCTCAAGAGGGCAGCGAAATTCATGTTCGAGCGCCCTGATGAGAGATTCTATACAATGCCATGGGAGGAGAACATGAAAAACACTTGCATATATGAAGAACAAGTCATGGTTATTAACAATTTACATCGAAGAAAGGGGTGTCATTTGAGTGACAGCTTTGCAAGGGTCAAGGCTAGTACCTTAACCCCATTGGTTATGTCCTGAATGGAAGAATGCTCTTCAGGTTTGTGACTGTATCCTGCGCAACCAAAGCAGACATTGTTATTATTGCCAACAGCAATGTTCCTTTACTTGGTTGAAAATGAAGCGAAAGGACATTCAAAAGGTCAATATGTGCCTGACTTGCATCCTACAGGACAATACACATGGACCGAGACCTACATTTTTCCAAAATACTATGTGATGTTCCAACATATGCCGTACTTCCCCAAAAACAGCACTTGATATGGTTCATACTACATATGATTAGAGCAGCAAGCCTGTGAAGCCTTCAAGTATGATTGCACGGTTCAATTAAGAGTAACATGCCGTCTTGACAGTATGAATCAAACTTAACTGATGGAAGCTAAGAAAACCTAATGTTGCAGAAAAGGGTGAATATGGAGTATCATATTGACATGCCTCCATGACATACAACAAAGATTATGGAAAGAAAATTTGGGAGCTCAAACCTTTGTAGCAGGGAATAAATATCATGCCCATTGGAGAAACCCTGCAAAGCAATGACAAGGAAAATCAGTAACTGTGCCATCATGTTGGAGAAATATGGCATAAACATCATCTCATGACATTTGGCTGCAGTTTTAGCATTACTTGAGATAATGCTACTGATTTTCAAAAGGGGGAGGTAAAAAAAGGACTGAATTGTAAAGCTAAGCGAGGACCAGAGGTACGATTTCCTTTGTTATGTTGTCTTTTGCAGTAAGCAGGTGGACAGTAATGTTTAAATTCTCTCCCCCCCTCTCTCTCAACGAAGTAGGGATCTTCTCATTTTGCATGTATTACCTGGCCATAAACAGGGAATCATGATAAGCTCTACTGATCATTAACTTGTGAGATAGCTTCAGATCCCTTTGATGCAGATTCCATTGCCCCAATTACCGATTCATCAGAAAGAGCTGGTGGATCCTGATTGACAATCTTAAACTCAGCAAGCTTGACACCACGGTCTTTGGCAATCCTAATAGCAGATTGGCGTATCTTCTCCATTACAACATTTCTTCTTTCTTCATCAATGTCACGAGTATCTGCCAAATCATCAGGAACAAAATTACATGTTAGCGTACCAATCAAAAGGGCGATAACATCACTCAGTTCTGTGAGAATGCCCATGTGTGGTACATATCATTTGTTTGAAATATTCATTGCTAACAGTAAAGCACATTAAATAAATTCTATTATCGGAGACTATAATAGAACATGCTGGTATGACTAATCGGATACTCACTAAAAGTTCTCTGCAAACAGAAAGATTTACCTATTTCCAGGTGCGATTTGCTGGGGATGCTGTTGATTGCTCCGGGATGCAGTTGCAGGATACCTTGATGAAAAGACTGGACTTAATATGTATTTGACTTATAAATCTTTCGTTTTTAGATGTGAAAAACCAAAGAAGTCACACACCCACTGTCCCAACAGTATCTATGGATCCAGATTCTAAAACATGCTTTTCAACAGCTAGTGCCAGCTCCGCCGTTGCCAGTCCAGCATCATTTCTGCCAAGGAAAATTAATCCACTTATTGTGGACTGAAAAGCAAGATGCTAAAAGGTGCCAATTTGACCATACAATAGAAAATCTTTAAGGCAAAGAAATGGATGGCTTACAGCACGAAAATGGAAAAAATAAATAAATAAATAAAACAAGGAAAAGATGGAGTAAAAGTTTTTCCAACAAAGAAATCCATCTTGCTAATCACGTCCAAAAATCATAAACCACCCTAATGATAAAAAAACTAAAATTGGTTTAAATTTAGCTCTTAGAGAACTTCTTGATCAAGTGCACTAACCTGTACGGCATCAGCACAGCACCTGCATGTCCCCCACTTCCTTCAAAGTCTACTTTTATGCTTGCAGGAGCGGCAATAGCAGTTACTATGCCAATAGATACACCTGCGGAAAAAAGAATGCAGAATAAATAGATCATGTACGATGATTAAGAGATCGGCCTGAAGGTACAAAGGGGACCCAACCTTCCTCTTCAAGAATAGGGCCCTGCTCTATGTGCAACTCCACGAAACCAGCATAAGCTCCTTTCTTTAAAATTACGCTTGTTAAATCCACTGGATCTTGCGCATAACCAGCAGATTTGGCGGCATCTACAAAGGATATATTTTGACTGTCGATTGTTGTTTCCAGTGCCTTCAGGAGTGCCTCACTCCCCGACATTAAGCGGCTGCAAATTTAAGATACCCTGTAAAAACGCTTAGCCACTAAGATGGATAAATATTACTACCTGCAGGCCATGTGTATTTGTAGAATCATGCGAGTGTAAGTCCAAAGATACACTCAAACAACTTGTGTTAAAGCACAATTAACATGACTAATAAATGTATGGCTGCAAGTAATTTACTCCATGTAGTCCCAACCTTCCCAAACAACCGATTCCAAATCGTGTAGGTTCTTCTGAAGTGAACACTATAATCTCCAGTGATCTTTTCGGCTTGAAGCCTAACCTGGAAGCATTAGCTAGTTTGAGAAGAAAAAAATAATTGATTCAAGCAAATCTTAACAAGATGAAACACAGATAAGTGAAGAAATCTAAAGATACACAGAATCCAATGTATAGCATACTTAGTCAAGGAACAAACTTGAGAATGTTGTTGTTTAAATAATTCAGTTCCTGGTGCAAGATGCTACTCCTAACAAATATTGTTCTTGGGGATCAATTTATTTCACAATTCACAAACAGCAAGCAGAGTCCAGCAGAGTCCAGCATTTGTTTTAATAATAAGCACAGAATCCTCAAGCCTAAGGTGCTCAATTGTTGCTCCTATACTGAAAAGCATGCATTAGAGAACCGAATCTAAAAAATGAGCCAGTCGCGAACCTTCTTAGTACGTTAATGGCCTCTATGGCTCCCAGAACACCGACAACTCCATCATACTTTCCGGAGTAAGGAATTGCATCCATATGAGAACCTGTAGCAATGGCAGGAAGCTCTGGTTCAAGGCCTTCCCTGCAACATTCAGGGTAAAATGTTCATATACATGGCAATTTACATAGTTCAAGCTAAAATATGGGCAGTGAAAGATATGAGTACAGAAACATAAGAAAAGACCCCAATTTTGACAAGCAGATCCAAAGTAACCAAACAAAAGGCTTTAGTTTTGCAACATATATGACAACATTGGCTTGCAAATCTCTCAAATCTAAATCTCAGTACCATCAATTTAAGGCAACACAAAGTTATTCACTAAAAGTCCAAACAGACAGAAACTCACCATCGGCCGAATATGTTACCCACAGCATCCTCTCTAACAGACAGACCAGCAAGTCCCATCAAATTCTTGACATACCTGAGATTAATAGTTTAAAAAGAGAAACAAAGAGGTCACAGGAACATACAAGTTGTGAAAGAAATTATATGTAAACTTCAGTACTACAAATTCTCCATGAGCACTTCAAATGGCAAACTATATTGTTCTCAGGTCACAAGAAACATTCATATTTAAGAGTCACGTCTTCCTCTCCTTTCAGTACTAGCATATTAAGGAGCAAAAAGCACATTTGCATGAACCAATCATGATTAACATGGGCTTCGATTACAGCCTACACCAATAAGGTCCTGGGTAGGATTGGGCAAGAAAGTCAGAACAAGGATGATGATCACATAGTTGGATGGCCAACACTAGCCATAAGGACTACATGCTTTTTGCATGATAGTTATGTCACTGTAGCTATGACTGGAAAAAGTCCATCAATAAGGCTACGATCCATCCAGTCTAACTTTGTTGCACTCTCTTAGCAATTCAAACGAGAAAGCTAAGTCATCGAAAATCAATGCAAAAGAAAGAGAAGAAAGGTTGCCATCAGGTTTAAAGCACAATGTATAAAAGAATCATCAATTCAATCATCAATACTCCAGGTTATAGGTAACAATGTTTTAATGCTCCCTTCCTACATGTCTGGCCATGTCCTCTGCATGTGTCTACAATGAAGAATATATATATATATTATATATGCTCACAAGAGGGAGACGGCAATTCATGCACATTCCGAGTAAACTTCCAAAAATATCAAAATATCAAAATTTTGCTTCAGCAACCTCACCAAAGGATTGCCAGTTGGCAAGTATAAGGCTCATCAGCTACCTTTATTTATGCTAGAGAGCAAACACAAGATTCCACATTTTGAATGAAATCCATGATTAAGCATGATTAAATACAAACTCACCTCATCACCCACAAAGTTGCAAGTCTCTAGCAATCACAACCTTGTGAGATTGACATGGGACCAAAAACAGTAGACAAACCTCTTCTGTATTTAACCATTAGGCTTAAAAAAAAAAAGGGTCAACACAGCACCAGTTGACTGTGTTTATTTAGCCTTATATGCATATATCCAGCTCTACTTCAAATCTGTGATATAAAAACCAAAGCTGAGTTTTAATTTATTCGCGTTCCATTTGATGGATCATTCAGCATGTCAGTTTTCATCCGATTTACTCTTCAATCAACTCTCCACATGTTGTTTCAATCCAATTTACAATGAAGAAAAGGAAATGGATAACTTTCCTTTAATCCATATCACTAGTTTATAGCTTTATCCTGGCTCCATAGACATATGTTGTTAGTTCAATACACACATACCATCCTCCTAATAACCAAAAGATTGTTCGAGTCATAGAAATTCGAAATAAAATACGAACATAATGCAGAGCAACCAAATTGAACATTTTGCGACAGCATCAATACCTGCGGGCCGTCACATCCTTGTCAGTATAAAGGATCCTCGTCACTGATGGAGCCGGCGTATCGGAGAAACTCGCAAGCTCGTCAATCTGATCATCATAAAAAAGATCGAACAATTATTATCAACGCTGACCACTAGCTGAAACAAATAAAGAACGAAACACGAGAGACACAGAGAAGGCATGAAAACGACCTGCTTTTGAAGATTTTCGCTTTCGACGGACAAGGAAGCGGGAGAATCCGCTTCCGCCCAGGAAGGCGATTCGCGAAACGGGTACCCCGAGAACTCCTCCATCGTTCTGATTGTCGGGTCGTCCTCCTCAGCGCGACCCAAGACCGCAGCGACCGAGGAGAGGAACAGCAGCAGCAGCACACACACGAGCGAGAGCGAAGGAGATGAACCCATCTCCGCCCCTTCTTTCCTGGCTTCCGGCTTCTGGGTTCGCCTTCAATCTGGAAATGAACTGGATGAGTTGACGTAGAGATCCAATGGGAGCCTCTTCAGCCTCCGATGGAATGCGCGCGTTCCAGTACCATGAAAGGACAGATGGAGTGCAGTGTGACACGAGGAGGGGGGCGTGCTGTTTTGGAGTTTAGTGCTGAAAAGCATCCGTGAACGTGAACATGTGGAGTGATCAGCGTCCTTGATTCCCTTGATTCCTGCTTAGTGGGTATGACCGATAAAATATTCCAAGCTACAATCAGGTTGGGTTGCGTTGAGAGGATCGATTGGAGAGGCGAATGTCGGGTTCCCGAGTCACCAACAACTCATTAGTAAAATGCTGGGAGAATTGCTCTCCTGATGCATTTAAAAAGTTGGCTCTGGAATCGATCCACACGGCTCTACTCGCACGACACCGAGTCGAATTACGAATTATAAAGATAAAAAACTCTTAAGATTGACACAATGCCACAATGATGGTTATGGCATGTTTGACAAGATTCGATGGATCATGTACCCAACCAGTGAGATGCACTAGGCCGGTGCTCTTATGGCACCTAATGGAGAAAATCGATCTCCGTTATCCCAACTATCATTGTGAAGCTCCTAAAGTAACACTTCAGAGGTCGCCAAATATGTTGGTCGTTACTTCCTATCCTTGTTACTAATATTAAAGAAACCAATCGTCTCATGAAAATTATATGAGAACTTGTATAGTTCAGCGAGACTTAGGTGTGTTTTGATAATCGCATTAAATACAGAAATTTAAACTTGTTAGCACTTGAAGTCTCAAAGTCATCAGTGCATTTGATAACATCTAACTACACATGACGTAGTTGACTATTTTAGTTATAAAAAAATAAAAAATCACTTAATACAGTCATTATAGAAGGATGACTTAATTGATTTTTTTTTTTTATCCTACTCTACTCCTAATCTAACTCTTATTTGCCATGCTTCTTTGTAGAGTGTGAGAATCAAAATCCACACACAAAACTAGATCGTCCCCACCCAAACTTCCTTGAGAATGTGATGATTTGAACCCCCCATATCTTCATTCTCATGTGGGAAGAGTGACCATGGAGCAAACCCCAATGGTTTCAAGAGCAAACCCCAATGGTTTAATTGATTTGAATGATCATATATTCAATGGATTTTACAATCTTACCAATTATGTTATCAAAACCTTCCAATAATGGTCACTAATCCATTTGGTAAGAAACTAATAAAATTTATTATGCAATTTTCATTCAGATAATTTTTCATTTTCAGTATTCAATGATCTCAACAATTAATGTTCATTTTTAAATTTTTAGTATTTAATAGCTTTAGCAAACGAGCGTGTGGATCTAGCAATTTGTTGCTATTTAATTGATTTACCTTTACAGCCAGCTTTACTTTGTTGGAGAATTGGAAAAAGCAAAATCAAATTGACAAGCTCATTTTTGGTTACCAATTATTATTATTATTATTTATCATCATCATCATCATCATCATCATCATCATCATCATCATCATCATCATCATCATCATCATTTTGTGGATAAACCAAGGACAAAAGAAAATAGGTGAAGAAAACTAAGTTTTGCTTTTTACAATTCAAGTGAATGGAAAGGAGGACGGAAATGTAAGCAATGGTAGTTTATATTATTAATTAAACGATTGTAGTGAATTATTATATTTAATGACTACCACCTACTACTACAATTCACTGATTATAACTTATATATAGATATAAGAGAAATATGAAACATTAACAAAGTAAAAGTCTTAGTTATAAAATGGAAAGTCAGATTAGTGGTTTCAGATTATATACTCATCATTGAACATCTTGGAATACCGTAAGATCACACAAAATGTAGACCAAGAATAATATAAAAACTTATTCCAACTTTTAGATTATAGGTTCCATATTCAAATTCTAGGTATTCCAAATTCCATAAACTTAGAATTTAGAACCTATCCGTCGAAACAATCCAATTTTTGGAACCTTGAATACAATACATGCCTCAGAACCTAGAACTTGGAATCAAACAAGTTTCCATCAATCTGATCCTCAAGTTCCAGGTTCTATTTTGGAACCATACTCACTCCTAGACACAAGTACCAAGGTCTTGGGACCATAATATGGGTGCTCAGGGACTCGGGGTTGGACTTGATGGAATCGAGCACTGGTACTAAGGTATGGGCTCTGAGGTTCTATTTTGGAACCATACTCACTCCTAGACACAAGTACCAAGGTCTTGGGACCATAATATGGGTGCTTAGGGACTCGGGGTTGGACTTGATGGAATTGAGCACTGGTACTAAGGTATGGGCTATGAGGTCTTGATCCTAGCCTCGATGGACTTGAGCATGGGTGTTAAGGACTAGGCTTGAGCATCGAGGTCTCGGCCCCAACCTCAATGGACACAAGTTTGAACTGGATTTTGAGTTCTTCACAAAAGATATTCCTTTAGTTCTTGTCCACCTTGTACTAAAGTTTCATAATTTTTGGAGATCGATTACCTAGACAATAGCCATCGACTCTAGAGGTGTGCAAGACGCCTTATGAGGCTAGTTTGGGCCTAAAATGTGGGACCTTCCCTCACGGTTCACTTAATATCTATATGGATGAGTTTGTATTAGTAGAAGGAATGAAAATGACTGATGATTTATTAGATGCATGCTTGAATCCCTGAATGGTAGTGGTGCTAATGTACTTTTAATTGAATTATGAAATTGATGCATCATTATTTGAATGTGTGATTAATAATGCCGTTGGTCCTTGGAACGATGATGCCTCGGGTTGTAATAGGGATGCTTGGGAGGGTAACTGTGTTCCTCCAAATGCCTAGGGGGTGTAATGTGGTTCCCCTAGATGCCTCGCGATGCCAGATGGGTGTGAGATGCTTGGGGGTAACATGTTCCCTCAAAGATGATGGCAGCATGAAATTGTATTGATTGTGACTTTGGTATTCCTGAATCGAATTGTTGGTCATTTGTTAGGAAAAGTTATTAGTTATATTGATCAACCGTGTATCTCGATAAGGGTCTCAAGTAAGCTGTTGTATAAGTGATTTATGAAACTTTCTATTGAAACTTTCTTTGCCATACGGTAACCGATTTGTGTGGTATAGACTGGTGGACTTTCTACTTGCTGGGTTGTGACTCACTATTTGTTAACTTCATCTTTTCAGATCATTAGAATGTCGATCCCACCCTGCCTTCCCGGTGATTCGCTATGGGGTGCTAGTGAACTTCCCTTGGGAGGAGGGAACAAGATTTTTATAGCTTGGAAGATTTTGAGAACATCAGGGGCCACTGTTAGATGACACTTGTACGACTAGGTGGGGAGGGGTGACCGACCTAGAGTCTAGTATAGTCAGTCTAGTGTTGACCTTTTGTACTTCCCCATGGCATCCCACTTGTCATATGATGTACATGTATGAATAAATAAGAAATGAAGTTGCCCCGTTCAGAGAAAATCGTGTGTACCTTGAAATTTTCTGTTGTCCCTTACGCTTCCACATGCTTAAGAAAATTTAAAATGAAGAAGATATTGGCGATAGTAGTTCTACAGTAGCTGTGACGTGTTGGGGTCGTCACACATAGGCCCAACCACAAGTGTTGGTATCTTGAGCCCAACTTTTGTGGACTTGGGCCCAAGCACAGAGGTTCTAGGGCTGGCCTCTTTGGACCTAGCCAAGCTAGGGCTGCTATCAAGGGCTTGAAATAAGTGTTGGAGTTCTCATGCTCAAATGAAAAGTTTTTGGTGCAAGCGTCGATGTATAATCTTATTTTGGAAAATGATTTTCAATTTTGTAAAGATGAAATCATTTTTTTTTAATTTAAGTATAGATTTTCAATTAACACATTTTCCTAAGCGATCTAAACACCAAAAAAATGAGAAAATGTTTTCTTGAAAATTCGTTTTCGCAAAACAAAAGGAGTGTAAACGTTTTTATTAGCAAAAGCTTACACAAATAACTAATAATTGACTAGGCAATTACAAAGTAATGATTCAACTTCAAAAGAGCTAAGTGGGCTTTATTGGCCCAGTGAAATGATACTAAGGGTCCGTTTGGTTCAACTTTGGGGAAATGGCTTTGCATTTCCCCAAGTATCTTTAGAAGAATGGGCATTTGGTGAAGGCAAAAGTGTTTGGGTACTCTTATTTTGGTGTATTTTGCAAAGTAGCTTTGAGGCGAAAAGAAAAAGGAAAAAAAGAAAAGGAAAAAGGAGGAGGAGATGTTGAAGCGAGAGGGAGGGAACGATTGGGAGGCGGTCGGAGCTGGTGGGGGAGGTGGTGGTGGCTATGGTGGGGAGGCGGCGGGTGGCGGTGGTGGTGGGGAGGTGGCGGGTCGCGCGACCCATGCGACGCCGCCCGAGGCTGCGACCCACGCGACGGCGGTGTGTGGGCGACCAAATTTGGCCGGTTGAGCTCCGCTCAACCCGTCGCATGGGTCACGCGACCCAGGCGACGCCGCCTAAGGCCGCAACTCACGCGACGACAGTGCGCGGCGATGGCGGTGCGTGGGCGACCAGATCTAGTCGGCTGAGCTCCGCCGGCGAGCTTCGCCGGGCGAGCTTGACTCTTGAAGAAACAAGTCCAACGAGGAAGATGATGAATAATAGTTTTTAGGGTAAAACAGGAAAACACAATTATTAGTAAGGACAATATTGGAAGAAAAAAAATCATTAAACCCCTCTTTAGCATTCCGAAAATGCTAGCATTTGGCCAAGGACACCTCCAAATGCTAAACCAAACGCCTAAAATTTTTCCCAATGGGCTTTCGGGGCTAAAAGCCCATTGAAAATGCTAAACCAAATGGGGCCTAAGGTGCATTAGAGTGCTTTTGACTTATAACTTTTTTGTTTATACTTTTCTATTTTACCGTTTGAAAGTTGATCATTATTTAGTATTGAACAACTTAAATTTTTGAATCTAGGTAAATGTTAGCATGTAAAATTGAAACAAAAAATTAAATTAAATTAACCAACACACTTTTTGGTTGCCTAACATTTTTTTTGCGTGAATAAACAAAGGAGAAAAGAAAATAGGTGAACTAAAAGGAGAAGAGGACAGAGATATAAGTAAGGATGCATTTAGTAACTATTATGTTCCTAGGGACAATTTCCATTTAGAATTTTTTTTTATTTTGGGAATAATTTCTAAGCATTTGAAGGCGTTCAAGTAAATGCCCAAAATTTTTATTTTTAAAAAGAAATGTGTTTGGTAGGATTCCTTATTTTTTTGTTTCTTTTAATTTTTTAATACTTTTAAAATATTTTTTATTGTTCTGCCTAGAATGATAATGTGAAAAAATAAAACCAATCAATTAATTGATATTAAAGTAAATGATTAATACTTTGAAAAACCCTAAACTTGTATACATATGATAAATTTACCCCAAGAATTTTTTGACCATCACAAACCCAAACTAATATATTTGTGATAAATTTACCATATGTTAGTTTTCGTTAAATTTTACTATCAAATTACTAAATTAAATGACACGTGACAGTTGATTAGTGTACCAATTGAAAATTTTATTCTCTGTTTGTTACAATTAGACAAGTTTCATGATTTTTGTGGTGTTAATCTAATTTAATGAAGGGTATATTTGTCACAAATATACTAACTTGGGGTTTTTAGCGGTCAAATAAATTAATTTGGGGTAAAATTTTCACAAATGTACCAATTTGAGGGTTTTTTATGATCAGTCGGGGTAAATTTATCACGGGTGTACCGGTTTGAGATTTTTCATAGTTAAAATATTAGTTTTGGGTAAATTTGTCATATGTGTACCAATTTGAGATTTTTCAGGATATTAACCCTAAAGTAAATGGACATACCCCAATTTCTGTTTTAATTTTCACAATTTCTGTTCTAAGAAAACCCATAACTCGTTGGGTGTTTAATATATCACAATACATGTATTGGAAAAAATTATATAACAATAGAAAAAACTCAAGACAACAAAGAGCCAAGAGAGGGATGGGACATAGTTCAATCTTGTTTGACCATTTGACACTAAGACTAAAAGCTAAAACTAAACTATGTAAACAATTCATTCAACTCGAGCATACATTTCATTTAACACTAAAACAATGAATGATCCAAGCATGACAATCATTAGACAATAAATGATCTAAGCTCCAAATAATCCATTGTTTAATCAAAATAAATTCATCAAATAAAAAATTAATTAGATAGAGAAATTATACAATGATCTACTTTGAACAATAGGCATTGTTTCAGTTTAATCAAAAGAAATTCTTCAAACAAAAAAAAAATTAATTAGGGAAAGAAACTAGAATCCCAATGTGCTACTAAGAACACTAAGTATGCCTATTTACAAAAGAATATCATAAAAACAATGGATAAGTGTGTTGGAAGTCCTAAAATTTGTCACGAAAGTGCAATTGAGTCATCAAACTTTTAAAAAAAGCAATCAAGTCCTAAAAGTTATTACGAAAGTTTAATTGAGTCCTAAAACTTTCAAAATTTTTGATCAAGTCCTAAAACTTGTCATGAAAATGTAATTAAGTCATAAATATTTTTAAAAGTGCAATCGATGGAAAGACTTAGATTGGACCAAATTGACAAGTTTTAGGACTTGAGTGCATTTTTAAAAAAAATTTAGGACTTAATTGCACTTTATGACAAGTTTTAGGACTTCAAATACATTTATCCCTAAAAACAATTTCTTAAGATATAAATGCAATAAGATTAAATTAAATCTACCCAACAGAAAATTCAAGAAATTCATCAAACGAAAAAAAAAATTAACTTTGTGAGAAAAAAATAAAATCCCAATGGTCAACCCACAGAAAATTTCAAAATTGAAAGGCTGCTGGAATGCTAGAATGCTGAATGGAGTACTTGGAATCAAGTGCCTAGAATGATAATGTGTGAAAATAAAAATCAAACAATCAACTGAAATTAAAGTAAATAGACATCACATAATTTCCATTCTAATTTCCACAATTTCTATTTTAATTTCTATTTTGAGAAAATCCCCTAACTTGTTGAATGTTTATTACATCACAATATATGTATTGGAAAAAATTACATCTCAATAGAAAAAAATAATAGAAGAAAAACCAAAGACAACAAAAAGCCAAAAGCCGGGATGAGACATCATTCAAGCTTACTTGGCCATCTTGCACTAAGGCTAAAGGCTAAAGCTAAATTACGTGAATGATTCATTCAACTCAAGTGTACATTTCATTCAACACCAAGACAATCAATGATCCAAACAAGACAATTATTACATAATCAATAATCCAAGCTCTAAACAAGGTATTATTTAATCAAATTAAATTTATCAAATAAAAAATTAATTAGGGAGAAAAAATATACAGTGGTCTGCTTAGAACAGTAGGTATTGTTTCAGTTTAATTAAAATAAATTCATTAAACAAAAAAATAAATTAGGAAAAGAAACTAAAATCCCAATGGTCTACTTAGAACACTAGACATGCATATTCACAAAGGAACTTCACAAAAAGAATTTATAAGATATTAATGTAACAAGATTAAATTAAAACTACCTAATAGAAAATTCAAGAAATCCGTCAAACAAAAAAAATTAATTTAGGGAGAGAAATTAGAATCTCGATGGTCTATCCATAAAAAAATTTAAAATTGAAAGGCTGTTGGAATGCCAGAATGCCGAATAGAGTGCTTGGAATCAATTGCCTAGAATGATATTACGGGAAAATAAAAATCAATCAATTAATTGAAATTAAAGTAAATAAACATCACATAATTTCTTTTCTAATTTCCACAATTTTTGTTCTAATTTCTATTATAAGAAAACCCGTAGCTTGTCAGGTGTTTATTGCATCACAATACAAAAAAAAGAGAGTCAAGAGCCGAATAGGACATCGTTCATTCTTATTTGGTCATTTTACACTAGTGCTTATGGCTAAAGCTAAACTATGCAAACAATTTATTCAACTCGAACATACATTTTGTTCAACACCAAGATAAACAATGATTCAAACAAGACAATTATTAGACAATCAATGATCCAACCTCCAAACAAGGCATTGTTTAATCAAAATGAATTCATCAAATAAAAAATTAATTTGGGAGAGAAACTATACAATGGTCTACTTAAAATACTAGACATTGTTTCAGTTTAATCAAAATAAATTCATAAAAAAAAAAATTACTAAGGGAAAGAAACTATAATCCCAATGGTCTACTTAGAACACTGGGCATGCCTATTAACAAAATAATTTCATGAAATCAATTTCTTAAGATATAAATGCAGTAAGATTAAATTAAATCTATCCAACAGAAAAGTCAAGAAATTAATCAAACAAAAAAAATTAATTTATGGAGCCTAATGGTCTACCCATAGAAAATTTCAGAATCGAAAGGCCACTGGAATACTAAAATGCTGAATGGAGTGTCTAGAATCAAGTGCATAGAATGATAATGTGTGAAAATAAAAATCAATCAATTAATTGAAATTAAAGTAAATAGACACCACACAATTTTTATTTTAATTTCTATTCTAAGAAAACCCATAACTCGTCGGGTGTTTAGTACATCATAATACATGTATTGGGAAAAAAAAATTACATCACAATAGAAAAAAACCCAAGACAACAAAGGGCCAAGAGACGGATGGAACATCGTTCAAGCTTGCTTGTCCTTCTTATACTAAGGCTAAAGGTTAAAGCTAAACTATGTAAATAATTCATTCAACTCAAGCATACATTTCATTCAATACCAAGACAATTAATGATTCAAACAAACAAGGCATTGTTTAATAAAAATAAATTCATTAAAAAAATTAATTAGGGAGAAAAACTATACAATGGTCTACTTTAAACACTAGGCATTGTTTTAGTTTAATCAAAATAAATTCTTCAAACAAAAAAATTAATTAGGAAAAGAAACTAGAATCCCAATTGTCTATTTAGAACACTGGTGTGCCTATTTACGAAAGAATGTCATAAAAGGAATTTTTTAAGATATAAATGTAACAAGATTAAATTAAATCTACTCAATAAAAAAAATTCAAGAAATTCATCAAACAAAAAAACATTAACTTAGGGAGAGAAATTTGAATCCCAATGGTCAATCCACAAAAAAAATATTAGAATTGAAAGGCTATTGGAATACTACAATGCTGAATCAAATACCTAGAATGATAATGCGTAATAATAAAAATGAATCGGTTTATCGAAATTAAAGTAAATAGACATCACAGAATTTCTATTTTAATTTCCACAATTTAAATTCTAATTTCCATTTTAAGAAAACCCATTGGGTGTTTATTACATCACAATAGGAAAAAAAAAAAAAAAAAACCCAAGACAACAAAGAGTCAAAAGCCAGATGTGACATCGTTCAAGCTTGCTTGACTATCTTAAAGGCTAAAGTTAAACTATGCGAACGATTCATTCAATTTGAGCATATATTTCATTTAACACCAAGGCAATCAATGATCCAAATAAGACAATCATTAGACAATTAATGATCCAAGCTCCAAATAAGGTATTATTTAATCAAAATAAATTTATCGAATAAAAAAAATTAATTAGCGAGTGAAATTATACAATGGTCTACTTAGAGCACTAGGCATTATTTCAATTTAATCAAAATAACTTCATCAAATTAAAAAGAAATTTGTTAGGGAATGAAACTAGAATCCCACTGGGCATGCTTATTTACAAAAGAATTTCATAAAAAGAATTTCTTAAGGTTTAAATACAACACGGTTAAATTAAATCTACCCAATAGAGAATTCAAGAAATTGATCAAACAAAAAAATCAATTTTGGGAGAGGAACTAAAATGTCGATTTAGAATCGAAAGACTGCTGGAATGCTGGAACGCCAAATGGAGTGCCCGAAATCAAGTGCGTAGAATGATAATGCTTGAAAATGAAAATTAATCAATTAATTGAATTTAAAGTAAATAGACATCACACAACTTCTATTCCAATTTTTATTTTAAGAAAACCTCTCGGGTATTTATTACATCACAATACATGTATTGGAAAAAAATTATATCACAAAAGAAAAAAAAAAGTAGAGACTTATGAAGCCAGCACTCGAACTTCAAAAAGGCTAGAGTGGGCTTATTAATGAAGTAAAATGATATTAAGGCGATTTAGGGTAATTTTTATTTTTGATTTGTACTTTTTTGTCTTATCTTTTGAAATTTGGTAGTTTTTTTTTTTTTTAAACTGTACAACTTAAATCTTTGAAACTATGTTTATATAAGCATGTAAATCTTTGAAACTATGTTCATATAAGCATGTAAATCAATTATAAATCATGTAATTATTTTCATAATTTTCAAAATAAGATAATATTTTGCTTTAACGTCAAAATTGTTAATGCTTTTCAAAATGTCAAATTTAGGCCTCAAATAAGAACAAAATTAGTAAAGTCCCAACAATAAAGTAAATCTACTCCATTACTTACGCATTTTATGAACTGTACATCATACCGATCAAACTACTTTTTAAAATGATATAATAACTATTATAAATGTAGCGAATTTTGAGCTGAACCATAAAGGACCAATGTCTTATTTTCTTTTTAAAATTGTAATGAAGTAATACTTGAGCTAATTTTCGTGCCCTCCAATTGGACAAAATGGACAATCCCAAACAGAAGATTGCAAACTATAGCACCTCTCAACCTCAGTGTATAAGAGTTTGGAATTGAATTTGAGTTAGAATTGGATACTTCTTCGATATGTAAGTATACCAATGATATTCTTACGTGTAGCAATGATTAAGAGTATAAAAGTCATCAAATGTGGTGGATTTGTTTAAATCATAACAAAAGAGATGATACAATATATAATTCATTATAGAAATTCTTGATGTGTACGAGAAAATAATTCCATAGGAAAAAAAAAGTTTTTTTTCTTTTGTTCCTTTTCATTGGCTTGGCCAACACAAGGAAAAACATGGTGAGAACACCTCACCAGCGGCGGGAAGAAGACTACATGGACAGTTTCAAGTTCATCACAAGCATCGCAAAACAATATATAAGAAAACCCCAAATCAAACTCGGTTCTCTCTCTCTCTCTCTGCCTGCTTCTCGCAGAAGTGGCGCCCCGAGCAAGCCAAGCGACGATGGAAACCCCAAGGCACAGTTGCCTAAAGCTCGTACTCCCGAACCCCGACGAACCCAAGAAGACCGAACCCATCTTCGTCAAGGCCACATGGTTCGATACCCACTTCGACATCTCCATCACCGACGGCCTCGATGCTTGGGTTTGCCAAGGTACCGTCTTTGATGAAGACCCAGTTCTTGTTTCTCATGAACCGCGTATCTTTGCGGGCAAATTTGCTTTCCTTGATGATTTTGGCATCAGGGCTTTGAATTTCTTTTTTTTTAAATCCTCGTCGGTGCTTTTCACACAGACGCAATTTTCTGCATAGAAAAGTACGTTTGTTTTTAGGGAATTCGCTTTTTGTGACGATTTTGGTAACTGGGTTTTGATTCATTTTAGCTTTTTTTTCCTTTCTTTCGATAGCATCTGAAGAGGAAGTGATAGAGAGAGCGGCTCAGTGGGACCAGCCCGTCTCCGAGTACATTGAGTTGGCCGAGCGCTATTTGGGGTTTCAACAGCCTGGTTCGGTTTATAAGTTCACTGATGCTGGTGATGGGAATAGAAGAGTTTGGTTCTTTCACTTACTTTGTCTTTCTGAAGTTTTGATTGGTTTAGTTTTGTCGTCTTTAGTTTACTGGAATTTGGTGGGAAAATGCGGATCTATAGGAAGGGACTGCTGTGGGAACCGTGCTTTTGTTAGTGGCATATATGGTAATTGGGGACTTGGGGCATTCTCTACTGGAACTGCGGTTCATGTATTAATTTGGATTGTTGGATGGAGAATTTTGAGATGATTACATGTGGCTGTGCAGGAAGCAAGTTGAAATGGAAACTGTTAATGTGAAATGTGTGATTAATTCTTTCAATGAATTAAGCTGGGGAATTGTGATTTGATAGTTTTTTAGCGGGGAATAAGTATTGGATATGGCTACCAATCCAAGCTTAATGCTGCTTCCTGCTTATGTGGTAATGATAGATAGGATAATTGGAAATTTGCTTTGCTGGTATTGATCAAAGATGCTCGATCTATCTTTTGGTTGCTGTTCTACTATTCTGCTCCTGTTGGTTGATTGGCAAACTGAAATTGATTGTCACATATTATAAGATAAGGGATTCTGCAGTTATCGTGGACATTTGAGAAAGAAGGGACCAAACTAGAGTGGCGATGGAAATGTCGACCTTCACCAGACCGTAAGAGCACTACTTCAGGAATCTTGGACTTTCTTATGGATGCCAACATAAGATTAAGTGTAAGATTGCACATACTTGATACATTCTCCTAGGTTTACTTTGGTTATTTGTTTCTTGGTTAATTGGTAGATAGCCATAGTGACTTTATTAGAGCTGTGCTATCCATGTAGTTTGAGTGCATTTTAAGGGTCAGCTTACATGTATATTACACGTCAAACAACTATACGGCCTGATAGTGCTTGAAGTGTTGGTTGATTTGCATAAAGTACATGGCTGGATACTACAGTAAGTCATGGGTATTGATTAAAGCAATGTGAAGTGAACCCTCACATCTCTTGTGACCCTGCTCACTCCAGGAATGTCTCATAAATATTTATCTGAATTCGGCCCCTTCAATCATTTATCAGGCTGAAATTTATTGTTGTCCTTGTCCTGGCAGTGCAGAGTCCCTTGAGCTATCTAGGTGTTGACTGCTTTACATGCATGCTTGTGCAGGAAGAAGTTGTGAGCAAAACTAAATCGTTTGATAGGCTGAAAATGGAAGCCGAGAAATGTCTAGCACAAAGCGAGAGATTCAACAATGAGAAGATGGAGTTTGAATCTGCAATCTATGCAAAGGTACACTTTTGTACTCGATCCAGTGTCTTACCAGAATCGGTCCTATTGGAGTGGGTTTGCGTGCGTGCAAAGCTTAAAAGCTGAGCATACCATTGTCATCCTCTTTCTTCTAGTAGTTTTTTATCTGCAGATGTTTCTCTGGATTCTTTGGACCATAAAAAAATTGGATGTATGCAGCAGATTTAGAAAACTTTCTTCTCTAGCATTTCTTTTGGTAGGATTTGTGACTTGGTATGCTTATACTTTGTTCCTTGTTTGACAGTCATCACAATATCGTGCATGCTACCAGTACTATTCACACAATTTTATCTGTGGATGTATTCTACCCGCTTGGAGAATGATCAGCTCATTTTTTTCTGCCTTTCTATGTACTAATGTCATTTGGTCAAGGGAGGATAAGTGAAAATCCTTTTATCAAAACCAGCTGCAGTCATTTTTGGTTTTCCTGGACAATAAGAATAGGGTAATACTAAAACTGATAAAGCTGGGTAGGAATACCTGCTAAAGTAAATGAAGAAATTAAACCATTAGAATGTGGGACTGACTTAGCTTTTTTTTACTTCTAGTTTCTTGGTGTCTTGAACACAAAGAAAGCAAAACTTAGAGAACTTCGCGATCAGCTCACCAAGCAGGATGCCACTGGGAAATTTGCACAAGAAGATGAAGAGTCTGCAGAAAAGACAGAGACTTTTGATGAGGAAATGAGTGATGATGCAGAAAGCAAGGAAGAAACTGCGGATGCAGGAACATCAAAGGCTGTGCCAAGGAGCAATGCCCGAGGGAGGAAAAGGATTACATGGAAGTAGTGTCCTGCTGGCCAAGTTAACCGACTCTTTGTGCCGTGACTTTGTTAGACAAATTATGGTTTCTGGTGACCTGCAGAGGTATTACAAAAACCTTGAATCATCCTCTATATAACCAGAAAAGAGGAACTAGGCCAATGGAAGTAATTATACCGGTTGTTAAAAATTGTACATATTTTTACAGAGCATTAGGAAGTAACTCTAGGGATCATTTTCATTAGAAGTGTGGAGCTTTTGTCATTTCATTCAATTTTGTTGGTCCTTGACACTAAGATTGTATGGGTTGAAAGGTTTAATGATCTTTTCCTTAGGAAAAAAAAGCTTGCATCCACCTAAATTTGGTCTTGGGCTGTCCCAAGCCTAACTCCTGACATGCTTCTTTTTTCTTTAAAAAAGTTATTGCTTCCTTTTTTCTAAATTCGACTTAACCACACCATTGTGAATTGCTTTCTTTGTTATTTTTCAGATGTGAAACATATACTTTTAATTATTCACAATTAGCATGAGCCATATGTTTACATTCGAGTTTTGTTAGTAATGCGAAAGTAGAATATTATTTACCTTTAGATGTACATAAACACGTAACTTTAAATTAGTCTTTATTTCCTTTTGTCTCAGTTATAGCAATTGAAATTAGTCCTCTATATATTACACAGAAATTTTAATGTGAAAGTGAGATACTCGTTTGAATTTTCAGGTTTGACTCATACATGATCGCACTTGACATAGTTTTATCACATTTTGATTGAAATTTCCATTTTGGGGAATATCTTCTTCTTCTTTTCCCCATAAATTATAGACTGTATTGACACTATTCTCTCTTATGCTCTGTTTCTTCCCTCTTTGGCCTCTTTCTTTAACCTTAACTTATTTTGATGATTATTACATGGGACGATGAGATCTTTGGTCTAAGTTTTGACATTAGGATGACTGTTAACGACTGATAATGGTAGAAATAACCGAATTTCCAATGCACTGATCACTCGTCCTCTCAAAGATCGTATCAGAAAACTGGAATTATCCGCTGTATAACTTGAATAGAACAGAGAAACTACTAAATTGGGTTAATTTGATTAATTAAGCAGGTCGTTGAACAAACTAAATGGTATGTTCTTGCAGACTCTCATAAATAAACATTTTCCATAACATCTACATGCTTTTTCGAAGCATTAGGAAGCGACTCAATGAATTCACGACATCTTGCATCGACCAGCACAAAATATGACAATCTTGAAACAACTGCATCATTAGGCGAAAGTTTCCTTGGACGCATTTCCTGTAGAAGTTGCAATGCTTTATCCACTTGGCTGTCCTGCAAAAATGCTTGGTTGAGAATATTGTACGAAATGGAATCTGGGAAACAACCTGTTTCCTGCTGACAAAGTACAGTCCAAGCATCAAAACTTAAGATGTAGAGACACTTAAGTCAAAAGTTAAGAAAAATAATGTAAAACACGTTTGGTAAATTTGTATAATTTTTTTTTTTTTCTTTTAATTTTTTAATATTTTTATTATATTTTTCCTTTTTTCTTTTTCTCTTTGGCGGTCGCCGCCATGGCGGAGAGGCCTGGGCGGCGCGTCGGTGAGATTGCGAGCCTCGCCGGTGGCTTGGCGAGATCGCCGTTGGCCAGGTGGCCACCGGTGAGGCTCGGCCTTGCCCAGGCGGCATGAGGTCGGCCTCGCCCTAGCCTAGCGAGGCCCAGCCTCGCGTTGGGTGCGGAGGCTGAGCCTCGCCATGGCCATGTGAGGCCCAGCCTCGCCTGGGCTGGGTGATGTCGAGCTCGCTCAACCACCAGCGAGGCTCGGCCTCGCTGGGCCACCTCCAGGCTGGGCCACCGCGGCCACGGTGAGGCTCGGGCCGACGAGCATCACTGTGGCTCAACCTCTCCAGGGGCCGGTGATGCTCCGGCGAGGTCGCTGGCCCTCGTCTGGTCGGTCGTCGGCGTTGGCCATGGCTAAGGCCGGTGACCGGCAAAAGGAAGAAGAAGAAGAAGAAAAGAAGAAGAAAAGAAAGAAAAAAAAGAAACATGAGAAGAAAAGAAGTGTTTAAAAAATATTCCCTAACAAAGAAATAAGTTTTTCTACTTTATTTTTTTTCAAATTTGTTCCGGGAACAAAAAAATAACAAACGCGTTCTGTGTTTTTTTTTGTTCCCCGGAACAAAAGAATAAAAATTGTGTTTCGGGGAATAAAAACAAAAATTTGCTAAACACCCCTTAAGTGCTATCTCCAGTGAATCCCACCGGAAATCCTACGTGGCAATTTTTTATTATTTTTTTTATCTACGTGGCTTGCCGGAATGCTGATTCAACAAATAAAGGCAAAGACGACGTCGTTTTTAAGCGGATTCAAATGTTAATATAAAAATTAATTTAATTAAATTATAAAAATAAATAATAATTATTATTTTAATAAAATAATATAAAATAATTTTAAATTAAAAAAAAAAAAAGGGTGGGGGAGAGGAGGCAACGGCTAAGGGCTGAGCCCTCGTCGCCGCCGCCGCCTCCCCGCCATCGCCGAGAAGGGCCGGCGACGGTGGGGGAGCGTCGGCCGGGTCGCCGGCCCGGCCGATCGACGGCGAGGGCTCGTGAGCCCGGCCAACCCTGCCCCTCCGTCGCCGGCCCTTCTCGGCGACGGTGGGGGAGGCGTGGCGGTGAGGGCTTAGCTGTCTCCCTCCCCCTCTTTTTTTTTTTTTTTTTTTTTTTTTTTTTTTTTTTTTTTTTAATATTTGAATTTGTATTTTTAAAATATTTTAAATAAATTTAGTTTTAAATTTAATTGAATTAATTTTTATATTAAATTTTTATCACGTTAGAGATAAAACGACGTCGTTTTTGCATTTTTTAGCCATATCGGTCACTTATCTCGTCGGAAAATCGCCACGTCAGCATTTTGGCCGTATTGGCACTTAAGTGGTCCATTTTGCTTCGATTTTGGCACTTAGTGTTACTTTCCTAACTTTTGGCACTTACGTGTCCCTCCGTACCAAGTTTTGGCACTCCAGGTGTCCGTACCTCCTTTTCCTGCATATTCAAGAATAATTTCTCGGCTTCTGTTATCATCCGGTCCTTGACGAGGCCATTGATTAAGCTGTTGTAGATTACAACATTGGGAACCAAGCCCTTCTCCAACATGCTCTCGAACAAGCTGCTGCCTTGATTTTACCGGCTCTGCAAAACCCATCAATCAGAATGTTGAACACGTCGATCGATGGTTCAAGTCCAGCGTTGCTGAGGGACCGATACAGATCCATTGCCTGGTCGATGTGTCCATTTTTACAGAGACAATCCAGCACGACCTGGTAAATAGACAGCTCTGTGCTGGAAAGCCATCGCTCAGCATTTGAGTGAAGAGTTCATTAACTTCATCAATCCCGTTACGCTTCATGTACCCATTAATCATTATTTCGTAGGCGATAACATCATGATTCCTGCCCTTATCTTCAATTAGACGGAAAATCTTCGCTGCATCATCCAGCCCACCCGCCAAAGATAAACCATTTATGAGGATTCTGTAGGTGTATGTATTAGGTTCCACGCCTTTCTGTACTGCACCTGCTTCAGTTACTTTGCCAGTTTTGCACAGACCATCTATCAAGATGCTGAAAGTGACGACATCAGGCGAAATGCCATCCTCTGTCAGTAGATGAAGCATTCTGTTGGCTTCAGTCCATCGTCCAGCTTGGCAGAGTGCATGGATTAAAGAGCTGTACGTGATCAAATCAGCTACCATACCATGCTCAACCATTTCACCGAAAATCTTGAGAGCTTGCCCCAATCGCTGTGATTTACACAACCCATTGATCACTGAATTGTAAAGCACAGGGTCAGGGTCGGTTTGTTGGCTAATGTGGTCACTAAACAACTCGATCAGCTCGGCTCTGCATAGAGCACCGACAATCATGGTACACGTCAGCGCATCGACCTGGGTTTTCCTCTTCTTCATCCTCTTATGCAATTCGAGCACCAGGGCTACCTCGCGAGTTTTACAAAGCTCTCTAATGAGGGCACTATACAAAGATGACCCCCCGATCCCATCGAATCCTCCAAGAGCCAATTTGTCTCAAACCTCAACTGCATCAGTGGCTTTGCCCACCAGGCACAAATCCTTCACCAGCGTGGTGAAAGTCACCTCGTCAGGGTCGAAACTGCGCTTCACGATTCACAGAACACTCCGAATCCCCAGTTCATCATCCCTGGATGGCAACAACAATTGATCAAAATGTTCAGCTTCCACAAGTCAGGCTTGACCCCTGCACAGCTCATCTCCTTGTACATGGCATGTTCGAGTATCTCTTCATCTTGGAAACTGACCCCAGTATTGGAAAATATGGAGAAGAATAGAAGAAGAAGTATTAGGGGGAAGAATACGAAACACTGTTTGATGTAACAAAAAAAATTAATTCGAGAAAGTGATAAAATATAAATAAAAATTGGAAGTGAGGTACCTTAACATGATTAGTTCTTGCCAACGGTGCTAAATAGCTTTACAAGCTTCGCATCCCAACATATAACATTTTAACTTGTTGGTATCAGCACTATACGAATAGACTTTGTCAAACACTTCTTGAAAACACTACACTTAAAGAAACCTTGAGAGAGGAAATGTAGGTTTTTCGCTTCTCCTCTTCTCCTTAGAATGAAGATTTTGAAGTAAGCGGTATAGATAAACTATGAATTAAATAGATACAAGAATCTAGAAGATAAATGAATTAAATGGATCCGAGAATCCAAGAGATATATTGACCATGAATTAAGTAGATACACGAATTAATGAGATACATGAAAGAAAACAACTTATCTCGTTTTGCTCACTTTCGTTGATCCATTAACCCACCATAAATACAACACTCAGCACATGGTTAAATGTATCAACAGGCACAATGGGTTGGCACCGAACCAGCGTTTGAAAGTAGTCCGCGGCCTCATCGAGCTTGAGGGTACCCAATTTACAACATCGCCGCATGCGGCACTTGAACTAGGCAGGGCTTGAGGGTCGGGTAGCGGTGTAGAGTTCTGAGGAGGGTGTCTGAATAAACAGGACAGCCAACATGGAGATTTCGCGGTTTGGATTGCGGTTCTTGAAGAGCTGGCTCTTCTCAGTTGCATTGGTGATCAGTTCTCCGTTGCTTGTATGGCACTTTGCCTCAAATTGGGTAGAAGAAAGAGAGCTTCTTCTATGTTTAATCAAATCTCTTAAAAAAAAAAAAATCTATGTCAATAATTATATAATTTATGAGGGTATTGTAGGTGCATGTATTAGGTCCTTGCCTCTCTGAATCATCAATTCAAATGCCAGGCTTGCTTCGGTTACTTTTCCTGTTTTGCATAGACAATCTATCAGGATGCTCAAAGTGATGACATCGGGGGAAATGTCTCTCTCTATCATTAAATGAAGCATTCTGTTGGCTTCAGTCCATAGTCCAGCTTGGCAGAAAGCATGGACTAAAGAGTTGTATGCGATCACAACAGCCGGGATACCGCGCCGTACCATTTCGTCATAAATTTCTACACCTTGTCCTAGTCGTCGCGATTTACGCAACCCATCTATCACTAGATTGTAAAGCACCACATCAGGGTCGGTTGGTTGGCTAGTCTGATCACGAAATAACTCCAATGCATCGTGGTCAGCTTAGCGAAGTTTACTCAAGCTGTCCTTCGCTTACCTTATATAATAGACTTCGTTTAAGCGGCAAGCATCTGGCCAACGATAGCATACGCAGCAATTCCATCACCCTTCGCCAATCCCATCTCTCTTTAGCAACGAGGCCAAGTCAGAGAAATAGCTCATAGACAGAACGATAGCGCGCAAGAAAATTAGGTTGACGAACTTCTTACCTGGGCAGACAGAAGTGATTCTTTTGTTATGATCTGAAAAGGAGAGAGGGCTAAACAACCATCGTTAAATCTTGGCATTAATAAGACAAGTGCACTTCTAACCATATTCACCGGTAAACACAGTATTTCACAGACCGAACCCTAGCAACTAGCGTATAAACCACATAAGAATTTTGGGGCGCAGAGCAGTAAACCAAGACTCTCATCTACACGTGCTTCTAAGACGATGACATTTCTCCCAATCGTGGCCGAGGAAATTTACAAGTTACCCGTCAAACAAAGCCTCGACAATGGAGCTCGTCCCGACAATATCATGAGATCACCCGAGTACTTATGGGGAACTGAAAGAAAGCGCAGACAAGCAAGAAGCGTAGAAGTTTGGGGAGAAATCTTTTGTATTTCTTTAGTTGTTTTCAATGTACAGACCTTAGTAATTATAATACAAGATGTATATGAAGAAAAAGGCAATGAAATATTCTACAAATCAATTTAATATCGGGAGAAGTGCCAAAAAAGTCCTAAACCTTTTGCCTTTGTGCCGAATTAGTCCTAAACCTTTTTTTGGTGCCGATTCAGTCCTAAACCTTTTTATGTTGTGCCAATTTAGTCCTAAACCTTTTTATGTTGTGCCAATTCAGTCCTTTCCGGCCAATTTTGGCCGGATTTTGCTGACTGGATGCCGGCCGGCTGACGTGGACAACTTTTAATAATATTTTAATATTTTTTTTATTTTTTATTTTTTTATTTTTTTATTTTTTTATTTTTATTTTTTTTTGTCTTTTTCCTCCGGCCGGTCACCGAGGTCCGGCGACCGGCCAGAGCCGAAGGCCGGCGGGCGAGGCCGACCTCGCCGGCCACCTCGCGGGCAAGGCCGACCTCGCCGGCCATGGGCGAGGGCCTCGCTCGCCCATGGCCGGCGAGGGCAAGCCTCGCCCATGGCCGGATCGGCGAGGTCGAGCCTCGCCGGCCATGGGCGAGGCTCGCCTCGCCAGATCCGGCGAGGGGAGCCTCGCCCATGGCGGCGAGGCTCGACCTCGCCGGATCCGGCCATGGGCGAGGCTTGCCCTCGCCGGATCCGGCGAGGTCGAGCCTCGCCGCCATGGGCGAGGCTCGCCCTCGCCGGATCCGGGCGAGGCGAGCCTCGCACATGGCCGGCGAGGCTCGACCTGCCGGATCCGGCGAGGGCAAGCCTCGCCCATGCGAGGCTCCCCCTCGCCGGATCCGACGAGGCGAGCCTCGCACATGGCCGGCGAGGCTCGACCTCGCGATCCGGCGAGGGCAAGCCTCGCCCATGGCCGGATCCGGCGAGGTCGAGCCTCGCCGGCCATGGGCGAGGCCGGCCCTCGCCGGCCATGGGCGAGCGAGGCCCTCGCCCATGGCCGGCGAGGTCGGCCTTGCCCGCGAGGTGGCCGGCGAGGTCGGCCTCGCCCTCGCCGGCCTTCGGCTCGCCGGTCGCCGGACCTCGGTGACCGGCCGGAGGAAAAAGACAAAAAAAAAATAAAAATAAAAATAAAAATAAAAATAAAATAAAAATAAAAAAAAATATTAAAATATTATTAAAAGTTGTCCACGTCAGCGCCGATCAGGCCACGTCAGCCGGCCGGCGTCCAGTCAGCAAAATCCGGCAAAATTGGCCGGAAAGGACTGAATCGGCACCACATAAAAAGGTTTAGGACTGAATCGGCACCAAAAAAAGGTTTAGGACTAATTCGGCACAAAGGCAAAAGGTTTAGGACTTTTTTGGCACTTCTCCCTTGCCCATTTAATATCTCAATCTAATCCCTAATTGATTTAGTGCATGATTATAATCAAATTGGATTCTCGACATATCTTTCAAATCTTCAAGCATATCTTCTAACACTCCCCCTCAAGCTGGTGGTTTGTAGATATCCAAGACACCTAACTTTCTTAGTAAATATGCATGTTGTCTTTGACATATAAGTTTGGTGAAGATATCTGCAGGCTGTTCTGCGGTTCCAATTCCTCTTGTCTCAATTATTCCTTCTTGAATTTTCTCGCGAGTAAAGTGATAGTCCACTTCTATATGCTTAGTTCTTTCGTGCAATATGGGATTTGTTGCAAGCTTGAGGGCTGTATTGTTGTCACAAAATAGCTTTGTTGGCACTCTCAGTTGTATTCCAAGGTCCCCAAGCAAATCTCGTATCCAGACAATCTCACATGTAGTTTTTGCCATGGCTCGATATTCTGCTTCGGCTGAAGACAAGGAAACCGTTGCCTACTTTTTGGTTTTCCATGAAAGAAGAGATTCTCCCAGTTTAATGCAAAAACCAGTGATGGATCTTCGACTCATGGGGCAAGTTGCATAATTTGCATCACAATATGCCGTCATTTCTGTTAAATTATGTCTCGAGTTTGAATTCGGATAAATCGAATTTGTCGATAAAGATTTCCCAAGCCAAGAAGAAATTTCGTCGGTCTCCGAAGGATTACAAAATAAAAGGAAGATACGAAATTTTCTTTACCTGCGGAAGTTGGTCGAAATTTGTTACGCAGGTGGGGCCCAAAAGTCAACAAACACACGTCCGAAGAAAGAAGACTCTGTAGCACCATTATGTGAAGCCAAAATAGGAAATTTAGTGGTGGGCCCAAGGTCAAAGTTTTGACCTTGGGCACACACATACACATATATATAAACAGAATTCTTTTGCAGGTAAAAAGAAGCCGTCGAAGCCTCTGCGAAAGAAACCCTACGTATCGCGCGTCCGTGACCTTTGAAGCCGCAAGTCGCGTGAAGCGTTGAAGAGACTCGCGAAGCCGTACGTAGAGTGTTTAGTCGCGTGGTAATTTTGTGCCATGAGTTTATACCCAATTGAGTTGTTATTTATAAACACTTTGGGTTTGGGGTTAAATCTAGGTGTGGGAAACACTTGAGCGATTGAGCAATTGTAAACTCTGATTCTCCGATTTTAGTGGATTATTTGCTGCTAGCTCTCCCCGTGGATGTAGGTACTGATACTCGGACCGAATCACGTAAATTTCTGGTGTCCTTATTTTTCTCGTTTAATTTCTCTGGGTGATTTCGCGTTGACGTAAATTGCAAGATCCTGACGTTTCCGCATATTATATCCCAACAATTGGTATCAGAGCTTGGGGTTGGATTTCTTGGTTGTGATTTGGGGCTTTTGCTTGTCTGATTATTATCTGGAAATTCTGTTATTGCAATTATGTCTGAGAGGAAATCTGAGATTGAGAAGTTTGATGGGAGCAACAACTTTGTGTTATGGAGCATCAAGATGCGAGCTTTATTGACAACACAAGGTTTGGCCAAGGCACTGGATGGTGAAGATGAGTCACCTATTATCATGAAAGCCTCAGAGAGGGTAGAGCTAATGGAAAAAGCAAATAGCATAATCTTGTTAAATTTGACAGATGAGGTCTTAATAGAGGTTGCTAAAGAGAAAGATGCCGCAGCATTATGGACAAAACTTCAAGCACTCTATGTGAAGAAAGGTTTGAACAATCGCTTGTACATGTTGAAGAAGATGTTTCAATTTAGATATACTGAATGTACGTCTATCAGAATCCACCTAGATGAATTTAATAAACTCATGTTGAATCTGAAGAACGTCGGTAAGATACTTTATGATGAAGAACAGGGCATGATGTTGTTAGCCTCTTTACCGAGTTATGGGAGCACTTTACCGATTCCATTTGCGGGCGTACTACAATTACCTCAAAAGAGGTCAAGTCCGCCTTATTCTCTAAGAAGTGGTAGAGAAAGTTGCGAGATGACGGTCTGGCCAAAGGAGCAGCGCAAGCACTGACGATTCGGGGTAGAGAACAACATCGAGAGCCTAATAGCAGCAGAGGTAAAAGCAGATCTAAATCACGCCATAGAAAGTCCAAGGGACGCGTGAAGTGCTTTGAGTGTCACGAGGAGGGGCACATAAGGAGAGATTGTCCAAAGCGGATGAATAAAGTTGATAAGCATAATGCCACAAGCAATGTGGCAAACGTTGCTGAGGGGAGCACTAGTGATGCAGAAGCTGTCTTATGTGTGACTGCTACTTCGTCAAAAGACGAATGGGTGCTAGATTCGGGGTGTTCTTATCATATGACACCTCATAAGAACTGGTTTACTACTTACCAGACTACAGATGGTGGTAGGGTTCTTTTGGGGAATAATGCAGTCTGTAAGGCTGTGGGGATAGGGACAATCCAGATCCGGATGCACGATGGGGTGGTGCGCACATTGACAGATGTGAGGCATGTACCAGAGCTCAAGAAAAACTTTATTTCTCTGGGGACACTCAATGACATCGGGTGTAGGTACACTGCTAAAGGTGGAGTACTGAAGATCTCTCGAGGTGCCATGACAGTGATGAAGGGGAAGAAAGTGAATACTCTCTATCATCTACTGGGAGAGACCGTGATCGGAACCGCTGCAGTTTCATCAGGTGAGTCAAATTATGACTTGACTCAATTATGGCATAGGCATTTAAGGCATATGATTGAGGCAGGTATGACGATGCTGAGTGAAAGAGGGTTGTTGAAAGGTCAAAAGACAGGAAAGCTAGACTTATGTGAATATTGCATCTATGAGAAGCAGCACCGAGTTAAGTTTACTACAGCTATTCATTCGACCAAACGACCAGTTGAATATATTCACTCAGACATCTGGGGCCCGTCTTCGGTTCTTTCGAAAGGAGGTGCCCGATATATGCTGACATTTATCGATGATTATTCGAGGAAGGTATGGGTTTACTTTCTGAAGCACAAATATGATGTGTTTGATCGGTTCAAAAAATTTAAAGCATTGATTGAGAAGCATTCAGATAAACAAATCAAGTGCTTGAGAACTGATAATGACATGGAGTTCTATGGTAAAGATTTTACCAAGTTCTGCGAGAAAGAAGGTATTGTGAGACATCGCACAGTACCTGGGACACCACAGCAGAATGGCATGGCAGAACGGAAGAATAGAACTTTGCTTGAGCGAGCTCGATGCATGCTTTCGCATGCAGGACTTGGCAAGGAATTTTGGGCCGAAGCAGTAAACATGGCATGTTACCTGGTTAATCGATCTCCATCATCTGCTATTGAGTGGAAGACTCTTGAGGAAGTATGGTCGGGGAAACCTGTTGATTATTCCAGATTACGTATATTTGGATGTCTTGCGTATTCTCATACAAGTGATGGTAAGCTTGAGCCGAGGGCAAAGAAGTGCATATTCTGGGTTATGCACATGGGGTGAAAGGCTACCGGCTGTGGTGCACCAATCCCAGATCATCCGGTTTTCTAATCAGCAGAGAAGTGATCTTCGACGAGACTGCAATGCTTCAACGGAGGAGTTCTAAGACACAACCAGCAAAGAAGATAGATCATGGTGTCATTAGTGAGGTGGAGCTTCAGGTGGAGACTCCGGAGACCTCGAAGGTAACTGAACTAGAGACTGCAGATGAGGCCGCAGTTCCTGAAGTTGGTGATAGTGAACAACCAGCAAAGCCGTAGCAGACTATAGCCGCAGATAGACAGAGAAGGCACATTAAATCACCGGTACGTTATGGTTATACGGATATTGCTTATGCATTGACTGTAGGTAATGAGATGGAGACAGATGAGCCATCGTCTTACTTTAAGGCGATGGCTAGTTCGAAGTCATCGTAGTGGCTAGGGGCTATGAGTGAAGAGATGGAATCACTCCATCGAAATCAGACATGGGAGCTGGTCAAAGTACCTAAGAGTCAAAAGATTGTTGGAAGTAAATAGGTCTTCAAACGGAAAGAGGGCATTCCTGGTGTCGAGGCAACGAGGTATAAAGCGAGACTTGTGGCGAAGGGGTATACACAACGTGAGGGCATTGACTACAATGAGGTGTTCTCTCCCGTGGTAAGACATATTTCTATTCGTGTTTTACTTGCCTTAGTTGCTTCGCAGGATCTCAAGTTAGAGCAATTAGATGTGAAAACTGCGTTTCTTCACGGTGAGTTGGAGGAGCAGATTTACATGAGGCAACCAGAGGGATTTGCTATTCCGGGTAAGGAAGATCATGTTTGCTTGTTAAAGAAATCTTTGTATGGGTTGAAATAGTCTCCTAGGCAGTGGTATAAACGTTTTGATACTTTCATGGCTAGTCAAGACTATTCAAAAAGTCAGATGGACAACTGTGTTTACTATAGGAGATTGGAGAATGGTTCTTTGATTTATCTACTTTTATATGTTGATGACATGCTGATAGCAGCTAAGAATATGTCTGATATTGATGTGCTGAAGATGCAGTTAAATGCTGAATTTGAGATGAAAGATTTAGGTGCTGCAAAAAAAATTTTGGGTATGGAGATTTTGCGTTACAGGACTGCAGGAGTTTCATGTCTATCTCAAAAAAAATATATTGAGAAGATCGTGGCACGGTTTAATATGCAGTCAGCAAAATCTGTAAGTACACTTTTAGCGAAGCACTTTAAACTTTCAGATAAATTATCACCGCAGATTAAGGAGGAGGAGGAGCATATGTCCCGTGTTCCTTATTCTAGTGCCGTGGGTAGTATTATGTATGCTATGGTGTGCACTAGGCCTAATATTTCACAAGTTGTGAGCTTGATTAGTCGCTACATGAAGCGTCCTGGTAAAGCTCATTGGGAAGCTGTGAAGTGGATCCTCAGATATTTGAAGGGGACAACAGACATGGGTATAGTATACCGGAGGGACAATAATGGCAGTGAGACTACTGGTTTTGTGAATTCGGATCACGCCGATGACTTGGATGATTGCAAGTCTTTAGCAGGGTGTGTGTTTATGCTAACAGGTGGTGCAGTTAGTTGGAAAGCGTCCTTATAAGATCACATTGCCTTGTCTTCAACTGAGGCAGAGTACATGGCACTGACCTTTGTAGCAAAGGAGGCGATATGGTTACAAAGTTTGCTCTCGGACTTTGGGTTAGAACAGAAAAGTGTGGATATACACCTTTGTGATAACGTGGTGCGATATATTTGGCATATAATCCAGTTTATCACGAGCGAACGAAGCATATCAACATCAGGTACCACTTCATCCGAGATGTCTTATCTAAGGGTATTGTTATTGTTAAAAAGATTGTTACAGCAGATAACCCGGCAGACATGATGACTAAGTCTGTTCCTTTGGCGAAACTTAAGCTCCGCTTGAGCTCTATTGGCGTCTGTGGAAAGTGAGCGCCTGTCGAGGCGTTGGGAGAGCAGCATGGATGATGAGCACTGTAACTTGGCTTCAAACATCGAGCCAAGGTGGAGAATTGTTAAATTATGTCTCGAGTTTGAATTCGGATAAATCGAATTTGTTGATAAAGATTTCCCAAGCCAAGAAGAAATTTCGTCGGTCTCCGAAGGATTACAAAATAAAAGGAAGATACGAAATTTTTTTTACCTGCAGAAGTTGGTCGAAATTTGTTACGCAGGTGGGGCCCAAAAGTCAACAAACACACGTTCGAAGAAAGAAGACTCTGCAGCACCATTCTGTGAAGCCAAAATAGGAAATTTAGTGGTGGGCCCAAGGTCAAAGTTTTGACCTTGGGCACACACGTACACATATATATATATATAAACAGAATTCTTTTGTAGGTAAAAAGAAGCTGTCGAAGCCTCTGCGAAAGAAACCCTACGTACCGCGCGTTCGTGACCTTTGAAGCCGCAAGTCGCGTGAAGCGTTGAAGAGACTCGCAAAGCCGTACGTAGAGCGTTTAGTCGCGCGGTAATTTTGTGCCATGAGTTTATATCCAATTGAGTTGTTATTTATAAACACTTTGGGTTTGGGGTTAAATCTAGGTGTGGGAAAAACTTGAGCGATTGAGCGATTGTAAACTCTGATTTTCCGATTTTAGTGGATTATTTGCTGCTGACTCTCCCCGTGGATGTAGGTACCGATACTCGGACCGAACCACGTAAATTTCTGATGTCCTTATTTTTCTCATTTAATTTCTCTGGGGTGATTTCGTGTTGACGTAAATTGCAAGATCCTGACGTTTCCGCATATTATATCCCAACAATTTCCATGCTGCATCTTCTAGATAGAAGTATTTTGAGTCCTGGACACTTCTTCAAATACTTCACAACCTTCAAAGCAGCATTCATGTGAGCTTCCTTCGGATTGTGCATAAATTGACTGAGAGTTTGCACCGCATATAATATATCAAGCCTAGTCATAGTAAGATATATGAGTTTTCCAATGAGTTTTTGATAACTCGTCGAATCTTTGAGTACGGGATCATCATTATGAGAAATTCCCCCAACATGATCCGCTACAGTTAATTTGGTATTATGCTCGATTGGAATAACTGCTGGCTTGCATCCTGATAAACCGGCTTCTGGTATGATCTCTAATACAAATTTCCGCTGACTGAGGGAAATTCCTTGGTCGGATCGAGCAATCTCAATCCCAAGAAAATATTTTGGTGCTCCCAGGTCTTTTATATGAAATGTGGTATGCAAATATTTCTTAAAATTCTCTATGGCAACTTTATCATTTCCCATGATGAGAATGTCATCAACATATAACATTAAGTAAATAGATGACATATTTTTAGTCCATGTGAACAAGGCGTAATCATATTTGAACTGTTGGAAGTCTGCAGTTGTGAGAGCACTAGCAAATTTAGCGTACCATTGCCTAGAAGCTTGTTTCAATCCATAAAGGGATTTGCGGAGACGACATACTCTATTCTCCTTCTGTCTCCGTAAGCCCTAAGGAATATCCAAGTAGATTTCTTCATCCAAATCGCCATGAAGAAAAGCGTTGTGGACGTCCATTTGGTGTAATGACCAATCATGGATAGTTGCAACTGATAAGAATGAGCAAACTGTGACATCTTTAGCGACCGAAGAAAAAGTCTCGTGATAGTCAAAACCTTCTCGTTGAGTATATCCCTTAGCCACCAACTGAGCCTTGTAACTTTCAATGGATCCATCAACCCTATTTAACTTTATAGACCCATTTGCATCCTATGGATTTTCTATTTGGAGGAAGGTTGACTAATTCCCAAGTATGATTATCAGTCAATGCCTGTAATTCTGCTTCCATAGTCTGCTGCCACCGTGGATCTTTGGATGCCTCATCATAACTAGATGGTTCTCTTTCATTGGATATGTGACTAATGCAACATCTATGTTCCGACGAAAGCTTATCAAAGGAGACGTAAGAAGATATCGGATAGTGAATACTTGGCGAATTAAGTGAGGCACAAATATAACCTTTGGTCCATGTCGGTGGTCGCGTGGCTTGCCCTAAACAACGTGGATGATCTGTTGGTGGAGGAAAATGAGATATTTCTTCGATATTGGTTTCTGACGAGACGGCAGGATCATTCTCCATGTTGGGTGTATCTGCAGGCACACTTTCCATAACATCCTCCGGGAGCAAACGGTTAGGTGAAGTTGAAGCTGGATGAATAACTTGTTCCGGAGGTGCTGTGAGAATATATTCAGGAGATGTATCTTCCTCGTTTAAGAAACGATGGGAATTGGTTGGGGCACTCAAATCCTCTTTGGAAGATGTGGTTTCGCGAAATGGGAAGACATTTTCGTGAAAAATAACATCCCTGCTAACAAAAAATTCTCCTATTGATGGATCAAGAACACGGTATCCCTTCTGTAGGTTGGGATAGCCCATGAATATGCATCGCCTGGCACGAGGACTCATCTTGTCCCGAGGCCCCATTGTTGTAGTATAGCATAAACAGCTGAAAATCCTTAAATGATCCTATGTTGGCTTCTTCCCATAAAGTAATTTGAAAGGTGATTTGCCATCCAGTATCCGAGTTAGCATGCGGTTGATGAGATAAGCCACAGTAACAACATAATCTCCCCAATAATTCTCTAGAATAGACCCTTGAAACTTTAGTGCTCGTGTGACTTCCAAAAAATGACGATGTTTACGCTCCACTACCCCATTCTGCTGTGGAGTATAAATGCAGGAGTTTCATGTAGAATGCCATGGGACAAAAAAAGTGAATTGTAGTCATGGTTGGAAAACTCTTTCCAATTATTAGTGTGGATTCGCTGAATCGACTTCCCAAACTAATTTTTTGATAGGATGATAAACATTTTTAGATGAGAGGGAATTTAAGCTTTTGATTGCATCAGAAATACTCATGTGGCACGAGAGTAATGATCCACAATTGTGAGAAAATAACTTGAACCATCACGATGTGGCATGTGATAAGGTCCCCAAACATCCACATGAATTAACGAAAAAATACTATTGGAACGAGTCTTATTGGAAGCAAAAGGGGCTCGTGACTATTTTGCGAGGGGGCATATATGACATTTAGAGCAAGGAAAAAAAGCACTATGACCCATTCTCAAATGTATTAGAAATTTTTTATCATTGGTAGTCATATTACACAATGATATTTTATTCAAGGGAATTAATGATAAATCAAAATTATTTGGAAAATAGGTCCAAAAATATAATCTTTCGGAAAGACTACCTAATCTCATCAGTTTACCAGTTGAAAGGGCCTGAAAAAAATAGGTGTCAGAATCGAAGAATACTCAACAGGAATTTTCCTTGCGGACTTTGGACACGAAAATAAGATTGAATTGAAATTGTGGGACATAAAGGACATTTTGAAGGGTAATTTGAGGACTCAGTTTAATAGTGCCTGTCAAGGTGACATGAGTGATATTCCCATTTGGTAGTTGCACAGAAATAGGGATATCCAATTCCTTATACATAGCGGAAAAAAATTCCTTATTACAAATAATATGATCACTTATTCCCGAGTCAACTATCCAAGCCTTTCTTGAAATAGAATTTATCAGGCAATGAGATATACCTGAAAAACTTCCTCCTTTGTTTGCGATGTCAACCTTTTGTAACGCCTACATCAATTGTTGATATTGCCCATAGGTAATGGGTCGATCACTATTTAGACCGGTAGGTCCAATGACCTGGTAAGCTGCAGAATATTCTTTCTTTTTTCCTTTTTCTCCTGACTTGCCATGTAATTTCCAACAATTATTTATTGTATGATACAAACGTTTGCAATATTCACAATATAATTTACCTCTCCTCTTTGAATTTGACCAAATTTTTTTGAAGATGCGGAAAAAATTTGGCCATCGGATGCCTTTATCGCGGAATTATATCTATCATCCGATTCAGCGGAGAGATCAGACCTTGCAGACTGTCGGATCGCCGCGGAAGATCTAGACCGTTGATCCCGTCCCTTTTAAGGAATCTTTCGCCGCTTTCGTGTAACCCTAGCCCTTCTCGATTCTCTCTCTCTCTCTCGGGCTAGGGTTTTGATCCCCGAATCTCGCCGCTCACCGCAGAGTGTGAGAGCGATGCTGTTGCTTCCTCGCGCATGCTTTGGAGCTGCGAGCCGCTAGCTTTCTTCTCGAATAGCTAGCTGGAAAATCTATCCTAGGGGAGGCACCAGATCCATCGCTAGAATATGCGAACGGAAGGTTAGGTATGTCTCGTTCAGAATCAAAAGAAAACGAGTGGCCTTTTCCCTCTCTTTTATGAATCTGTACTGTTTGAGGGTTTCTGCTGGTCCCTCAAGTTTTTCCTCCGCGGCTTCGAGCTTGTTCCAAAGTGACGATAGCTTGTTGTAACATGCCGTGACCGTCATATTCCCTTGCTTGAGTTTGTTAAGTTCCTACATGAGAGAAATTTTTTTGGCTCGATCTAATTTCTCGTACATTTCTTTGATGTTGTCCCACATCCTCTTTGAGTCCTCCATCGGTGGAAGGCCGGTTGCGACGTCTGGAGAAACGCAGTTACCGATCCACATTCGGATGAGGTGATTGCACTTTCTCCAATGTCGGGCCAGTCGCTCGTCCGAAGGGATGGGTACGGTCTTGTCGAGGAAACCGTCTTTGTCCTTCGTCACGAGGGCTCGCCGGAAATCCTATGACCATATGGAGTAGTTTTTCGGCCCGGTCAATTGCAGACTGATTAGTCACAATTCTAGGCCGTTGGCGGTTGACACGTACAAAGGATTGCCAAGCTCCGGTCGGCTGGTGACGGCCGCTATCGAAAAAGGTAGAAAACCAGGTGAGAGATTCGGGTAGGGACCCGGTTCCATGACCCGCATTAAAAAATCCCGGGTAGGGATTTGTTCCCAAACTCGGTTCACTCGACCCGCCAATCTGTTCTGGTCTAACGGTTGGGCTTACCCCACTTGTGGCTGGTGGACTCCCGTCAGGCTGGGCGTTGCTCTAGTAGCTCGCAATCCTTGGCAATGATGGATTTGGGCCTGACCCAACGTACCATGGATAGGGTACCCACTGGTAAGGATGGCCTAGAATGGGCTGCCTCATATTTGACTGAGCCGGGAAGAGTTGCCATTGCACGCCTTGGGCTTGTACTTGCTGTTGGGTCACAGGAATTGTTCCAGGATGACCTTGAGTTTCTGAAGACTGTGGTGTGGCGTCTCCTGTAGGTGGGACATCAGCGGCAGAAGGCAAGTTCTTTGGGTGAGTCATGGCAAGAGTTTTCGGCTGCTTCTTCTTCCTTCAACGAAATTGATTCCTTCATAAAAAAAAAGTTAATCTGTTTTATAGATCAGAGATTTTGGAAGGCAATTAGTGTGGAAGCGGGATCGAGAGCCTGTTGCTCTGATACCATGAAAGAAAGCGTAGAGAAGCAAGAAGCATAGAAGTTTGGGGAGAAATCTTTTGTATTTCTTCAGTTGTATTCAATGTACAGACCTTAGTAATTATAATATAAGATGTACATGAAGAAAAGGCAATGAAATATTCTACAAATCAATTTAATATCTCAATCTAATCCCTAATTGATTTAGTGCATGATTATAATCAAATCGGATTCCCGACATATCTTCCAAATCTTCAAGCATATCTTCCAACAGAACGACAAAACGCAAGAACCACGGACACGATCGAGGTTCACGAAGACCGGGACTTTGGCGAGCTAACCTCGGTCAGATTACCGAGCCAAGAACTACAGACACGATTTAAATGGACAATTGACGAGGTGAAGATCAAAGTCACGAAAAACCCCAGTGAGAATTCATTTTGGAGTTATGGGTTTTTTAAAATTTTAATCATTTCTTACTAGTTGCAAATTCTGGACAAAATTGTCCTTGCAAAGTCGTTGGAAAAAGCCAGCTATTGAATTCGGCTCTAATTTGAGATTAATTTAGTCGCTTCAAGTCTTTATTTGATATAGAAATTACTCTAAGCTTTCTTGTGAGAAAACGGCTCTATTTTAGGTTATTATTTAAAATTTTCCATATCTTAATTAGTCAAAATCTTATTACTTAGGTATTTGTTCTTTTTTTCTTTAAAGAAAAAAATCGAACCTCTCATGATAATCACATTACCCAACAACTTAATATTCCGTCACAATCCGGGCAATTTACGGATTTTGCCTCGTACTATCCATTACAAGAAGAAATGCAACTAGTCATATGTCTTTGTTGAGTTTTGCCAACATAACAATCTTTAGATTACTGTGAAAACAATTGCTTGTTATGATCATAAATTCTTGAAGGAATGAATCCTACGTTTATAATTATTTATTATTTATTTTTTATGATCTACAACAGATTATTATTTTCACAATATGTAAAAAACTATCACCTCATCATTTCTCATTAAACAAATACTCGCCTGATTAATCATTTCTCATTAAACAAATACTCTGCCTGATTTCTGTGGGTAAGCATTCTACCTGGTTTTATTGGCCGGCTATATGTTGTTTGATTCCCGTCTTAGACCATCTATCTTCAACCTTTCAAATACAAAGGCCAAGTCAATTAACCAAGCAGAATATTCATCTGTATCTTCTTCTTTTTCCACCAAGTCATGCCCTCGTTAGCCATTTGAACAAGCAAACCCCATGAAAAACTTAAACAAAAACATTTAAAAATTACCCTCACATTCCATTCAATAACTTTTTAAAACCCAGGTCTTTGGAATCTTTTCTCCAATTATTCGCAACATTGACAACAAACCAACTCCAAACTCCAATTGAAGACACCAAGTCTCTCTTCAATCTCCCTCGTCGAACAGAACCGAGGCTCCACAGAATGAACAGCTCCTCCAGATTCGTGATCCTTTCCTTCGTGCTCACGGCAATCCTGTCGTCTACGTGCGTGGCGGCCATGAGGCCTCTGCACGGGGAGCAACAGCCGGGAAAGCGTCTCGCGGCGATGGAGTCGCTCCAGAGGGGCCCGACGCCACCGTCCGGCAGCTCATCTTGCACCAACATCCCAGGAGGGGGCGGCCACGGGAACTGCCCGTGGAACGAGAGGAACTTCGCCGGCCGCGCAGCTCGTCACGCCCCTGCCGTGTTGCCTCCTAGAGTCGTCTGACCGATGGATTGTGTAGTGAAGAAAAACAAAAGAGGGCCCGAGTTCCTGAACTTTTTTGGAGAAGCTGATGATGAGGAAGAAGGTTTTGGCCACCGCTTGCGACAACGATCAATCGGTTCACGGTAATTCATGTATATTATAGGCAGGAAATTTACATCACGTCGGTCCCAAAGGCACATCTTGCAGTGGTGTTAGTGTTTATTCATCATGAATATTTTGGTGTTCTTTTATCAGAATTAGGTTTTTGTTAGATTGATGGACACCGTATGCTTAGATTGCCGACGTGTTTGTTGTCCATGTCCCTGCCCTCGGCCACATCTTGGTACCGGCTTTGCATGAATAGAAATCTTGAACAGGTTATTTTTTTGTTCATGAAGTAAATTTTCAGGATCTTCGTTTATATATAAATTATTATCGATAATAAAACTATTTTCATTGATTAATTATTTCAAATGATATAAATAATTATTTTAAAGAAAATATTTGTTATATCATCCGTTTTTCGCTAAACAAATAGAACCTAAGTCGATCATGCAACTCCAAATGTTTGAGGATCGCGTGTGCCAATGGACAATGGATCTCATCTAAATTACCCTCTTTATACACCCTAAATTATTATTATTTTTAAATTCCAGCAGCATTAAAACATGCTCATTAATTCTCACGTGCATTTGAATTATATTAGCGCGTGGAAATTCCACCTTCTCCATATCCAAACACACATAAAATCATCGATTTAACAACGCTCGTGCAAAAATTGGACCATCGACCGACCATGGACCAACTCGAATTCGTTAAGTCTATGCTTAATTAGGGAAACCGTCAATAAACTAATTAAGAGCGTTTTCTCTTTTCTTTTTCTTTTTCTCATGGTTGATGTAAAACCAATTAAGCAGCGTCGGCATTCCAACACCCAACAGCGGTATGCGACCAAAAGCTTAATTATGTATTAATTTTATTAGATTGGAATTGACTCTGGGGAAAAAAACCAATTTTTTTTATGGGTTTGAAATTAACAAATGTGGTCAAAGAAAGGTTGCGTACTAAAATGTACTTGGTGACGCAATCTCTGATTTTTTGTGAATTGACAGTCCTCGCTATTCATGAACCAGGTCAAATGGTTCTCAACTTCGACACGTAATTAAGTTATAATAGATGCAAAAAATAGATAATCAAGATTAGTGCTGCGTCAATGTCCACCGAAGGGAATGGCGCAGACTTTCATATCATCAGCTGAATCCATTTCATTTTTCTTCTTATCTTGTTTTACCTTTTTTTTGTTATTATTATTATTTTTTTTTTTTGTGAGTATCCAAATCCAATGCTGTTAGAATACCTTGGTCGCCACTAGGTGATGATTGAAAATTTGATTTGTATGCCATTCCATTTAGATTGTTATCGTCACTTTGAATGTACGCGATTCTTATACGTACAAGTTTATTTCTTTTGAATTTCGAATTGCTCTCTTCGAAGCTCACCTGGCAAAACCCCATGGAGTCAGCCTAATGATCAAGGGAGGAGCTCGTCCGTATATAACTAAAGCTCGACACACAGCACAGGCCTGACCTTGTCCATGAAATTGACTAGGGGAGATTGCTAAAGGAGAGTCCATGTCTGAACTTGTCGACATATCCAATTGGACTTACACTCGTTTAAAAGTTTGAACCGACGAGTTATGAATAAATGAAGCTATGTACTATGTCATGTCTCCGACGGGGGAACTTGGGGACTTTTATAACAAACTTGCAAGTGCATTTCAACAAAATTAGTGTCGCCGTTCATGGATTCGAAATTTACAATTCACTATACGCCAGCTTCCTCGTCATTTCGGTGCATATTTTTCAAGTCAAAGAGGTTCCAATTCCACTTTTTACAGCTACTACAAAGAAATAAAAACCAATCTCAATCGTTGAATAAAGGAAACGAGTATGCTTGTGTGGGCAAAACTCCCTACTTGGTTTCCAAATGTCCGTGCTGAGCAAGCGACGTTGTCGACGGGAATATAATTCAGCTCAAAATAATGAATGGGCGAGATCTATAAATTTATTGAATAAATTTCCCAATGAAAGATGTACAATAAAGAATACTGTTTACAGACTACACGACATAACACCCATTCAACGAATTGAAAACATGGCTCGCTTGAACATCTATATACATAAATAAATAAATAACGAAATTTAAAAAAAAAAAATAAAAAAATTAACAAATGAATGTGTACAAGTGTAAACTGCTTAGCTGGCAACTAGCAAATACCAACAATTAAGAAAAGAAACGGAACGAAAGAAGTCTGCTTGTTTCTCGATTAATCGCTTCATCTGCCTGGTACGAGACGCCGGTAACCCGCCGCCTCGAAGCGAAGCTCTTCTAGCCAAGCGGACAGCTCGTGCTGCCGCCACTGCCAGGGATGTTGGTGCAGCTTGAGGCGCCGGAGGAGGGGACGGCACCCCTCTGAAGAGACTGCAGAACGAGCCCCTCGTCTATCGAGAGTTGGCCATTCTCATGCAAGATTCTGGTTGCTTGTGAGAACTGGACATGGGAGGCAAACAGAATAAGAATCGATGCAAAGACAACGACAATGTTGAAAAGCTTCATGATATGCAAGACAATGATTCTTAATGCATATGATGTTGTGTCATTAAAACTTATTTATACTGATGATTATCGAATGGGGGTAGAATTGGATTTGACTTTTCACTCTTTGGTTTCGGTTGAAAGATTTTGAACGTTGACTGCTGCACTAGGATAATGCTTATATCCAAATCTAAGAATTTGAGATCGATTAAAAGGGGTGGGAACTTTGGAACTTTGATACATAGATTTTGAATTTTTTGGGCTTTGTCCTATTCGAAAGTTAATTGCGTGGACGCTTTTGCTTTTGTCCATGTTTCTTCTACGAGGAAGTTTCATGATCTGTCCAAGATTAGTATTGTAGCAATTGGGTAAAGTTGGCTATGGACCTAAACTTTTTGAATGGTTGTTATTCCGGCCAGTCGCAGTCGCGTCATCCATCAGGCTACAAGGATATAATAATATCCCTCCTTCTCCTTCACCTTTTGATATGGTTATGTGAATTCATTTTGCTTTCTCCATCCAGGTTAATTAGATTTGATAGATGGCGGGAATTTTATGGCCAGGTTTCATTGAGACTTTGATTGTTTTATGAAAAAATGAATGATTTGAAAAGCATATTCTTGAAGACGATCGCTTGTATTGCTTATGAAAACGAATGAATCAAAAGTATTTTCATCTCATACAAAAATGTTTAGACAAATTGTAATTGATAATGAAAATGATTTCCATTGAGTAATTATATCAAGCAATACAAACGATTATTCTTAGAAAAACATTTTCTATATTATTCATTTTTTGCGAGAGGAATAGAACCTCACAAATTATATTAAAAATTATGTGGAACACATTCCCTTCTAAATGGGTTTAAATTGGTGATAAATGGGCTTTCAGAGACATCATCAAGGCGGCAGTCGTGCATATCTAAATATCAATACTAACATAGACATATTAAAGTTGGATTGTTGACCCGTTGACCCAGTTTTGGAAGCATGTGCAAGAAAATTTTGAGTACAATTTCAATGGAATCTAGGGGCGAAGGGTCTCAGATGATTCGTCTCACTAGATCTCTAACGGGTTTTCCTCGATTTAGAAGTATTCCTTTTCGCTACTATTTATGCAGCCGTATGTACTTTTACTATACAATAAAGGAACACAAACAAGTAGGAATTAGAGCAAAAAAGGGTGTTCTAGGACCCAAAAATAGCCGGCACCAAGGGAGAACCACCTTCCCGAAGGTTAAAAGGACAAGGGCGAGAGAGAGCCAAATTCGCAACGTCTGAATATCGACGAGCGCCTAGAATTGTCTCGGCAGAAATTTATATGGCCGCCTAGCATCGGTGCCAATGGACGGAACAGCAGGCCAATTGAGAAAAGCAATTACTAGAAAAATCATATACCATGAGGCTCGCTAAAAACTATGCTTTAAGAAAACCCCATAATACACGAGAAACCATCGATCCGCAAGGAGGCACGAAGCAAACAAGTGAATTTCCTCCTCAGAATGTTATTCTTCTTTTTTCTAATGAAAGGACTACAACCTCAATCCAGATCTAACAGCCAGTTTCTCCTTCCAAGTACATATATGTAACGGATTAGCAGCCCAATGATCTTGGGGCCACTCCGTTTCATTCATTTCCATTTCAATGACCATTCGGGGGCCGAAATGCCTTATAACCATTGACACCACATGCCAAATTAGAATAATCCGAAGCATAAAATGGGTATCCATCATGCTCTGGATTCTTCATTCCCAGCATGGATAAATCAGATCCGGCCATATGCCACTGGTTCGGTACCAACCCATCCATCTGCCCATTTGCATGAGGAAGCGAATTAACCTGAGGAATAAATCCAGTCGAGTCAAAACTTCCTGGAAAGGAGCCAAACGCCGGTTGAATCCCATTTTCACGATAACTCCGCACTCGTTCAAAGCTGCACGAACTGGCAGCTGACTCCACATCCCCTGAAATCCCCAGATCATGGGGGAAAGAGAACTGGCGATTTAATGAGAGGGACCTACTGCCTAGAGGCTGGAAACCCAGGCCTGATCTAGTGACCTTCCCAACAGCTTGCTCATCGTCCAGTAAGTCATTTATGATATCGAGGTGCGGAAAATCATCTTCTCTCAAACCTTGCGTTTGACGCCCCGATGTGCAGGCCTGGAGGTCAGGGAAGTGATCTCGTGATCTGCTATGTGAAGACCTGTAATACTCCATATTCCGAACATCACCCTGCAAAGGAGGATCACTCCGTGCACTTCGGCCATCCAGATTCTCCAACCACTGGGGTCCATTTGACATCACATCCCGATTCATTGTGCCAAAAGGGAAGCCTAATTTGGGTGCACCATAGTCCATACCGTCAGTGCTAGGGTGCAAGAACACTGGTGAAGATGCTAAGGTGGGCGACGGCATATATGCTGACACTTTAACTACAGAGCTTGGCAAACATTGGTTTGTAAAAACGCCTGAAGTCGAAGCAGAGGAATTGCCAATTATAGCATTTCGATACGACGAAGGAACATAGCCGGCAGATACTGAGGTAGACTCGGGAGCCAAACGGCCGACTGCACTCACAGAACGTGCTAGCAGTGGAGCTGTATGGACAGGGGAAGCAGCAGGAGCATTTGGCCTATTACCAGGTCCTAGTGGAGCACTAGAAGGCCTTGACATTACAGGAACTTGTGGAATGGGTTTTTCAGCCATTTTAGGAATTACATCCCTCTGAGTCTCAGACCTCAATGAAGTTGCTGTTTGGGAGGAGACTATTGGTAGTACTATCTTATCATTCTCTTGCTTGCCATTCAAAGATGTCTTCCTAATTGATGAAGGATCCCCAAGAGGAATAATTTTCTGTGCTGTTTCCGACTGGGCAATGGAGATATTATTTCTAGGAGGGCTGCTGGAAGAGGATTCTGCAGCAATTGACTTCTCTTTAGATGGCTTTTCTTCATCAACTTGCTTGATGCTTGATTCCCTCTGCAGGAGAACAGCTTCTCCCTGTTATAATCAAAAATCAAATCCCATCAGCTTAGACTCCATTGAAAATAAAACCGAAAAATTGTGAGAAGTAATCCATGATGAAGATTTCCCTAACATGGTATTGACTGTAAGTATATTTCCCTAACAAACCTAACAACTGAAAATTATCCCATTCCAGCTCCTGCTGTATCTGTAAAATGGCTATCTGGCATTCCCTATGACGTAGTATGGCTCTTTGCCAACGCACAGAACTTCATAAAACATACCTAATCTACTCTAAAACACCATACAAGTTGGAACTCAGAAGCATGATTCAAACACAGGATCTGATACAATTTTGATGTGTCTCCTTAAGTCAGAAGAAACAAAAGGTAAAACAACATAAAATACGGATCCGAAAAATACTATAGAGGAAAATTAGTTAGTCTACTGAGAAGCATCCTTTATTTTGTCATCAAAGCTCCACTGAGATTTTAAGGCCCTAATACTCAATTCATGCCTAGTCAGAAGAAATAATGATCTGACTTAATCCGTATCATTAATTGTATAAATGAAAAAATCCTGCATATAATAGACAATTTACCATTCTTCACATTATCTCTTGACGTTACTATATCCAGTACAGTAACAACTGAAAATATGTTGCCCTGTCAATTAAAATTATCACGCAAATAGCAACGCAATTCTCCTATCAATTAGAAACGGAGAGGACACACCTCAGTTATTCAATAAGCAGTAACTTTAAGGGAAAAATAGGAAGGATAAATTTCCTTCAAATTACAAAGTAAAGATTTTAAGGAGGCTATCTGACAACAAAATTCGAATATCCACCTTCACCATATGAGTGTCATTAAAGTTCTAAGCTTAACAAGGAAAAACCATGGTCCAAAAGCCTCTCTCCCTTCCATATGTGCAAGTGTTGAGTGGACAATACCACCATGTGGCAGAATCAATGAATAATGCAGACAGAAGAATGTGACCTCAACCACCATGTCAATGAGAAGTTAGGCTTGAATGACAGCACATTCTACCCAAATGGTTACCAAACAAAGGCACTACGTTAAAAACAAGGACGGAGGACACAAAAATATGTTGCTTAGTCATGAAAGTGTCCTTAATTCTTAATATGCTTTTCTCGACAACTATCAGACAATATGACTTCACCAATTTCGAACAAGTAATAAATGAATTCTTGCAATTCTGATTAAGTAAATCCCACCTTTTTAACCACATCATGCTCAGGCTGTCTTATTTGATTCCGGAAGGAGAGAGCATCAACCTCAACCTCAGTGTCAGCTGCCTTGATACTCGGGATATTACAAGACTCTGCCACATCAACTGCAGGTTCAGCAGACTCGTTCTCTGTTTTGTTGGTCCAGCAACTCCCAATCACGTGCTTCCTTACCTTTCTGACTCTTTCCCCTGTAGAAACACATGCTGAAGTGCATCAACGCCATGCGATTCAACTTTAGCATAAAACTAATGTCGTTTCCATTTTACCTGCTAGGTGATCTCTGATGTTTATGGTTAGATGAAAATGAGTTCCCCTTGTATGGTCCACTAACTCCAACTGAGGGGACTGAATCAGTTGAACAAGTTGAGGAGCTATCATCCATCATAGATGGGCTTCTTTTCTCTACTATTCCATTTTGCACAGGAGATAGTCCACTAACCCCACTGCTACTGGTTTCTGTAGGAGGATGAACTTCAGAAGCATCAGTGTCCCAATTTACAGGACTTGCATCTCTCTCATCCGAATCAGGTTGGATTACTTCACTGACACCATCAGCCAAATCTGATGTGTCTGAAACATCTTCCAGTACATCAGGCTTTTCAAGTGCAGGGCTTACATCCTCCAGGATGAAGTCTTCTTTTTCATCAACAGTGTTTTCTTCTTCATGCTTGTCCTGCTCTGCGGCACCATGTCTTTCGTCTCTCTCCTTATCTTTTGCTTTGCGATTGAGGCGCTTCTGCTTAGCCTACAGTCCAGAAAGTTGTGCCTCTCAGAAAGCAAGAGAAACTATAGAGAACAAAAGTGGACATGTATCCACACGTCAATATAGGATGACAAATCAGCATCCCCTGAGTCCAACATGGCCAGTCTTATAAACAATAAAGAGTAACTTAAAAGGCCATCTGAACAAGATAGTATTTTATGTAACGGATATACCGCATGGCAGTGATGATGCAGTGTTTCAGACCAATCACCATTGCCCGCATACCATGTATGTATGCATCCTGTGACAGTGATAACAGGGTGTAAATTGACCAATCACCATTGCTCGTGTACCATGTGAGCATGCATAACACTTTTGACTGGTCAGTTACACCATGCGTCACTGCCACATGGTGTGTCCATCATATAAAATACCTCCTCTGTCTAAACAAAAACTCCATTCTCCAACCCAAGACAAAAATTCCTCTCCATGAACTCTCCTACTGCTGGTCAACGGTCATGATAAGGATATCCATAACTATTAATCAGCAACCAAATTGCTTATGCAAAAAGGGTAAAGTAATGACAAATAGAGGGCAGACCTCCAGTTGTCCCGAACCATCTCCCCTCCCCCCCCCCAACCCAGGGAAAAAAAAAAAACCGAGTTTTATCAATCTTGGATCACAGTACACAGGATGGCTAGGCTTGCATTAATTTGCCTCGTGACCTTTGAAATCCATTAGCACATAACCCCAGCCAATATTGGTACAAAGTAACAATAGCCAAGAACATCCAACCTGCTTCTTCTTTGACTTCTTTTCCTTAAGACTAGCTCCACGTCTGGCCTTCTGCTCGCCTTCTTCTTCTTCACGAATGAGCTCTTCTTGCCGCTTCAGAGCAACAGCCTCTTGGTAGGCAACTTCAATGTTGTTACTACAAAAGACAGTAATGCAAAGAGCAAATGATACATACATTTGATGTCAAACATCCTACAGACAACATAAGAATTTACACAATATACATAATCCATTTTACAAGATGAAAGCACATTATGAGAAGGATAAGTGATTGGAATCAAAGAGCGCCATAAAACATTGATCTAAGTCCACCTCGCAAAGCTGCAGATTCGACTTTCTACTAACAAATCCAATCACAAAGAAGCATTCCATGGCCTTTGATAATAAAACTTCTTTTAGGTCAACCACTGTGCGCTCCTGACAATGATGTCAGCAGCCCAGTAACATCGGGGACAATTAGAAAGAGAAAAGAGTTGGAGGGCTGTGTAGCAACCAAAGAAAGAGTAACTTCAGATAGGGAGAAAACAATGGTGTTTTAACCATGGTAAAGAATCTGAACTGGCCCTCATCACCATGTATTTACAAGTGAAGTTAAATATCTTTTAATAGAACCTTGCCACACTGGCTAAAGCCTCCACAAACATCGTCAATTATCCCTAGTATGTCTAGGGGCGGGCTCTTCCCACCAAGAGATCAAGCGATTCCAGGAAGGTTTCCCAGGTGCAGTCAAATGGTCAGAATGTGTTTGAAATATGTAAGCTTCAACTTGACCATCTCTCCACATTCAAAATCCACTGCAACATTTAATGGATATATAACATAGACTGAAGAGGAATTTGGGCAAAGATTCATTATGGGAAAGCTATCAAGCTATCCACATAGACATGTAAGAGTGAACTAGACAAAGCTCAGTGATTGCAAGTAATATAACATCATTCTTACGTTTGCAAAAGATGAGTCATATCAATTAAATGCACAAGCAATCCCTGAAAGATGAAAACTAGGTCCATTCACAGAAATCTGTCTGTTTCATGGCAAACAAACCATAAAGACAACTGTAAGAAGAAAGAACCTAAAATCCTCCACGAGGAAATACCTGAAAATATGTGCAAGTACAAAAATCTCCACCGTTCTTCGACCCAATTCTGTCAGCCGCCTTTCATCACGCTCAATGGAATCCTTATTGAAGTCCTCACCAGAATTGCCATCCTAAAGTTTTATTGAACAGTCGCAGAGCCATGACTTAGGTGAAGACCCAAAGCAATTATGTAATTAATGAAATACAATGAAATAAGCAAATAGTAGAACAGGAAGGAAAACCGCAAAGTGAAACAAAGACCAGTACGATATGAAGGTAAGCAAAACAAAGCAAAAGAAATTTAATTTCTATGTGCATACACCGCAGGCCAGTACATAGTTAATCATGCACATATAGATCTGCCCATAGTATAAACTTATATATATATATATGCGCACACATTAGGGCAAACCTATTATGCGCAAGTGTAAGGATTTCACACCATTCAATTTCATCTGACAGCTTGACTGTCTTCTGATCAAAACTGCCTATGCTCACCAAAATAACCAATGATAATCCCAGCTTGGACTTCCCATACTAATAAAAGCAGCCTCTCGTTCAAAGAAGGGAGAAAGTAAACATCTCACCCAACATGTCTTATTCAAGTAAATGTCACCTTCCTAACTGTCATGTCATAATAAGGACATGATGGATCTAGAAAAGCAAGGCAAGACATCAGGATGCATAAACCAACAAGATCCAAACAACAGACGGGAGTTAGAGAATAAGTCGTTCTGTATCAAAGCTGCTCACCATTGGACCAACAACATATAAAGAGAAGCACTTTTGGCATACAAAATGCAGATAAAGTCCAATCCATAGAAAACTAAGGGCCCGTTTGATTCGGCTTTGGGGAAATGCCCTTGGGAGAATGCAAATACCTCTAAGGTAAAGGGGTTTTTCGAAATGCTAGACTGTTTGGTAAACTATAACTGAAAAGTGCTTTAGGGAAATGTAAGACTGTTTGGTAAACAAAAAATTTGAAAAGCCCTTTAGTGTGACCAAATTAAATTTTTTAGTTTTAGCATTTTTAAAATTGCAAAAAAGAAACAATGACTATATAACCTTTTACATTTTCATGTTGAGAGTAATGTAAAAATATATATTAGTAAATTTATTTAAAAATTAGATTAAAAGAATTTGATTATAGATTAGATGCAAAGCTCAACTTTTGGCCTAGGGTTCTTTTAGGTTTGTTTTCAACTTTGAATAATTTTTTTTAATTATTGTAGTATTAATCATCTTCATTAATTAATGATCATTCTAGTGTACTGATACAAAGTTGGGCTATTGATTGTCAAAAGATAAAAATGACAAAAAAAAAGAAGGTGAACCCAACATTTGCAAAGGATTTTTATTAATTTTTTTTAAAATAAAAATAAAATCCGATGAAAGCCGATCAACAGCGGTTGGAGTGTGGAGAAGATGATCGGTTTAAAAAAAAAAAAAAAGAAATCAACGGATGAATAGTAGATGTGGACTTGCATTTCAGGTCCCCAAGCTTTCAGCATTTCAAAGCCAGCATTTGGCCAAGGACACCTCCAAATGTTGAACCAAACACCTAATTTTTTTCCCAAGGGGCTTTTGGGGCTGAAAGCCCCTTGGGAATGCTGAACCAAACCGGGCCTAAATGCTGCCATCTCATTCAAACTCTAACACTCCGCAGGTTAGACCATTCTTTGTGGTTCCCCATACCATATCAGCATAACAAACTAGAAATAGACTTGACAGTGCACCTTTGTTCGATTTTGAGGACCCTTCTCATCTTTTGGAGGCAGAGGTTCCACGGCAGCCCTTTCAAGCAGTATTAATACGTCATCCACCAAAACAAACATATCTTTCTCCACCGAAACAATGGGAGCTGGCATTTCATCAGGATCTGATACTTTTGCCCTCCCTTTCTTACATTTGCTTTGCCCTTCGAGAGCCTTCAAGCCACTGTACAAGGAATCCATAACCAAAGTCGAGGTAACTTCTTTTTCTATGAAAAAGTGTTTCACCACAACTTTGAGAATCGCATCCATTTTCTCTTTTGACATACTGTGTCTAGCATTTTGGTTGATTCCCGACCAGAAAGTGCAGAAGCTGCAAAATCATGTATCTTGCAATTAAAATAGGCAAATAACCTCACAAATCAGATTTCAATATACAAACTACCATTTAATGAAAGCAAAAAAAGAAAGGATTTGAATAATTAACAATGGCTCCAACAAGTCCTCAACTGAACACTTCAAAACTCAGAAGATAGCGACGAGAACAATACCCTAGTTGAAAAATAGTACTAACAACAGTATACCTTGACCATCTAGGCTTGTCCTCGATCAGCTCCCCAAGCTTTTTCCTTCTGTCTTCAACAAAACGTCGGCAGATTTGCTCTACATTAGTCAAGTATACACGAACAAGTTCTCTCCTGTATTGAGAATCCAGGCAACGGAATGGCCGATCTGCTTTCTCCCTGACAATGATCAAGCAAGGTCGATCAGACGATAAAAATGAGTGTTCGCTGAGCAAATTGAAGCTACATTTCTATAAGTAAGAGTAGCACACGCAAGTTTGATAAAAATGAGTGTTCACTGAGCAAATTGAAGCTACATTTCTATAAGTAAGAGTAGGACACGCAAGTTTGAAGAAAAATAGCAGAAATCACTTCAATATTAAGATAACAGCATCTTGATCTCAGTGACCCACCAGATCATTGGATAGCAACAAAAGGCATGAGGCTTTCATAAGCAAATTGGAAGGTTTCTCAACTAATTACTCCTGAAGAATTTCTAAAAGCACAACTTGTCATGACATATACGATATCACCAAAGTACTATTTTTTCCCTACCTTTCAAAGACAAGACTAACTGGGTATAGATATATAAGTCCAACTTGCCAACAATAAATTCTAACCGAGAAGAATAATATTATCATTTGAGAACTTTGCAATGTGGATAAACTAACCAATTATCATGATCTAACATGATAATTGGTTATATATATAAGAAATATTAGCTATTGTCTTATATATAAAAGAGAAAAGAAAATCTACAAGCAGAAATCAATCCTCCATCCACTTAAAGAACTGGCCTGAAAGTGACATGTCTCAAGAATTTAATTTAGAAAAATATATATTTAAAAAGGAAAGACTTTAAGTGAATTGATCATGATCATTTTTAAGCAGACAAAATTGCAAATTGCCCACCTTGAAAAAATTAAACTGCACATAGATTATACAGGAGAATCAACAGATACAAGCGAAAAACCAAGCAAAATTAAATCGCGCCATATACTTCACTGCAAAATTTGTATTATAAAAAACGATGCAAGTGCAATCTGTTTCTAAGGGAGGTTCAGAGACTTGAATGTTAAAGGAAGGAGCAAAGAGAGAAAAGAGGAGGGGGGGGGGGTGTGGGGAAGAGAAACAAGAAGAGGCAGCTATGAACAGTAGACATTATGACATTAAATCAACTGTTTAGGTCCTTCATGTGACATAGGGAATGTCAACACGCATCCACCGATTAAGACTCACACTCAAGTACATATGGAACCAAATATTGGCACTTTAACTAGGACAGATAAACTTAATCCAGTTCCATGACCAGTAGTAAAAAGTTTATTATTAGACGACTTTGAAAAATTGATTATAAAATATGTCAAACTTCAAATAGATTCAGAATCACCCTTAACTACATCTCTACAAAACAATTCCCCGCATGAACAAGTAGCTTAATTGTGCAAAACAATGTGATACCAAAGAGTCACACATAAAAAGGAAGAGAAATTTTGTTTACAAATGTGACTAAAAAGCACCTATGCAGAAAAATCTCTTAAATGAAGAATACCATAAATGAACCCATTATATAAAAAGAGAAAAATGAAAAAAAGACCTTATGACTTGGACTTGAGCCTTTATGATGAGGGTGTCAGCATCAATAAACCCATCAAATACTTTCGACAATTCCATAAACTTTTTCCATCCCCAATCATGCTCCTTCTTCCAAAATCGATGTAATGTATCTGCAAAAGTTGAATCAAGCCAGTTATTGACCTTGGTAGGGTCAAAACTTCAGTAAACACAACCAAATGTAAATCGACCCACCTGAATATTTTGATTTCTTTGGATCTTTATTCACCACAGCTATTGTAAATTGTGCAAAATGACTCCACCCTGTGCAAAGTAAAAATATAATTCTTATGCAAAATGAAATCTCGACTGTACCATAATGAGATATAGAAAAACCATCATCAAATGCATTTGAAACTTGAAAAAGTATTGAACCTGGAAGAAGTTTGTCATGATTGGCAACACAGAGAAACAAAGAGAGATGGTTGCAGACGTCACAACCTTGGGGATATATTAAAATATACCTGCATCGCAAAGGCAAATTATCGAGCAACATGACCAGATCATTAAAACTTATCTGCCTTTATGAAGTCCAAGGAAATAATTTGGTATACAACCAAAATACATGCAGCCTATTATGATCTCAAACTTATTTTGAATGTTTTTGTTCAAGTGCACCTAGAACAAGATACTTCAAGCAACTAGGAAAAGTTTAACTATCCTAATAATAGGGACTCAGATAATCCGAATCAAATTATACAACTTCATCATCAAAGGGAACTAGGGGACTGCATGGAAACAAAGGCCCTCATATCTTTCACATTACATACAGAACAAACTACTAGTTCACAGAAAAACGTAAGGGTGTCTTATCAGACTTTTCCTTTTTGCTTTTGGACTAATCTAAATCTTACATTCGGACACATTTTACCTTTTGCTTAGCCCAAAGCTCTTGAAACTTTCACAATATACAAATGTCAACATGAACATTCACCTAAAATTTTATAGTTTCGTGAAATTTGTATAATTTGTTAGATTTAAAGGCGAAAGCAAAAGGTTGCTTTTTGCTTTTCTTAAAAACATTTTGCTTTTCTTAAAAACATAAACAAACAGGCCCTAAAATGTGGATGTTCACCTATGCTATGATAAAGCATTGAATGCAGAGAAAAGCATTTTAGAGGACATAAGGAATTGGAAGGCTAAAAAGACAAATAGATAACATAGGAATTCTCATCAACTATCACTAACTCAATCCTATTGTCAAAACCGCACATAGGAGAAGAGAGAGCCAAAAAAAAAAGTCCATATGATATGACAGAATATTTTCTTTAAAAATGGTTGTTATATGGAAGAAAAGTTAACTGCGGTATATTACTAGTCACAATAATATTCATAATAAAGTAGGCAAAATAAGGATGTCAGGAACCATGCCTATCTCGCAACACAAGGTAGATGGCATGACTTACATTTACCACAGGCAATTAGTTTCCCAAAAAATCATTGACTGATATACGATAAAGAAACAATCTGATTTCTTCTCATTCCCCAAGAGAAAGAATACTAGGTTATAGCGTCATGCAATTGAAGATAGTAACACTTGTCTGTGTGGAATCCCTGCCCCAAACAACCCCCCAAAAAAAAAAAAAAAACCCTATTTTCATAAAGTAGGTATCCCCATCAGACCTGAAACGTTCATCCCCCACTTTTCAGTAGATTGGAACCAAACAGTTCCCGATGGAAGCAAGAAGACTGAATTTCACAACATTGACCAAGACCAACATGGCATTCGAAAGAAAGAATATCATGCCATCTAGTAGAAATGATACATTTTTTATTGCAACAGCTACAACCAAATTCTTCCAACTAATCGCGTAGGCATCGCAGATGTTCGTCCTCCATTGTGTCCCATTAAGTATCAAGACTTCAGTAAAACCTAAGTCATTAGTGGCTCAATCTTTCCGATAGAATACAAAAAGTCACATCTTGTGCAGGATTAGTTCAAGAAGATGAACGCAATCACAGCCAACTTCCATCTACTACAAAGAGTCGTACCATTTATAGCCGCCAGCATCAAACACACTACTACGAAGTTCCCTTTTATTGATCTGTGAAAATTTGTCTATCTTCCATGTATGTTTTCCATATAACTCGGAAGGTTTTGGCCCTACAAAGAAGAGAAAATAGAGAGCGTTCTTCAATGAAAGCAACTATAACAAATATAAGTACCCGAAACAAAGAGCAAGATGAGACTACACCCCTAAGAAAGTGCCCCGTCATCACAATTAATATTAAAATATTCTTGGGAGACAAAGTAGAGAGAGACAATCATCAAACCAAGGGGAAGAGGGAAGGAGCTACAGCATTTATCTAGTATATATCATTAAAAGCTGCTGACCAACTAATCAAAGCTGTTCAAATTTCGGACTTATTGAGAAAAGAACCTTTCAGATTTATTTAAATAAAACTCACTTTTCTGGAAGTCAAAAGTCCTAATTTCACAGCCAAACAGGAAGAATGTGATTGAGAGCATCACGAATAATCATCTATATTGGCATCAAATCCTATTTCAAGGAACTCCAGATGAGATAATATGACTTCATAGAAAAATGGGTAATTATGACTTCAAAGAATGGATTATCCTATGTGCAGATCCATACAAAGATTCAACACAACAGATCACTCCAGCCATCACAAAACTTGAACTGAATGAAAGAAGTCTCTTCCAAGATCGCAAGCCCCTTTACCACCAAGCATGCACTATCAAGCAGTATTCTCATCAAGAATTGATTCAGTACATTTGTAAATGTCAGCTTTTGACAATCTCAAAATCACAGGAAGCCAGGTAAAGAAAAAATCAAGTAAAAAGAATGAAAGCTGAAGAAGTAAGCACACCACCATCGTCATCGTCATCGTCGTCGTCGGTATCCCAGTACGGAGGCGAAGTCGAAGGGATTCCCTTTTCCACCTGGTCTGAAGATCGCCATTCCGCCAATGCTTCCCCAGATTGAGAGCTCTGAGAACTCAAAATCCCCTCGTCAGACCTTCCCACTCCAGACTCCTCCGTCGATGCACCAGCCATTTCTCGCAATCAAACTCCTCTTCCACACGAGCTCCCCTCCTAAAGCTACAAAAGAAATTCCAGTAATCAAACAAAAAGAACATTCAAAGCAAAGCTTCGAAGCTGACACTTTTTACATTGCAGAAACCAGTTCCACTATGCACACATATTCTTCCAGACGATAAAATAACTCCCAGCGTTAGAAATCCAGTGTCTAATAAATCAGACGGCACAAATGTCGACCAAAACCCTTTTAAGGATCGCCAATACATAATGCACGCAAGAGAGAAAAAATTTGGAATCCCAAAACAACAGCCACACGATCCAACACCCATTTCCGGGCACGCACCGACCGCGGCCGCAGAAACAACCCTCCCGTTTCCGCAAAAACCCTGGCGTTGAAACCCCCGAATCCAAACGCCAGAGTACCCTAATCCCAACGGAGACGCCATTCCAACAATCTTGCAGGCGCCCACGAAAACCCTAATAAAAAAAAATCAGGCGCAAAAAACGGAAAAACCGCCGCCGGACGAGGAATCGAAATCGCCCCCGATTGACACCCAAATTGCATGATACCTAAACCGGGCGGTATCCCCCCCTCCAAAGAACCAGGCCGACCCCAGGAGACAACGCGGAGATCGACGGGCACGGGGAGGCCGCCCTCGCGACCCCAATCCGAATCGGAATCACGGGCTTCCGAAAGAGGTCGCGCGAAGGAAGGGGGCGGGGGGCGATTTGCGAAACCCATCGAAAGCGAAAAACGGAAACGGAAGAACGACCCGGCGGCGGCGGCGGCGGCGGCGCGTGGATATGAAGGGCGGAGAGGTGCTCACCTCTGGCGGAAAGACCGGGCGGGATGGGGAGGCGGGGGGCGCTTTCGAGGGGAGGAGAGACAACGCAATTGGTGCGCTCGCGGGAGGGGGAGGTTTTAGTGAGAGAAAGAGAGGTCGTAGAAGCTGCGCAAGACAAGAGCGAGAAGGGAAGACAGAGAGAGAGAAGGGAAAACAGAAGGACGGGAGGCGGAACCAGAAAGGAAAATTTTTATTCTCGGAGGGCCTCGTCCTTTTTCCTTTTTTGTTAATTGATTTTCTTAATTTTTGTTATCCCTCTTTTATTTTTTTTCTTCTTCTGTTGAATTGATTAATTCGGTCCGGACCGTTTTGACACAATGACAAAGTTGTGTTGGGGTTTTGATTTTTTAACAACGAATGCATAAATAGAGAAATGGAAAAAGAAGAAATGACCGAGGAAATCGGACATTACATGTCTCACGAGATATATATTTATTCACGACGAATCACGACTAATTAAGCTTATATCAGGGTATGTTCCACTCCACTTAATTAATGACTTTCACTTTCCGGGGAAAATATGAAAATTGAACCCAGGAAAGGGGAATAAGATTAAGGAGGTGGTTTTATTTTATTTATTTGTAGGGTTGGTTCTTTTCTTTTTTTTTTTTTTTTTTTTTTGCCGGGGGGTCATAAGGAAGGGGTGACCTTTGCAAGTTGGTCCTCTTAGGGGTTCCCAATTTTGGAAGCTGGGCTTGACCTTCTGGCTCTGGGTTTGCATCAAGGTCCTGGGGCGATTCGGCCATGCACTTCGTGGGGCCCACCGGCCTCTTCTTTTGTTTTTTTGGTTCCCACCCGATTAGGGTTCGTGTCGATTTTTGGCATCGTGCAACTTTTTTTCTTTCTCTTGGGGAAACCCATTATTTTCTCTAATCCATCCTCGACTAGTTAATTTATAATTCATGAATATATTTGATCTCCCGGTGTATCGCGATTTTAATGTTTGAATCCGCCCTATTTTACAAATAACCTTACAAAAGTTCGAGGGTTTATAATTTATAAATATATTTAATCTCCCGGTATATATATATATATATATATATATATATATATATATATATGCATGTGGTTATCATTCATTTATCTTATAAATGAGACAAACGTGATTAGAAATGTAAATTTGAGATCGAGAGTTTGATTAGGTTTATTTTATCATATGAATGGACGTATCAATCTTTCACTTTCATTACTTGTAGTCTCATGAGTGCGCTTGCTATATTTCAAAAGTTTTTCTTCGAATTTTACTTATTATTAATGCCGTTACGTCAGAATAATAATGAAATTGGGATGACGTAGCATTTATAGATAATGTATATTATAAAATGTAGAAATTCAATAACTAAAATTTCGATTTATTTTCAACACATGAGCTAATAAATACCTTAATTCTTCATATCAATGTATGTCAAGATTTCTTAGCAACTTTGTAGATATCTTCATGATGCCATTAATGATTTTTCCTATGAAAGTTACCGCAAAATGGGTAAGAATTCGTACCTTTGAATATACTTTCGTGCAAAACTCGTCAAGTACATTGGAGCGGAGAAGAAACAAATTGTGGAATCCTATTACAAAAGCAAGCACGTCGAAGTCCAGCGTGGATTAACTTCCAAGATTTGATTAGATGGTCAAAATACTTAGTTTGAATTAGGTAGATTGTGTGTCTGAATCATTGAATTCCTCGTACAAACCTACCTTGACCATCGTCGTCGCTATAACGTGGATACGACGTAATAACATTCATGCGGACGGATGATGATTTGCGTACATTAGGGAATTGAGGTGGGCCGAAGTTGACGAGTGCAGTCCATTGCATCCGTGTTTCATGCTTTTCAAAAGGAAAGGAAAAAAGGAGCAGCTTGAAGATCGTTTCATCAGGGAAATGGTGAAGGTGATGGCGCCGGATCTCTTAGTCGATCACGTCGAGCAAGGTATCGTATTTGGAGGGGATCGGATAATAGGTCGACGGTACTGACCAGCACCGCTAGGAGTCGCGAGTAAATGAGCCGTTCACGAGCAAGGCGTCGGCATGATCAGGGGCTAAGTTGTGCACAAGACGGAGAGGGCTGACTTTATCCAAGGCCAGGCAAAGTGTATGCTAAATGGAGCAGGGACGTGCATCGGCGCTTCATGTTTGGACTGGTACCCAGGTGATCTGATGGATGTGTTGTACTGGATATTACTGTGAGCGGGTCGTGTCATGCAGGAAAGGGCGCATTCACGAGTGAAACTTGTGCAGATAATTATCAAGTGCGTAAGCGTGATGTAAGACCATAACTTGCGTGGAGCCGGCGCCATCGTGATGTGAACAGCACGCTTCACGGGCTAACCGAGCAAGGCCTGGCTGGAACACGCACTACTTTCGCTTGCAGATAAAGTGGAGATGTAAGCTAAGAGGGTGATGCACATGCAGGTCAGCAAACCATGAGCCACGGTGCGCGACGAGCAGGCCAGCGCCCGAGCGAGTCAGTGGCGCGACCGGCCCAACCTGCAACGGCAGAGCCAAACTGCTGGAAGAACGTTGCTAGGGTTTGTTGGGATAGTGGTCACTAGCGGTCGGCAGCAATTGGAGATTTGGATAAAATTGGAATTTCGCTTGAATTGGTTTATTACAATTGCTTGACTAATTATGAGTACGTGTATTCCTTGTCCTAAACTACAAAATTTGGAAATGTTCTATCATTGACTTCTGCATATGATCAAACATGTGACGTGCGTCCTCAAGTTCCACGTTCGTGAGTCATGACAGCACGAGGGATCTCGTTCTTCATGGCTTGACTAGTCCTTATGCATGCGGACTGTCCACATCCGCATGCATAAATAAGGCTCGCCCGAGAGGCGGTGGTGAAGGCTCTTAATTTGTCTAATCAAGTCTTTCTACTTTCGCAATTTTCTATCCGAGCCTCTCTGGCATTGACTATGAATTAACATACTTAAGATGGCCGTCGAACGACATACCGTGGCATTGCGTGGATAGGATTTGATGATGTAAATGCTATCTATATAATGAACGGGTGGGAACGCCAGAAGAGTCGTGAGCTCTCCCTCCTCCTCACCATCGCGACACAACCGATCGAAGAGTGTGGCTTCATCTTTAGCTCCAAGGAAGAGCCACGGGGAATAACCACTTCAAATCGAGCCACCTAAAATAAGACCGCGGCATTCATTATCTAAGCTAGATGTTGCATGCCGGTAGAATCCTAATCATGCCGGCAAGGTTGTTGAATTAGGTCGAATCTGGTGCCAAATGGAATTGATTAGAAACATTATGCAAATAGAAGGCCTTGATTGGACAAATCAAAAGTACAAGAACTTCATTAGAAAAAGCGTGAAAGTATATGAACGAAAAGGTACAAAGATTTCCTTTGATAAAAAATCCGCCACATTGAAAAGATGCACTTAACCATTCAACCAATCTCTTAGGACACGAATAATAACCATTCTATTTATGTTTCATTACTATTTTTCTGTTCCAAGTTTATTTCTAGAGGTTTAGAATAGAAATAAGAAGTAAAAATGTTCTACTTCTCTATTTTTAAAATAGAAATAAAAAATAAAAACTTTTTTCATCGCTCATCTTCGTTACTAGCCGGCCACCCACTCGCCATTGTTTCCTACCATCTACCATCGCCCACTCGCTAGTTGCTATTTGCTACCGATCGCTACCACCCTCGATTGGCCACGGTCGCCCGCCACCGATCACTGCCTTTGACAGCCCCTCACCATCCACCGTTGCCACTAATCACCGCCCCTCGCCCGTTTTTAGTCGCCACTAGCCATCCCTCACTCTTTGAAAGGGAGAAATTTTATATATTATCAAACAAATTTCTATTTTGAAAAGAGGATTTTTTTGTCATTGTCAAACTCGTATAATTTACTCAAAAACTCATCTAAGAATAGAAATAGAAAAATTTATTTCTGTTCTAGAAATCAATTCTTTGTCAAAATGTTTTCATTTGCACCCTTAGTGAATATAGTGTGTGAGCCACTATAGTCGTGTGCAGCTCTCAAACCATAATTAGAGAGCGTTGTGCCCATGGAAAGTGCATGAACTATCTACTTTCTTTAAGCATAGGGTTTTAGAGCCAATGTGCAAACTACCTCCTGAATTGATTATGCCCCATTTGGTTAAGCTTTGTTATGGGTTTTGAGCTTCTAAAGCTCTTCAGAAAAATATAAGGTGTTTGGCAAGTATTTTTAAGATCCCATTGGCCAAATGCTAGCATTGGGAATGTTAAAAGCCCAAAGCAGGATAGGGACCTATTTTGGGCTTTTAGGACTTGCTTTGAGCTTTTAATATTTTCAGAATGCTATTTTGAAGGTTTAATGATATTTTTTCTTTCTAATATTACCCTCGCTGATAATTATGTCTTCCACTTGTGCCCTCAAAAATCACCATTCATCTTCTTCCTCAGGTTTGTTGGTTTGTCGTTAAGGTGAGGTCTAGTTTCAAGGTCAAGGTCGCCATCATCAAGGTCGAGGTCGTGCATGTCGTCAAGCCGCTCACTGGAGCTGCTATGGTTTGAGGTCGAGGTTGAAGGTCGAGCGACTCAAATTTGGCTTTCGACCTTGACCCTCGACCGTGGTCATGTGACCTCAATGTAGCATGTCCTTGGCATTGGCATCCTTGATGATTGTCACTTGGGTTACAGACGATCAAAGGGCTCGGATGGTCTATAGGATTGGTCATTAGTGAAGCTTCAACATTACAATGTCCAAATTAGAAACCCTAAAATCAATTAGATTGGTCACCGGTGAAGCCCCTGCAACTTGCTAGGTCATGCGACCCCAAGGGTTGCCTTGCTTGGGTTCACGCAACCTCGATCGACGATTGCTCTTGGTTGCTGTTGATGCTCGACTCAAGTCAACACTGGCAAAGCTCGCCCGATCCCGGCCTCTACCCATGCTCGCCCCTCTTTATTTTTCTCTTCTTCTTTTTTCCCTTTTTCTTTTCACCTCAAAGATGCTTTACAAAATATACACCAAAATGAGTATTCAAATGCTATTATTTTCATCAAATGCCCTTTCATTCAAAAATACTTGGGGGAATGCATTCCCTCAAAGTTGAACCAAATAGGATCTGTATATTGATGGACGTACTAGAGAGAAAGGTGCCATTGACATGGAGAAACTGCCCCCATCAAATTCAGTAATCTCAAGAAGAGATGCAATATTTTTTACTTCAATAATACCATGATCATAATATTATCGGTCATAAGTCCGCTTAAGTCAATGACAATTGATTTAAGAACTTAATTTTTCAAGAAAACTAAAGACATCATTTATAAAGGCAGATTTGAAGTATGTTCACCCTGATGGTTGATTTTGCTATTACAGAACAATCGGATGACCCCTTTGAAAAGTTTAATTGGCAAGTACTCTGGAAGGAAAAAGAAAAAGAAAATCTATTTGGCTTCGACATGTGGTTGAAATAGTGTATGATTGTACAAGGATTTGCCCAAGATCATCATTACTCAGCCTTTGGAAAGGTCCCAGTCTTCTCAAGCCAAGAGATTTGAGAAGGATAGCATCAAGAATCGATTAAATCCACTCCGAAATTTGTTTAAAATGATAGGATCTAATTTGATTAGACTACTACTAGTGCTGAGAGGTGCACTACAGATGTGCGTGATCACCGGGGGATTATGTTCCAAAGAAATGAATTATTTTTTGGAAGAAATTGAGTCAATTGATTGGTAGTAATTAAATATGTGTGAATCAGGTGGTTTTTTTTTTTTCTCAGAAATTTCTTCTCATTTCATATAGATGAAGACGAAGAAAAATCCAAACGAGCTTAAGAACAAAAAATATCCAAAGGAGGTTGTGGAAGACTAGAAACCCGACTTAGAGGGAGAGATGTGGAGAGCTGAGCTTTAACGACCCAATCCACGATCTATGTAGTTCTCTAGAGCAATGGGCCACCTGAAGGTTTGGTATTGGAGAGAGAAAGGTCCGGCCCTCCATGATAAGTGCTAGAGGAGCGAGTCATTTGAACTTTAAGAAAAAGTGAGAGGGATGGCACATTTGGCTTAATTTTATGGATGTATCACCTTAATTAATTTTGAATATCTAGATGGGAGGAGATATTTCATTGATGTAGAAAATCTGGTCAAAGCGATTTATAATTGTTTTTTCTATACATGGTAAAATCTAGGGGGTGGGATAAGAGTTTTCAGAAAAGTCTTTTCTATTTCTATAAGCTTTCGAGCAAGACAAAATTTCTACTATTAGAATGAAAAATATAAATGACTATTTTTGTTTTTTATTTGTTCTTTTTTATTTGTTTTTTATATTTATTTGTATTTATTTGTTTTTTATAACTTTTTGTATTTATTTGTTTTTACGTTTTTTATAGTATTTATTTGTTTTTTATGTGTTTTTTTTTATTTTCTTGCGTTTGTTTTTTATTTGTATTTATTTGCTTTTTTTGTATTTATTTGTTTTTTGTATTTATTTATTTATTTGTTTTTTGTAAAAACGGATCACTTAAGTGCCACTCATTTTTCCAAAGTATTTACTTTTTTTGTATTTATTTTTCTTATTTTTTTTTTTTTTGGCCGTTTGTTTTTTAAATTTGTTTTTTTTGCCGACGTGGCATTTTTCCGGTTGGCGGCGGGCGAGCCCAAAACGCAAGAGAGAAATAAAACGCCGTTTTGCTCGCTGACATGGCCAAATAATGCAAAAACGTCGTTATGGCGTCGTTTTGGGCGTGACAAGGGTAAAAAATATATATAAATTAATTAAATTAAATTTAAATTTAAATTTAGTTAAAATATTTAAAAATAATAATTTTAAAATTAAATTTAGTTAAAATATTAAAAAATAATTATTTTAAAATTAGAAAATTTTAAAAATTTTAAAAATTTTAAAAATTTAAAATTTTTTTTTAAAAAAAAAAGGAAAGGGGTGAGGCGGGCCGAGGGATTAGCCCTCGCCACCGCCGTCGCCGGCCCTTCCGGCGGCGGCGGGGTGGTGGCGGCGGCGGGCCGAGGGCGATCCCCCTCGCCCGCCTCCCCCTTTCCTTTTTTTTTTTAAATTTTTTAAATTTTTAAATTTTTCTAATTTTAAAATAATTATTATTTAATATTTTTAACTAAATTTAATTTTAAATTTAATTTAATTAATTTTTATATATTTTTTTATCACGTCAGCCCAAAACGACGCCGTTTTTGCATTATTTGGCCACGTCAGCAAAACAACGTCGTTTTGGCTCGCTTTCCGGAAAAATGCCACGTCGACGTTTTGGCCGGACTTTGACCGGATTGGCACTCAAGTTATCCCTTTTACTTCGATTTTGGCACTTAAGTGTACCTTTCGTAAGTTATGGCACTTAAGTGTCCCTTTGTGCAAAGTTAAGGCACTCCAGGGGTCCGCACGTCTATACCAGGTCCTAATTATGTCATTTTTCTTTCAAGCTTCATCTTTAAGAAAAAAAATTCATCTCCGATTTGAAAGTCAACAAAAATTATAACTTATGAATTCTTAATAAAAGTTGCTTCTTCAGAACATTTATATATCAATGCCTATATAAATATATATATGTCAATGCCTATATTTATCTGTCTTCTATATTATTAATGAAAAATGGTGCTTTTGGCCTCTGGCTTTTTTTTTAGTGACATTCCCAAAACAAAGTAGATGGTTTTTAGACCTTTCCAAATTGTGCTACAGTGATAAATGTCCTCCCAGTTATCCACTTCATCTATTCCTTCACAAAAAAATCTTTCTCGTTTCTTTATATTACAACTTGTAACTCTATGCACGCATACAGGTTAAAAAAAAATGCTCCATAATAATTACACCAAGTAACAATGACATATTTTGTGGTAAACCAATCAAAAGTGAAAGTAAACACAAATGACGTGAAGTAGGATGAGATTTCAAATAATAATGGTTGATCGTTTACATTACATTATCACTACCATGTGGCGTAATTGTCATATAAAAATTTTCTTGTGTTTGACAATAGTTTAATATATCGTATGGTAAAAGCTGATAATTAAGCAAGCCAAGGTCGAGCCAAGTTCGAACATCAATCTTAATATATTGTCCAAACACACCCATGGGCCATAGCATGAACTTTACATAAAAACATTGGACTCAAGTGGGGACAGGCTTAAAAAAAAGAAAAGACTGCTCGTATTAAGTTTTCTCATGTAACCACATCATCTATCGTTGAAATGGAAAGTAAAAAGAAATTGCAATTTCGAAAAAGAATTCGTCCTATGGGTTACGACCTATAGTCTTCCCCCACCCTAGGTCGGTAGACCGCTACCACGACTTAAATCTTAAGAGTCTAGCAATCATTTATAGGTCGATTGAGAACCTAAAAATCCCAGGCATTATGTAAACGTCAACTAATCATCAGGGGACAATTGATCTACGAAAGCTTGATACCTAGGACTAAGGGTTTGGTTGCACGCGAGTCCCACATCGCCCGTTTGGTAGCCACAGGTGCGTGTAGGCTTCTTTCTTGAAAACATGGATAACATAGTTTCCTTTGTATTTGGAAAACAGGCAAAATTTCCCTGCCTACGCTCAGGTAGGCAGAACATGAAAATAGAATGATACTAGTCTAAATAATAAGTACAACTGTACAATCTATAGACCTTGCGTATATTCTAAATTCTAAATTGGTACAGCAAGGACAAATCCAATCCAACCATTCGAAATCAAACAGGTTACTAGAATTTGGTCCAACAAGTAAACAAAAAACACATCTCATGTATTGAATTTACAAATCAAAACGGCAGAAATAAATCCAATCCCCTTTAAGCAGAGGATATAATCAAATCGGCATGGATCCTATGCCACTTTTACACAACGTGTGCTAATAATTAATAAGGACAAATCCAATCCCATCATTCAATTTCAGTATGGCACGCATTATATGCAATCCACAACAGGGTACAATGATGTCATATAAGCACACATTCTCCTATCTTATCGTAAGACCTTAATTTACATTCGATTTCATGAGAATTCTACCAAAATTGTGAGCAATTCAGAGTCATCATGCAATTTCAAGGCAACAAGTGATTCTGAATATCATGCATTGTTCATTTCGACGTACTTGTTCATGCTTATGGTCTAATTTTATCATTAATGTGCACAAACATTCAAGATATTATTCATCATCATTCCATTGTAATAGGCATTTAAAATCGAATCCAATTAGTGTGCAAAGCAGCTGATGCACAAGAAAAACAATTTGAAAATTTCTAACTCATGGCATTATTTCTAAGTATGAGCGCAATATTCAATGGTTTGGTACCATCACGTCATCATTATATATGGCATGTATTTTTTTACTCATATCTATTAATATATAGACACGTGTCGACCAATCCATGTCAATAGTCAACTTAGAATCTAGGTAAAATATTTAAAAATCTTCTCTCTCTTCCTCCTCCTCCATCGACAGCCACTCGACCTCTGCTCCTCCCCATAGTCAACACCAACGGAGTTGCCCGACGCTGTGACCAAGCCCACCATCGCTACATCCAAACAAATATGGCCCAGCTTCCTCTATTTTTTTCTTCTTGATATTTGAACTTTGCCCATGGACGATGCAGCAACGGCTAGATCTAGAGGGCATGGCTTCAGATTTGGAAGCTCAACGTCGAGATCTCGACCTCACCCATCGCAGCCATGAATGAGCTTGTCATTAGGATCTCGACCTCACTTGTGATGGCCATGGACGACTTAGTTGGGGCGAGATCTAAAGCGGCCATGAATGAGCTAGTTTTCGAGATCTTGACCTTGCCTGTTGTGCCCATGGACGAGCCAATTGTGGCCATATCTGAAGCTTTAGATTTGGAAATTCGTTAGGCTTGGACGACCTCGCCCTTCGCAGCCATGAATGAATCGGTCATGACTAGTTGTGAAGGTATGGTCAGATCTGAGGCCGGTTCACCAGATTTGAAGGCACGACGAAATTTACGATCTCAAGCTCGCCCATCGCGCCTATTGACGAACTGGCCATCGAGATCTTGACCTTGCACATTACGGCCATGGACAACCTAGTTGTGGCCAGATCTAAAGGTGAAGGTTTGCTAGATCCAAAGGCCCGATGATGTTTGACTGTTGACACATAAATTTTAACATCCATTTAGTAATTTATTACATAGAAAATTAGGGATTGACCCCAACCCCTAACAAAAATATCAAGTTAAATTGCATATAGACTTGAGGAGCATTTTTTATTTAGTTTATATTTTTTTATTATTACATTTGTATTGGACCAGTGACAGATAGATTTGAATCGATATTTTTGCTTTAATTTAGCAAGTTGGACTAGATCCACAATGAGAGAATTTGGCCAAGCTCATTATTCTTTAAATGGGCCGATTTTAATGCCAAGGTGGAAAATTGCTAAGCCAGCTTGATTTTATCTTAAATTTAAATTTTAGGAAATACTGAGGCAAACTCGAGAGGAAATATCAAGAAATCTTTTGGTCACCTGGCAAGCAATTGGTATAATTCTCGAGATATTTGCGTGTGCTTAAAAGGGCAAACGAGGAAGAACCGATTCTGTTAGTTGTGAATAAAAGGGAGGAAAAAAAAAAGGAATAAAAGAAGGAAAGTCATGATACGGGAATTCGGGCCGAGGCAGATTAGCGTAAGGAATATTGCACGCGAGGAGTATATATTGATTATCTTATTATTTGAGCAACGCTTCTTTTTCTTCAAAGTAGGAAAGAAGGGCACGTTCTTCAATGAAAAAAAATGAGAAAAAAAAAAAAAAGAGAAAAAAAGATAAACCTTTGGAGAGAAGGCATTTGGCCAATGAAGTTAAGGAGAGGAAAATAGAATAATATATATATATATATATATATATATATATATTTGTTAGAGATATTATGGATTTTAGTAATATTAAAATATCTTTTAGAGATATTTAGAATATTTTCTCTGATTTTCTATTTCTATTTTGATTATATAGATTTGATTTGATTTACTTTGATTTCCTTTCTATAAATAGACTCTTCATATATTCCTTTTCAACATATCTAAATATACTAAAATTTCTCAATACTCTTTTTCATTCTTATTTTCAACTTTTTTAAAGCATCCACAAGAGGAAATAAAATCTGCCTTCTTTCCTTGATGGCTCAAGACGATTTTGAAGGTTTTCATCCTCGAGCGCGAGCCACCATGGCCGCGCCTGGGTTCCTACCTGATGGTTTTATTAGTGATGGGCTTAAGGCCCGTCCGCCCATGTAGGGCCTAAAAGCCCGGCCCACAAGAATAAGGCTCGTGGATGGAGGGACGTATAAAAGGGATAAGAGAGAGGGAGAACACACCTTTTGATATAACGTACGTTCCTCCTCCCTCTCTCCCTCAAAGACACTCCGAAAGAAAGAATTGTGCGCAAGAGGCGACACCCATCTTCCCTTCAAGGCAAATTGACGTCATTGGATCGAACAAGACTAAATTCTCTTCCTCTTTTCGGCGTCGGTGTCTAATCTGTGGCTAACAAGGTACGCTCGAATCCGTGGTGTGCTTTACGATCGGTGATACGTGATTTTCCGGGCTTGTCTTCCGCATTCGTTTTATGGGTTCGATTTAGTGTCGAATCCGATTTCGGGGATCCGTTATTCCCAACATTGGTATCAGAGCCAGGTTCACGTTTTTCCCGACATGATTGATTTTTCGCGAAAGTAATTCGGCCGTACGGATCGGGGCGAGAAATCCCGACACCCGAGTCTTTGTTCGCCCATTTTTCCGAGTTTTCGTAAGTCGAAATCGAATTCTCGATGGCATAGGGAGAAAGGGGTCGTCGAGACGAGTCTGGCGATATGTCGAACGTCGCCGGGAGACGCCGCACGCGCCCACACGCGCGGCCAGAAGCCGCTGCGCGTGGGCGCGACGCGCCAGGAAGCGCTGGTTCGCCCAGCGCGTGCGGCACACGCGCCGGTCGGCGAACCGGCACGTGCGCGCCGCCGGCCGGCGAACCGGTACGCGCCGGTCGACGGACCGACGCGCGCCCGAAGCGGCGGTTCGCCCGGCGCGTGCGGCACATGCGCCGATCGTTAACCGCACGTGCGCGCCGCCCCGGGCGAACCGGCACGCCCGGTCGACGGACCCGCGCGTCGACGTCGGCATGACATCACCCAACGGTCGGTAACCGCTGGGATGACGTCATCGATGACGTCAGCGCTGACGTCGGTTGGCCGGGCGGTCACCGGCCGGCGACCCGACCGGGCGACCCGACCGCGGACACCCGGGCACGCGCGGCTCGTGCCGGCCGACGTCTCGCGTGACGTCGGCCAGCCCGCGCAGCGGCGCGGCACGTGCGGTCGGTTCGTCCCTACCGGCCCGACCGGTCCGACGACCGACGACCGACCGTTGACCCGTTGACCGTTGACCGTTGACCGACGACCGTTGACCGTTGAAAAAAAAAAAAAAAAAAAAAAGGAATTTGTTTCTTTTTTCTCAATTGAGTCCATGTGGATTATATGTAATCCCTTATTTGTTCTGCATTTGTTGCAGGAACAATGCCTCCCCTTCAGTTACGTACGCCTATTCGCGTAATTACCGATAAACAAAAGAAAAGGCTTTCTAAGTTGATAGCTGAGCTGACTGATTATCGATGGGAGAGTGGTGACTTAATTGATCATGTTCTTGAAGTCAACGGGAAGATACAAAAGGTCATATGGGATGGTCGTCCCATGCCACGTCGAGAGATGGTGCGATTTTCATTAACACTCTTCCACCCGAATAGCAAGATGTGTTGAATCGCATATGGGATGTCAACGGAGCTGCTTCATATAAGAAAATTGTGATGGATTTTGTAAAAGAATATTACTGCATTATTACAAGGGAAAAGATCAAGAAATTGAACAAAAGAGGATCTTTCCCTGTTCGTGTGCTGGCTTGGTGTTAGATGTATTGGCTATTTTTTTTGTTTTGTTAAGTGTGCTTTGTGGACATCTTATGTAATGTTTACTACCTGATTGTAGTTGATGTAGCAACCTATATGTTAGTTGTATTATGTGAAAGCATTATTATTATATTGTATGTCAATTATCTGTTGCTTTCTGTTATTGCTGGTTGCTGTGGGTAGTTAGCTGTGGGTAGTTATAGAAGTTTTTGTAGCTTCATAGAATTGATTTTGCATATGACAATCATATTAATGATAGTTTTAAGTTAGGATTTTTGGAGGATGATTGGAAACGAAGTGACCTTTTGATTCTAAAACCTTACTTAAAATTATTAATTAATATGATGGGTTTGTGCAAAATAGATGCATAAGTGATAGGCATTAATATTTCATGCATATGTGTCTGATATGTTCAGATCAATGACTTCAGCAACTAAGAACATAATTGCTGATTTGAATAAAGAGGTCAAATTGAACGGCGTGAATTGTGAAATATTGAATATGAGAATTCAATATGTGCTGGAAAAGCAAGAAGCACTAAAAGCTCTTGACCATGTTATGGAAGATCTTGAGGATGCTTTGTGCGCCACCTTGAGCTAGCCGATCATCGCCTCAAGGCATTTGAGCAGATACGAGATATTTCTTTGTGTTGCTTTAAGCTCGAAGGGGCTTCAAGCTCTAAGCGCAAGCCGATTGATTCGTTCAATATGTGGGAAAGCAAGGGATCGAGTCCTTCTTGCAAGAAACCAAGAATTAACCAACAAAAAAGAGGAAAACGTCCTCGTGTGAAAAGAGGAAAACGTCCTCATGTGAAGAATATCTCAAGGGTGAAATGTTACAACTGTGACCAGAGGGGTCACTATGCCCGCAATTGTCGCGAGCCAAAGAAGGTACACACCCTTTGTACTATTGGGAACTTTGCATATGTGTCAAGTTCTATATTCTTAACTGAATCTAATCCTCTGTGGACTGTAGATTCAGGAGCGACAAACCATGTAGCAAAGGATAGAGAATCCTTCGTAGAATTTCGACGAGTTCCGACGGAACTAAGTGGATCTATGTGGGAAACAACTCGTAGTGAAGTAAAAGGAATTGGCACATGCCAACCGAACATGCGTGGTGGGTGCACTTTATTCATACATGATGTGTTGTATGCTCCGGAGATTCGTCGAAATTTAGTGTCTGTGTTTTTAGTGTTGGTTAAGTTTGGTTTTAATGTGAACTTCCATAAAAGAGGTGTAGATTTGTATTTGGATACAAACTACTATGGTTGTGGTTATTTTCTAGATGGTTTCATTGTATTAGATATTGACTATGTTAATGTAAATGTTTGTTATTCCCTTCTCACGTCTCCTAATTCATATGATAATGATGTGAATGTGTGGCATGCTAGACTTGGTCATATTGGCCAACAACGTATGAATAGACTAGCCAAAGAGGGCTTGTTAGGCAATATTGAAAAAGTCGATTTGCCCATATGTGAGCATTGCCTGGTAGGGAAAACGACAAGGAAACCATTTGGAAAAGGTAAAAGAGCTGAATTTTCTCTGCATTTAATCCATTCTGATGTCTGTGGTCCAATGAATGTGAGAGGAAGGCATGAGGCTGTTTATTTCATCACTTTTATAGATGATTATACTCGATTCGGATATGTCTATTTGATTTCTCATAAATTTGAAGCATTAAGTTGTTTCAAAAGGTTTATGAACTTGGTAGAAAATCAATTAGACAAGAAAATAAAAGTATTAAGATCCGATCGAGGTCGAGAATATTTATCGATGAGTTCAGAAAATTATGTGATGAAAAAGGAATAGAAAGACAGTTGTCTATTCCATATACTCCTCAACAAAATGGTGTTGCGGAGAGAAGAAACATAACCCTACTGGAAATGGTTAGGGTCATTGATGGCGCATGCTAACTTACCTATCACCTTTTGGAGTGATGCGTTGTTAACCTCGCCTATATACTTAACCGGGTGCCTTCCAAATCGCTTACTTCTACTCCATATGAGTTATGGATAGGTAGGAAACCGGACTTAAGTTTTCTTAAGCCATGGGGTTGTGCTGCCTATACTCATGAGCCCTCTCACAAGTTTGGGAAATTGGGTCCCAGAGGAAAGAAGAGTATTTTCATAAGATACTCGGAACACTCAAAAGGGTATGTGTTCATAGGTGAGCAGGAAAGTGGGAGTATAACTGAATTTGAATCACGGGATGTCACATTCTTAGAGGATGAATTTCCTAAGAAGGGCGAAATAGGGGAAGATTACTCCCTATTTGAAACCTTGGATCAAGATAATGATCTTAGTGGAGTTTGTCCAAGTGGGAGTAATATGAGAAGTGATGAATTGAATTCAACTCATTCTCAATTGCAACCACATAATGAGACGACATCATCATTATCTAATCCAAGTGGGAGCATAATGGGGAATGATGTGCAAAGTGTACAATCTCCCATACGGCGAACAAGTCGCCAAAGTATTCCCCATCGACGTTTTGACATTGAAGGGGAAACTTTTATGGTTGCTCCACAAGATGAGGATGAGCCAAGAAATATTAATGAGGCTCGAATTGCCCTCGTAAGGAAAAATGGATTCATGCAATGGAAGAGGAAATGGAGTCAATGAAATCAAACCAAGTCTGGGAACCGGTTGATCTTCCAAAAGGACGCAGAGCTATTGGGAACAAGTGGGTTCTCAAAATAAAGCGAAAGGCTGATGGCTCGATAGAAAGGCATAAGGCTCGCCTTGTGGCGAAGGGGTACAATCAACATGAAAGAATTGATTATGAAGATACGTTTTCTCATGTAGTGAGATTTACCTCGATTCGCATTATTCTGGCAATAGTAGCTAGTATGGATCTTGAGTTACATCAGATGGATGTAAAGACCGCTTTCCTCAATGGAGAATTAGAGGAAGAAATATACATGGAACAACCCGCTGGTTTCATAGTGAAAGGCCAAGAAGAAAAAGTATGTCGACTTTTGAGATCGATATACAGCCTTAAGCAGTCATCGAGACAATGGTATATACGTTTTCATAATGCCATAATGGCATGTGGTTTTTACAATGATTGATGAGGATTATTGTGTATATATCAAAAGATCCAAGGATCAATTTGTGATCATATCATTATATGTTGATGATATACTGATTGTCGGAAGCAATATGTAGTTTGTTAATACTGTCAAGAGTTGGTTGTCTTCCAACTTTGAGATGAAGGATATGGGTGAGGCTGCATACATTCTTGGAGTTAAGATTTCAAGAGATCGTTCGAAGAGATCGTTGTCTCTTTCGCAAGAAACATATATAAATAAGATTCTTGAACGATTTCGTATGCAAGATTGTAAACCCATAGACACTCCTATTGCAAAAGGTGAAGGATTGAGCCATAGACTGTGTCCAAGGACTCCACAAGAGAAGGAACAAATGAAACATGTTCCTTATGCTAGTGCGTTGGGAGCTTGATGTACGCTATGATGTGTACAAGACCTAACATATGTTTTGCAGTTGGAATGGTGAGTAGATACCAATCCAATCCAGGTCAAGCACATTGGAAAGCCGTTAAGAGAATACTAAGGTATCTGAAGGGAACTGCTGATTATACGCTGAGTTATCGAGGAAAGGATCTCGCGACTCGAAGGCTATTTCGATGCCGATTGGGGAGGAGATTTAGATGAAAGGAAATCTACCTCTAGGTTTGTTTTCTTATTGAATAATGGCGCCATATGTTGGAGCAGTAAGAAACAAACATGTATAGCCTTGCCCACGATAGAAGTTGAGTTCGTGGCATTATCGTGAAGTGGTACAAGAAGGAGTTTGGCTTAAGAGATTTTTGGATCATTTAGGTGTTATTGAGAAAGCTGCAAATCCATTGTTGGTTAACTGTGATAGCCAAGCAGCTATAGCGTACACCAAATATCCAAAATATCATGGCAAGACCAAACATATAGATACCAAGTATAATTTTGTCAAGGATATGGTTGCACGAAAGGATGTGAACTTACAGTACATATCTACGCATAAAATGGTAGCAGATCCTATGACAAAGCCAATACCTAGAGATGTGTTTTGTGGTCATGCAAAATCTCTAGGATTGCGTAGAGTCTGATGTACTGGATATTGTAATTTCCCTGAGTTGTTCACATTTAATGAATTTGTGTTTTCATCATTAATGCCTATGAATCTTTGTTTGATCTTTATGCATCTTAATGCTCAGTGCATTATTTTAAGTTAAGGAAGTATGTCGGACAGATAAGAGATTAGCCCACTCACACGGGTAATTGCCTCTATTTACTATGTGATAAATAGAGATGAGACGGTTTTTAAGCTTATTATCTAGGTGATAATCGAGAGCTCAAGCTTAAAATAAATATGTCGCCTTAACTAAGTGTTAAGATGAGGACATGATATGTACTATGTCCGAAAGTAAAATACCCCACATATTTTACTTTATCCGTCTAAGATGCCGATGTGAGTTCGATGAATTTTGTGAATGAGTAGATACGTGAACTCAAGTTAGACATTGGGTATGTCCGAACTATCATCGTACGGTATTGATGGTGTAGACATACGCTCCATGGGAAAGGAGTTAATACCATAATACATATTTCATACTACGTATGCATGAGACGACCAATAAGAGTGGCAAAAGTTTGATCTCAACTTTTATGCCGTATGAGACTCTTGAGGAAAAGAGTTCCTCAATTTAGTGCCCTCATGACTTTTACTTATTCTCAAGATTTCTATTTAGTGTTTGCTATCTTAGAATGTTGCCAATGGTCATGAGTTGATTCGATTTAATGGGACATTTCTAGAAAAGCAAGTTGAACTGAAATTGAGAGTTTGAAGGAAAGAGGAAGATCGATTTTGGAGAATCACATTGTAGTTTTGTATTCACTGGTCGACCAATTATGACTATCTTTGGGATAATCATAATTGTGAATACAATATATATATATATATATATATATATATATATATATATATATCATTGTTTAAAAGAGATCAAGAGATATATAAATGTGATCGATCGATCTAGGGTACCGCATACTAAATCTACTCGAGTGTGACGCCCAATATGAGCTGCTATATATTCCTAACGAGATGTATAGCAACGAGCTCTCAAAGTATGCTGGTCGCACGGATTATTCACCGGTATGAATGTTGAAGAGAGGTAAAGAGAATCTGTTCGGCCCACCATGTGCGAGTGGGAGATGATGGTTTTATTAGTGATGGGCTTAAGGCCCGTCCGCCCATGTTGGGCCTAAAAGCCGACGGGCCAAAAGCCCGGCCCACAGGAATAAGGCTCGTGGATGGAGGGACGTATAAAAGGGATAAGAGAGAGGGAGAACACACCTTTTGATATAACGTACGTTCCTCCTCCCTCTCTCCCTCAAAGACACTCCAAAAGAAAGAATTGTGCGCAAGAGGTGACACCCATCTTCCCTTCAAGGCAAATTGACGTCATCGGATCGAACAGGACTAAATTCTCTTCCTTTTTTCGGCGTCGGTGTCTAATCTGTGGCTAACAAGGTACGCTCGAATCCGTGGTGTGCTTTACGATCGGTGATACGTGATTTTTCCCGGGCTTGTCTTCCGCATTCGTTTTATGGGTTCGATTTAGTGTCGAATCCAATTTCGGGGATCCGTTATTCCCAACACTACCAACTTCACGGCTCAGCACTGCTCTCTCCGCCGCTGTCCCGACTGCCTAAGCGTCACGCCCTCATCACATCCGCAACCCCCCATCCTCTGCCGTCCAGCCCCGACGATGCGACCCTGCCGCTCCCTGCCGCTCCCTGCCGCGACGTCTTTGCTGCTCGAGCTCGTGATGCCTCGCCGCGAAGCCCAGCAGTCCCTTTAGCATCCCTGCAGTGTTCTTCGATCTCAGACTCGACAAGACTCCAGCCGCTGCAGCACTGAATCAACGCCGCATCATCGCTATAGCAACTTCCCCACGCGAGCCCCAGTTTTCTTTGTTGCCGATGGTGTTGTTGCTGCGGCTCGATAATCCTCGACTGGCTGTGAATTAGCCTTTGGTCGGGTTTGTTTTTCTTTTGCGGGGTCTTCTCGGAGTACCCAACAGAGGCGTCCACAAGACAAACCAGAAGGGAGAGGACGCATGCCTCCTCCACTTCTCTGCAGCACCCAATTCATAAATTCCACACATGAAGACACAGAAGAAAAATCGTGGGGATTGACTGTTTTTTTTACAGAAATTGAAGACTAACCGGAGCACCCCCTGCACTGCACGACGATCTTCCTACGCCTGCCCCGCTTCATATTGCGGAGTTCCGACCCGGTCGAATCCTTTTTGCGACACTTCCCCCTTCTGTTTCTCAGGTTTCCAAAGCAATCCCGAAGCTTCCTCGTTGATGAGCAGCCACGTCTCGATCCTGTTGACAAAGTCAACTCACCAAGCATCAGCCACCGTCCCTTGCCAGCGGTCCTCTTTTGGAAGCGAATCATCCGGACGGGTAATTTTTTTAATCAAATTTGGTCTCGATATTTTATTACCTAAATTTGATCACATGCTAATATTGATCTTGTTGAGATTTTAGACATTATCCCATAGAAATTTGTTAACAAAAATTATTATAATTACTAATTTGATTTATAAGACTTCGGATCAATGTTTTTGATTATTTTGTTCTTTCTTGAAAAAAAATTTGTTAATTTAATCCGCATAATTATAATTACTAATCGGATTCATAAGATTTTGGATTATTTTTTAATTATTTTGATTCCTTTGTTGGTGTTGTTTAGGTTTAAAATAATTGTTTATTTAATCCTTTATTTGAAATCTTAATCAATATCTTGAGGTGGGATATAATGCTTATCTTTGATTCGTATGACTGGTTATTTTGAAAATACCAAAAAGACCAAATCGTGTAATAGATAGGATAGTTTCCTAAATATATTAGGATTGCATGTTTAAAATTTATCTAGTTAGATTTTATTTTATATTAGATTGCATGTTAAGCTAAAATCTATTAAATTAAGTCTCCGAATTAAAATATGATTAAATATATTATTTCCTAGTCTAAATAGGATAATTTATCAAGTTTTGTAGTTAATTTTCATTAATTATTTATTTTGAATTTTAGTATAAAAATACCAAAATATTATATGCATGTCATCTAGTTTAGGCTATATTATATGAGTGTCACATAGTATGCATGTTAGGTTCATATAATTAGAAATTGCTTGTCATATAGGCTCATTTTAATTCTATAATTAAAAGAACACCCCAAAAATCATTACTTGTTATGCCGTTTAATTTCCTACAATTTATTTATTTATTGAGTGTTATCTTTAATGTTTGTGCACTCGCGTCATCACTTAGTTATTTAGGCTAAAACCAATCTAGATAGCGTGCAAAATATTTTTGAAAATAAAAAAGGAAAGGTAGTACATTTTCTCTTTTATTTTCAAAAATATTTTGCAGGCAGTCTAGATTGATTTTAGCCTAAATAACTAATGTTCAACTAATGTGCAATGAGTGATCATGCGAGTGCGTAAACATTAAAAATAACACTCAATAAATAAAGGGAATGAAACACCATAACGAGCAATTATTTTTTTAGTTTTCTTTTTATTATGGAATTAAAACACATAATTTGATTTAATTACATGACCTAGTTCTAATGACGTGCAATTTATGATTAAATGAACTAACATGTATACTATATGACACCCATATGACATAGCAATACTCTATGGCCTAAACTACATGACATGCATATGATATTTTGGGATTTTTATATTAAAATTCGAAATAAATAATTAATGAAAATTCACTACCAAACTTGAAAAGTTTTCCTATTTAAAATAGGGAATAGTTTAGATTAAATTCTATTTTAATTTAGAAACTTATCTTAATTAAGTAGACTTTATCCTAACATGTAATCCAATCTAGAAGACAAATCTAACTAGATAAATTTTAAACATGCAATTCTAATCTCTTTGGGAAACTATTCTATCTACCACACAATGTGGTCTTTATGGTGTTTTCAAAACGTGACAGTTATGAAGATCAAAATTATATCCAACCCATTTCAAAATATTCATCAAGATTTCAAATAAATAGTTTAGATAATTGAAAAAAAATAATCCATCGTCTCATGGATTAAATTAATAACTATTTAACCCTAAACATCACGAACACGCAAGAAAAATCACAACTAAAAAAATTATCCAAAGTCTTACGGATGAAATTAGTAACTATAAAGATGCAGATTAAAAATTATTTTGGAGGAAAAATCAAAATAATTAAAAAGGATAATCCGAAGTCTTATAGATCAAATTAGTAATTATAATGGTTTTTGTTTATAAATTCCCATCAGACAATGCCTAAAGTCTCAATAAAATCAATATTACAATAAAGAGATCTAATTTGGGCAATAAAATAAATTTGGTTAAAAAAAAACTACCTAGTTTGGATGATTAATAGGACCGGTGGCTAGGGACACATGATCGGCCGCCGGCATCAAGATGGGCTGAACGCAGCGGCACTTCTCGAGCAGTGGCACGATGCAACTAGACTTGTTGGACATAAATGCAGAAGAGGGCAAATGATGAACTAGAAGGCAGCATTGTTATCGAGCGACAAGCAACAACGGTTCGGCTTGTCATCGAAGGCTCGTAGCAAGGACCGTCGCTGGAAGCCCACAGCTTGTCGTAGTGTAGCAAAGAAGAGGGCTTCGAACTTGCTGGCCGTTGGCGTGGCGACGGACTCACGGCTAACACGAACGGCAGCTGGCTGTGGGGACTCTCTCGGTTTCGGCTATTGCTCGTGCAGAGCGAGGCCGCGTGCTGGGGTACCGCCAAGAATCACTTGAGAACCTGCAGGAAAATCAACAAAATTTCACTAAGCGTGGCTTGATGGCGTTGAACAAGAGTTGGCGGTGACGTGGTAACTCGACAAGTGGTAGCCAATGAATAGAAAGCCTTCGTCCGTGTATTGTGCTTTTTGTATCGTCTCTTCATGTGAAGGAGAAAATATCGTGTACCCTAACAGTGCCACATCATTTTTACTCTGAACCATTCATACGTCGACACCTGTCCGAGCGGGTCCATGTCGTTCCAGTTCAAACAACCGTGCGGGTGGATGACAGGGCATTCTCTCTCCTCCATCTTCTCTCTCCTCTTTACCTGCTCTCTCTTCCTCCTCCGACACTCGACGCTCTCTCTGCACTCTACCCCAAGGCATTGAACCTTCCCGTCTAGCGTTTCCTCTGATGACCATCGCTTCCTCCCGACAACGGCCTTGTCTCTCTCCACTCGACGGCCTCATCTCAAGGCTGCATTCTCTTGGTGCACTTCTTCCTAAATCGCGCTCTCTCTTGACAACCGATTTTGCTCGCCTCTCTTTGTCCCCTGATGTGAGACCGAGAAGCAATTGCTCCAACCTTTTGTCTAATCTTCCATCAACGACTTGCTTTTTGCTCTGCTCGAAGCAGTTCCTCGAGAAGCCTTAAATCTGCGATCGCAAGTCAGATTCGATTTTATTTCCCAAGTTTTTATGTTCGCATCTTTGTTTTGGGGGAGAAAGCTTGGCCTAAATCTACGACCAAAAGTTCGTTGGTTTATTGCTTTTGATTCTAAGTACAGTAATGCAAGAAAGCTTGGCCTCTCCTATATAAGCGAACATTTCACGGATGAAAGTGCATCATTTGCTGCAATGTTGTTCTTACATAAGCAAGCATTTTACATGTTGGTCTCACCAGCCTAAGGATGGCAGAATATATCTGAGATATCGTTCAATTATTTGCCTCTACATTTAGCATTGCCTAGACTCTTTCAATTATTTACTTGAATTTTAACAATACTAAGCAGCCAAATTTTTCAATAATCCAATGGCTAATTGAGTCTACTAACAATAGCAATGTAAGGGTGTTAAATTGATATTTTGTCCTTCATAAATAGTTTTTAATCTAGCTTTGTCGATTGACATAATCTAGTGATACTAGACATGTTCAATAGCTCTTTTGTCCATCTCATGCATTGATTACAGGGTGAATTTTGTTTTAGTTTTGACTTACACTGTTGGTTGCCACATTATCATGATTTTCACCTTCCTCATGATCTACAGTTGCATGAGCTTCTGAAGGGTCTTCACTGAGATTTCCCTTGGCACGGTCTTTTCCAAATATGGCTATTAGTCGATCATATTGAGGGAATGACTTCCCTCTCGAAGAAGCAGCTCCTGGATAGGTCTACAAATAAAATATATTATTTTGTTAAAAATGAAACAATTAATAAAGAAGAAAAATGAGAAGAAGTGACAAACCTTGCAATATTTTTGCCAACTATCCTCAAAATGAATATCAACACAATGCTTTTCATGGTCCCACCCAAAGCCACTTTGATTCCTCAAGTCTTATATTTGATTATACAACTTTTTCAACTTTTTCATTTTCGACTCTATGTGAGGATTACCGATGCTAGAACAATGGAACTTTTCTTCAAACCACTTTTCTAACATAATCATGTAACCACTCTTGAATCCATTATCGGCTTTCATTCCTCGCGTAACTAATTCTTTAGGACCATCTAGAAGTGCATTTTCTTCATCTATTGTCCATACACGTCGGTCTCTCTTTGTTCCCCTTCCTTGAGTTTGACTAAAATCGCTACCTTCCATTCCTAAACATCTCATTGCAATTTCAGAAAATTTAATGATGGAAGATAACGTGGTAGAGAAAATTTAATGATAGAGACAATATAGTACTTCAAATTTAAAATGATAGTCATAATTCAAACATTATATAGGAAATATATGTCTCTAATGACAAACTAGCACCATATTACACATGTCTAATAGAAATGGAAAAAAAAAACATCTTATAACGCAAGTCTTGCAACAATGGAAAACAAATGATTTTTTTAAATAATATAAAATCATACAACTCCTCCATGTCCTCGACTTGCATTCCACTCATTAAACATTTGTATTGCCAAATTTTGCCTCCATGTTGCCCAATGATCCGACAGCTCGACAACATCAATTGTTTCCACATCTTCAATAGTGGTAGCAACTTCATCTAACTATGCCTTGATTGGATCAATAGCCATTTCTCTTCTTATCAAGTTGTGCATAAGGCAACAAGCTATGATTATTTGACCTTGCGTTCTAATTGGATAAAAAGATGGACTCCTAAGAATAGCCCACCATAACTTAAGTAGACCGAAGCATCTTTCTATGACATTTCTAGCTTGAGAATGCTTCATGTTGAAGTACTCCTCGGGTGAATTTGGTGTACGACTTTCTATCCACTCAGATAAATGGTATCGAGTACCTCTATAAGGAGAAAGAAAGCCCTCCCCATTTGTGTATCCAACATCTACAAGATAATAATTACCTAATAACAAATGATGATATTATTAATTGTCTTAGAACCTTTAAAACCTACAATACATAGAATGCAATATATTGATAAAGGCTTATCTTACCAACGGGGATCTTTAAACCATTGGGTTTAACTAAAGCATCTCGAAGCACTCTAGAATCTGCTGCTAAGCCTTCCCATCTAGGTAAAACATAAATGAATCTCATGTCAAGTGAGCAAACTCCTAATACATTGGACGCAACCTCACCCTTTCTATTTTGGTACCTCGGTTTATCAACCTCTGGAACATGTGCCCTTATATATGTGCCATCTAATGCTCCTAAGCAACCCTAGAAACATAAAATTAATAAAATAACATTCTCTTTAAAGTATTAAATTAGTCCATGAAATAGCATAACAAACATACCTTAAACCACTTTCATCTCTCGTCGGCACATTCCTCTGGAACTAGTTCAGGTGAGACAAGAAGCACACTATGCATTCTTATCACTGCATTTAAAACTAAGTTAAAATACCTACTTATTGTCTCCCCATACCTCATAAATCTGAACTTGATGACTTGATTTTTCACGTGATGGGCAAGTATATGTAGAAACATGGCCATTTGTTCTTCTATAGTTACAAGTTCATCTTCTTTTAACCCACCAATTGTACGTGCCAACTTGCATAGTAGAGTAAATGTACGTCTATCTATCCTAAGTTGTTCCACACAATTCAAGTCATTGCTCTTAATGAGGTGGTCAAGGTGATATAAACGAGCTTGGATTCTAATAAATGTCCGATCCTTCAATATATGCTTGCGGTAGTGGCTTTCAGCAGCAATGAACACTACTAGCATATACATCATACACAAAAGCAACATTTGGAAGCTCATCTCCTCTAATATAAGAATGGTGAAAATTTCCTCTCTATCATTGTGATCCATTCTAATGAGGAAAAAAAATTACATTAGACAAGTACAAATTAATAGGTTAGATAATTGAAAAAAAAATATAAAATAATTTCTTTTTTCAAATCAGCAAATTTCAAGGAGGTTCTCCTTCCTCCTTGCATTGAACCTATGAGTCCATTAAATTTGTTGGCATTGCATAGAACAACGTACTTTTGACCTAAGAACATACTTTCGTGTCAATGAAGAAAGTATGATGATTTTGTTTCCTCTTAAATGTTGAAATCCTTTGGAAAGCGGACTGATGAGGGTTTGATTTGTCTGTGTATATTCAGGTACAGACTTGGGAAACTATCAAAGTAGTATGCTTCATGGTATACTCATATACTTAAGACAGCGAGGGTCGGAATAAGCATAATTACAATGCCAAAGGAGCAAAGCCGAGTATCAAAACTTTCATTTGTAGATGTCGTCAAGAAAGTCTTAGAGTTTGACAAATCTCATATGGCTTATATTTCTTCTAATCCATCAGCTATTGAAAGGTATGTGGTGGTGCACGATCAAATAATACTGCAACTGTTTGCAGTATATCCTGATGAAAAGATCAAGAAGTGTTCCTTTGTGGTTGGTCTTTCAAGGAAAATGGAGGAGAGACGCCACACCAAGTGGCTTGTGAAGAAGAAGAAGATTTTGCTGAGGAACCTGCCAAACTTAAATCCAAGGGGAGTTATAGGACCTGTTTTACCTAAGAGAAAGGCCATGAAGGCAACAACAACCAGGCTTATCAATAAAATATGGGGTGAGTACTACTCCAACTACTCACCAGAGGAAATAAAAGAGGGAACAGGCATAGATGCAAAAGAGGAGAATGACATTGAGGAGCAAGAAGAGAATGAAGAGGATGAGAATGAAGACATATCAGTAAATCCAAAGGAAAGTCCGAAAACTGGTTTAGCACCTAGGCGAAGTAAGCCTTCCTCTACACATAAAGAAGTTAGATGGCACAGGGAGTCCATGGGTCACAATCTACAGGGAGTCCATGGGTCAGACATCTTCAGGTGAAGCTTTGTATAGACAAGCTGTTGTTCATGGTGAAACAATTGCTGTAGGAGATGCAGTAGCCTTGGAAATCTGGGTATCGAAGAACTGAACCAAAAACGAACAATTCGCGTTGAAGATATCAAATATTTTGCACAAAAACAGAACGGCCTTTATAAATCTACAGATTCAAAACTACCAAGAAGAAGATCTCCAATCAACCAGCCAAAAAACCAATAGAACTACAATTCTGACCTACGTAAGTCGAAACATAGATGAAACAAGAAAACAATCACAACCAACCTTATGACTACTTTAGAAGTCAATGTTAGAGAGGATAGATGAAACAAGAAAACAATCACAGCCAACCTTATGACTACTTTAGAAGTCAACGTTAGAGGGGGAGGGGGAGGGGGAGAGGGAACAAGAAAACAATCACAACCAACCTTATGACTACTTTAGAAGTCAACGTTAGAGAGCATAGATGAAACAAGAAAACAATCACAACCAACCTTATGACTACTTTAGAAGTCAACGTTAGAGAGGGAGGGGAGGGGGAGGGGGAGAGGGAGAAAACAATCACAACCAACCTTATGACTACTTTAGAAGTCAACGTTAGAGAGGGGGAGGGGGAGGGGGAGAGAGAGAGAGAGAGAGAGAGAGAGAGAGAGAGAGAGAGAGCATGATTATTTACCTTCAAAAATTCGTCGATTTCGTAAAATTTCGATGTGAATCGGAGAGCTATTGAGGAGAAGGCTTCAATGTCGATACTTGAGGAGTTGGAGTCGTCTGTGGGTGAACAACGGAGAAAGAAAAAAAGTGTAGGGTTTTATGTTTTTGATAAAAGAAATCCTATCCAACATTATCAATTTAATGTCCTTACATTGCTACAGCTAGTAGACTCAATTAGCTATTGAATTATTGAAAAAATTGGTTACTTAGTACTGTTAAAATTCAAGTAAATAATTGAAAGAGTCTAGGCAATGCTAAATGTAGAGGCAAATATCTCAGATATATTCTGCCATCCTTAGACTGGTGAGACCAGCATCCGTAAAATGTTCGCTTATGTAAGAACAACATTATAGCAAACAATGCACTTTCATTTGTAAAGTGTTCGCTTATGTAGGAGAGGCCAAGCTTTCTTGCGTTGCTGCACTTATAATCAAAAGCAATAAACCAACGAACTTCTGGGTACTTTCTCCCCCAAAACAAAGATGCGAACATAAAAACCCAGAAAATAAAATCAAACTTGTCTTGCGGTCACAGATTTAGGGCTTCTCGAGGGACCGCTTCGAGCAGAGCGGAAAGCAAGTCATCGACGGAAGATTAGACGAGAGGACGGAGTGATTGCTTCTCGATCGCAAGTCGGAGGATAGAGAGAGGCGAGTGAAATGACCGTCGGAGAGAGCGCGATTTGAGAAGAAAGACATCGCGAGAGTGCACCAAGAGAATGCAGCCCTGAGGATGAGGCCGTCGAGTGGAGAGAGAAAGGCCCTCCTAGGGAGGGAGCGATAGTTGTCGAGGGAGCGCTAGACGGGAAGGTTTAGTGCATTGGGGTAGAGTGCAGAGAGAGTGTCGAGCATCGGAGGAGAAGGAAGAGAGATAAGGTAAAGAGGAGAGAGAAGACACGGGAGAGAGAATGCCTTGCTCTCCACCCGCACTTTAGTTTGAAGTGGGACAACGTGGACCCACCCGGACAGGTGTCACATGTTGAATGGTTAGAGTAAAAATGATGTGGCAATATTAGGGTACGTAATATTTTATTCATGTGAAGGGCCTCTCTTCCTTTTTGAGCTTTTTTTTTTTCAAATTAATATCATGAACTATTTTAACCATAAAAAACCCTAAATTGATACTTTTGTGATAAATTTATCCCAAATGACTTCAAAAAATCCCAAATTGATACACTTATGACAAATTTATCTAAAACTAATTTTTTGATCGCAAAAGACCCTAATACCATAAAAATCCACAAAACTTGAATAACAAATTGAAAGTAAAATCCTAAATTAATAGACTAGTCACTTATCACATATTATCCAATTTAATAATTTGATAGTAAAAATTTATCGAAAACTAACAGAGAGTAAATGTATCAATTTAGGGTAAATTTGTCAAAGGTGTATTAGTTTGGAGTTTTTTGTATTAAAAAATTAACTTGGGATAAATTTGTCATATTAGTTTAGGATTTTTCATAATATTAACTCTTTTTTTTTCCCTTCAAGTGTACCCAAGTTTCGCATTTGCATCCAGAAAATGGCTGCCAGGGCTAACGAAATTGGTAGCTTCATGGGAAATCAATGGCTACAAAGAGAAGTCTCGACCTTCAAAGTATGGACGGTATGCTCTCTCTCAATATTTCTTTGCCGTCTGTGGGTGTATTTTCAATATGTGTGGCCTCCCCTCCTTTCATCAAGCGTGTCCTTTTTTATAGGGAAGAAAACTGGGTTGTCCCCCAAAAGTCTCAAATCTTGCTTTCCTCTTTTGGGTGCATTTGGTTCAACATTTGGAAAGCTCATTGGGAAAATGCAAAGCAATTTAGGCTGCGCATGACAAAATTTCTGAAACAAAAATTGATTTCTGGCCGAAATCAATTTCTCAATTTCTATTCCCCGGAAAAGTTTCGAGCAAAGAAACCCGTTTAATAACAACTCAAAATTTCTATTTCTGAAATAAAAATCCGTTTGATAACAGAATAAAATTTCTATTTCTAGGAATAGAAATTGATTAGATAACAACATAGGAAATCCTCAAATACAAAATAATAGTCGAAATAATATTAAAACAACATAGGAAATCCTCAAATACAAAATAATAGTCAAAATAATACTAATACATTACAAAAGTTGAAAATACAATTTCATGAAATTTCTGGCATATTATTATCCCTTGCCATTTTATTGGCAATGGTTTTCCTAAGCGTATTTATTTGGTTTCCTTCCCCGGTCAATGTATCGTTTGCAAGCTCATTCTCGCGTAGGTTCGGACAAGTATTACGGAAGCATGAATATGGGTACCATCAATGGCACCTATACAACCTTGTCATTTTATCAAAGACTAGTATTATACAAGATTATCAACAAAATAAAATTAATGGTGTAAAGGAATATATGAGAAAAAGTAATGTTTATGGTTATGAACCAATCGGGGGAAGGTCGGTTTATTTTGATTCTCGAATTGAATCAGTCCAATTGCTCATCCCTAATTTCTTTATTGTCGCTCAATGAACCTTTGATGGCCCTTGCATAGCAAAAGAGAGATTCTCTTGAATCTCTTGCCTTCGAATTAAAATTCAAAATTGTGTAACAATCTAATTATTTTGATTTTGCAAGAATTTTGAATCGTAAAGAAACAAGGTTAAATTTCTACGCACGTTTTTTATTCATCTATTGCGTAAGAACTTTTTCTTCAATTGGCCATGCGCGTGCCCTTTCTAGGAGGAAAGAGCCCCATTGTTTTTAAGTAAGCATTTAAGAACTTTGGTCGTTTTTGAAAATTGGGGACCCATTCGATTGCCTTTCATCCTAAAGAGGAAGTTATCAAAAAAAAATGAAAAAAAAAACACGAGCAAAATAAGAAAAAGAAAATTAGCAATAATTTGTGAAGTAGTGGTTATGAGTGAATTAAGTTAGCAAGAAAGCGCAATGTTCTTTTATATGGTTTGATTTCAGCTTCTAATTTTATTTTAAACCGACAAACGGATTGTTCCAAACCACGTTTTTAGCTTAGAAATTGAGAAATAGAAAAGGGCTTTTGAGGAAATACAAAGACTATTTGGTAAATTCTGCTTTGAAAAGTAATTTTGAGAGAAATGTTGTTTGGTAGAAAACACATTTGCAAAGCCCCTTTGGTGATTAATCTAAATATTTTATTTTTTATTTGTTTAAAATTAAAAAAATAATGTTTGCGACTTTTTTAATTTATATTTGACAACTATGTTAAAGATGTTGTGTAAACAATATTATTAAAATTAAAATTTCTTTTTTTGCTAAAAAACATCAAATAGAAAAAATTTACATGCTCTCTTTCTCAATTACAAGAAGAATACTTTCATTACAATAAAAACATGATAATATATGCTTTGAGGAAAGAAGCTCATTATCCTTAAAAATTATAAATATCCTTAATTATTTCCTAAATTCATAGCTATTTGATCACCTAAACGTGTCATATCAGATGCTACATCATCATTTGAAGCATTATCCTCCTCATTTACATCATCAGAATCCATTGTATATAAATTGGGATCCAAATGCACTCTAGCAAAATGTGCATCATTTAGGGCATTTCTTCGTATATAATTGTGCAAAGTCATTGTTGCTATCATAATTTTCACTTGCTTTGTATATGGATAACTTGGCATACTCTTTAAAATCTTCCATTTCTTCTTCAATACGCCAAAAGCTCGCTCAATTTCTTATCATAGTGAGGAGTGAGCATGGTTGAACACTTCTTTATAACCCATCGATTGTACCTTGTTGAAACTCAGGTAAATGATATCTAACTTTTTTATATGGCCCCAAATAACCCGTGGGATTTGGATATCTAGCATCAACCAAATAATATTTACCTACACAAAAAAGTTGTAAATTTAATCAACATATAACACATACATATATTAATGCCTAAAACCCATTAATTAACGAACCTTTCAGAGGATGAGGAAATTGCAAATCATGTCTCCTAATAGCTTCATAAAAGATACGAGTATCATGAGCTATTTCCTCCCAACTGATTCAAATATAAGTAAATTCCATGTTAAAATTACACACAGCCATCACATTTTGTGTCGGTGTTCATTTTTGACCAATAAAACGAAGCTGCTCACTCGTAGGTACCACCGCTAGAATATGAGTACCATCTATAGCTCAAATGTAATCCTAAAACAAGAACAAGAATATTATTTGATTTATATTTAATTCATATTTTCTATTATATAATCGTAACTTATCTTAAAATGTAAAAAAAAATCTTGTATTATTCCTAATCTTCTTTGGAACTTCCTTGAATTGCCGATTGAATGGTTGGATCAAATCTGTTCCCATTTCACATATTTTATCCAAAACTAAGCTAAATAGCATGCATATGTTTTTCCCCAGAATGCTGAAAGCACTCTTATGCTAACCTATTACCTATATTATATCCTAAAATATGAAGAAACAATCCTAGCATTTCTGCAACATCAATATTTCTAGATCCTTGCAAACCATATCGTGTCACTAAATCATTCATTAAATTCTTAAACACAGTTTTATCCATTCTAAACATTCGATTAGCATCAATGCCATCAACTCTCTTAACCATGCATTTCCTGTATATGATGAGATCATGCATGGTATTTTTTGATCATATGTTGCATGATAAACACCGTAGGTATGTGTAGCTGCACAAGGTTGCCAAAATTCTTCTTCATCTTTTTCATAGTTTTCCCTTTTAGGAGAATAATCCATAACTGATTAAAGTAACAAAATAGAATTAGAATAAAAGATATAACAAATTATTTAAATCATTCATCAACAAAAAACACTCATTATATGTATGAATGTATGTATGTATGTATGTATGTATGTATGTATGTATGCAAACTCCACTCAATAAAAAGAACACCAATTTTGGAAATAAGTCTGACAATATAAGATAAATATATCTCGCCAACTAATACAAATAAGTAGTGCAAATATGTATAACATTACAACAACGTTACACATGAAAAAAATAAATAGCAAATATCCTAGTGATGATTATGTTGTGCGAACTTATACTTGAGCTATGTGACTTTTTCTTGATCACCATCCAAGTTCATGAAGATTTGCCTATTATCTTTCTTTTCTGAAAAGTAATCTAGTGCAAAAAAAATATAATTCTTGGTCTTGCTTAATCTCGGGTATAGCTTTCAACGTCTTTATGAGTTCCTTGTAAGGATCAAACTCTTTGGCATAACTTCTACTTTCAATAGCTGAACAAATTCTCTTCATTTGTGTTGCTAGCTTATCAGCCGTACTCAATTTCTTTTGTTTCTTTTCTTGAGATTGCCTCACCAAACTCTACGACGTTCTTTTATCACTTCGATGTTGTTCACTAGTCTTTTCACCCACATCGCCCTCTATGTTATCACCAGTAAATTCTGCCAAATCACCGATGTCAAATTGTGTGGCCACAACATCCTCATCAACACATAAGTCTTGTGTAGGATTCCATGTGATGCTTCCAGTGGCAACAATATCCCCAAACATTATATCCAACAAAACTTGAAGATCCGAATGTATGCCTTTCATTCTAAAAGCTCTAACCTTAAGATTTTCCTGTTATAATAAATATTTTTGTGAGTTGTATAGAAAAAAGATGAACTAAAAAAAATTAACAAAAGAAGGGAAAAAACCTGAATTTTCCTCTCTCACCATTCATCACTTGCATCAATGGTATTTTTTTTTGGATCCCATCCTAATCTAGTTTCCTTTAGGACCAATGTCCTCCATCTTTTCCAATATTCCTTAAGATTATCCCACTTATTCTTCATTTGACCTTTATCATACTTTTTTCCCCTTAGGTCCTCAAACTTCTTAATTATAACCGTCCATCCATCTCTTTTGTTGTTTGCAAGACGATTACTATCATCAATTTGTTCAACGCACAACTTACAAAAGGTTTCAACATCTTTAGGGCTCCAAAATGCATTTTCCTTTGATGAACTTGCCATCTACTAATAAATGCAACATAAACAAAAGCAATTTGAGTTTAAAGACAACAAACAATAGATGCAATCAACACCGAATTGCTTTTTTTAGTTTTAGACATTCGTAAACTCATGCTAAATTCAAGAGTGAGCAATCAAGAGACAATAACTTTAAAAGATGTCAATTTGAACTCATGAGTCAACATTTGTCATGTAATTGGAGGGGCAGAAGTTCTTTTGCCCCAAAATTTGGCTAACTATTCATCGAGAGGTATTAGCAAAAAAAAAGTAATCTTCAGGATCCTTAACATTAAACATCATCATAAAGAAATAACCTAGGCAAAGCTTTGTCAATCAAGGATTTTGCAAACTAGAGTTGGATATTTGCTGATTCTCTCATGATAATTGCTTATAACAAAAACTAGACATACAGGTGTATTGCTTAGTTTTCACATAGCTAAAATATTTCAACTGAATGTTTTATGTTCTCCACTTCACTCGCTCATGTTCTTTCTTTGGGTGAAAGTATGTTGGAGCTTAGAGCATGCAAATAGAAGCTAAACAAAAAATATAAACAAGAAAGAAAAGGAACGAGGGGTGGTTTGCCTTTGTTATGGTCTTCACTATTTTCTCTCTAGTTTCATTTTATGTTGGGACAAGATTTAGGAACACAAAAAACTATGGACTCTCTTTGTACATTTAAAGATGAGATGAAACGGATTCAGTCCTACGTTGATTTAAAACTCATAGCCTTAAGTCAGTGACTACATTAGAGGACTGTATTAGCATAACAAATGCAAAAGGTTTACATAAATTTTCTTTGGCTATTCACTCTTCTTGTCTTGAAGATTAGGAATTCAAAGAAAGACAACTTCTGCTAAGGTGTAAATTCTTGTGATGCAACTTCCTGCTCTTATATAACAAGTAAGCTAGCCAATTGTTTAATCAAAAGAAAAAAAAAAAAAAAAGCTAGCCAATTTCCATGGCAAAGGTGCTGAGCAGGACAAGACAGAAACTACAAGCCAAGTTATTAAGCTACTCATTCAAACTATAGATCATTCAGCTACAAGGAAGACTATGATCAAAACCCGATTTAATCTGTAGAACTTCCAGACCTTCTAAAGAGTCATAATGTTGCGTGAAGCTCGTCATTGGAACTTCCCACTCCAATTCTTCCATTTTTGCCACAGCCTTATACCCATATCTCTCTCTTGGATGTGAGAGCAACAGAATGTACACGCCCTCCTGAAACTGACACTAGACATTCCCCTGCTAATCCATCGACCACCAGCGGAAGGTTCTCAAGCCCTGGCCTACCAAGCTGAGAATTTTGATTCCATCCCCAAGATACAACTTTTTTCAAGTATTTTGAGGCATCCAATGATGCATCCTTGCAAATTGCTAAAGAATGGCCCAAACCTGATGCTATTGATATGGGACGTGAAAGAATATCAACCGGTAGGATTCCTCATTCCCCGATCAGATTTTTCAAATAGAAGCAAGAAAATAGTCTATTAATTAGAATGCTAGTTTACTCGTCACTAAAAGCTGAAAAAATGGCACATACCTAGAGAAAAATTATGAACAGAGAACTCGAAGCCAAACAATTTGGGTAAAAAATTATGAGAAGATAAAAACTCCAAGAAAAATACAATTCATAACAACCACAAATGAAAATCACTATCACCATCACCGAAAACTCAATCATTGCAACAAAAACGATAAGCACGACGAAAAAGGAGGGAGGGCTCGAGTTACTTCCTAGATCTAAGCTATTGAAAGCGGATCCATCAGAGAGAGGGGGAGAGAGGAGAGACGAACCTGCAGAGGCAAGCACTTGAGCGAGCAAAGGAAAAGCGTAGTCGAGCGAGAAGCGGTCGTCACGAGGGAGAGAGCAATGGAAGGGTGCATAGAGATGGAAGGGTGGGAAGAGAACGAGATCTAGGGTTTTTTTTTTTTTTTTTTCAAAATGTGGTTTTTCAATAAAGTTTTGAGGGCAAAATAGGCAACTTACTATTTTCATTAAATAAGCCCTTTAGCATTTTGAAAATACTAAAAGCTCAACGTAGGTCTCCGCCTGCCTTGAGCCTTCAACATTCCCAATGGCTAACTTTCACTTGAAAGCCCCTTGAAGAATGGTTGTCAAACACCCCAATTTTTCCTCAATGGGCTTTGGGGCTTAAAGGGGCTTTCTAAATGCCGAACCAAATGCACCATTTATCCGAAAAAAGAAATCCCCCTCAAGCGGGGGATAATTTGCTCTAGGAAAGAAATCCCACCGGGGAATAACACTAAAATCTTTTCTTTATTTCTTTTGCCCCCAATGTTACCAACTCAGCCATATCTTTTCCCTTCTTTGCATTTTTCCGCCCTCTTGTACGCATAAATCAAAGATATGCATGAAGATGATGTGTGTCTTGCACGCTATCCCTTCCTTTTCTCAGAGAATACAGTTAGATGCGATTAATTTCCTTCCCTCTTGGTCTTCTATTTAGCTGAAAACGTAACATGTCCCTGTTACTCAAATAATGCAATATTTCCTCGATAATATGTGAACTTCAGCCACTGTGATTTAAGGAGAAAACTATAAAAAGCCTAGCCTAAATTTCATGCTCTTGTGGGCTTAAAACCATCAACTTAATATTAGAACCTTTCACTCAAAATCCATCCCCTAGTCTGATGAATGTAACTATTAATGAATATGCTCCTAATATCTATGTGCAATTAAGTAATATATTTGTTAGGGATTGAGGTCGATCTCTAATTTTCTATGCAATGATTTAATAAATGGGATGTCAAAATTTAGGTGTCAACATTACCAAATCAAATGGTGCAGTGGCCACGACGGGGCGAGGTGCTCGAGGATGGAGGTTGCGGCAGCTCAGGTGGTGGAGACGTTGCATTAGATTCTCAAATCATGGATAGACAGCCAGCATTGCTGCTGATGGGGGAGGAAAAGAGAAAAAAACCAATTTTTTAATGTTTTAATTTGACTTTTAAGTAAGATTCATATGTCAAACTATAATTAGATGTGAATAAATAAATGCATGCCACATTAGCTGTTGATGTGGCAATACGGAATCACCGACTGTTGATATGGCGATACAGAATCACTGAATATTTTCTCTTTCAAAGGGTAGGATTCGGCCCTTGGATGGGCACAAATTCCCTTTAAAGGGGCAGGACAGCTTTTCTAAAGGCCGAAAAAGCCCTTCAAATGGCCAAGCTTGGCTTGCGCTGTGCAGGATCATGTTTAGCCTCCACATTGCATGCCTAGCAGTAGAATCGGGTTGATTCACGCTGGCAACACCTCTTTGCGCCACGCCCGGGGCACTAATGGAGGGGAGTCCCGAGAAAATATTGGCTGGGTTTTACCCTCCACGTAGGCCAAATGTAAGACCACTCAGGAGGCGACACGTGGCTCCACGTGGGTGACGGCGTCAGAGGTTTAAAATTTGCGCCGCCGCTCCTGGGGCCCACCACTCTGACGCTCTCTCTCCTCTGCGACGCCTGCGACCTGTCGACTCCTCTCTCTTCTCTCTCTCTCTCCCCTTTCTCCGTTCCGTTCCGTTGCGGGGGGAGAACAAAAAACGAATCTTCACCTTGCATTTCCTCTTCCCCTCCTCTCGCTCTCTCTCCTCATTCTCGCCGACGCTCCTCCACACGACGCCAACACCCCTCCACCTCTCGCCTCCACAGGTTGCCCGCGACACCGACGCCGACGCCCTTTCCGGTGAACCGCGACGCCGACACCCCTCCGCCGGTTGCCTTCCGCCCCCAACTCGACGCCGACACCAATGCAACCTCCGCCTCCGCCCCGAACCCGAGTCGGACGCCAACACCCCTCCGCCGGTTGCCTCCATTGCCCCCGACTCCGACACCCCTCCGCCTTCGCCTCCGCCTCCGCCCCTAGGCCCCTCCCCTTCCTCTCCCCCGTCGCCAACTCCGTCACGTCTCGCTGTTCCAGGTGAGCGCCGCTTCCGATTCCTTTCTTTGCTCGCTCGCTTGCTCGCGATTGGCCTGAAAGTGAATGTGCTTTCCTGAGAGATTCGAACTCTCTATCGATTGAACATACCTCGAGGTGTCAGCGAAGGTTTGTGCTGCTCGGTGCGCAATGTTTGAAAGAGCGGCGGCGGCTTTAGGTTTAGACTATGCTGCGATATGCATTTTGTTTTTTGAAAATTTAGTGTGGACTTAGGAATGCTTGTGAAATTTGAATCCGTGATGGCAGCTCTAATGTATAATGGCTTGTGCCGACTTGATTGGGCTTGAATGGCGGTTTCAATATTAGGCCTATGTTAGCATTGGGCAGTGACTGAAATCGTGTATGAGCTTGTCTATTGTAGTTGCTGCCAAAATGTTCGCGTGAGATTGTGAGGAACCTATCTGTTGTTCACGCTTGCTTGATGTTTAAGGCATGTAATTGATGGCTTCGCTCAACGAGATGCCCATAAGAAGTGTCTCAGAATCGAGTGTTAAGTCATCTGTCCCTTTGCCTTCGATCTTTTATTTAGTGTTGATTAAACAATGATGAACTTGGAGAAGATGAAAGATGTTCAGGGAATCAGTTAGCTATTTCTGATGTGCACATGCATGTGCGGATGTGAGTGTTTCCATGTGTGTTGGGCAAGCAATCAGCAGCTTCTTGCTTTTTGATGGTTTTGGGCAAATATTCTGGAGAGAGAAGTGGTTTTTGATAGGGTGCGGCAGTACATACTGTATTTCATATGTAGCAGGCGAAATATCAGCCAGCAACACGACCTTCACCTGTATTTCCACCAATAGGATTGGAACGGTCGTGTGAGTTACTGAATAAACTGTAAAGAAGCATCCAATATATATATTACGAAAGGGCGTCGGCGACGGCGTCAGGGGCGGAGGCGGAGGCGGAGGCGGAGGGGCGTCGAGGTTGGCCAGCAAGGGCGCTCCGCAGAGGAAAGAGGGAGAGAGCGGAGCAGAGGTCGCGAGAGGGCATCGACGTCGGCGTTGGCGTCGGCGTTGGGGGTGGAGGCGAAGGTGGAAGGGCGTTGGCGTCCGACTCGGGTTCAGGGGTGGAGGCGGAGGCTGCGTCGGTGTCGGCGTCGCGTCGGCGTCGGCGTTGGAGTCGGGGGCACCCTATCAAAAACCACTTCTCTCTCCAAAATATTTGCCCAAAACCATCAAAAAGCAAGAAGCTACTGACTGCTTGCCCAAAACACATGGAAACACTCACATCCGCACATGCATGTGCACATCAGAAATAGCTAACTGATTCCTTGAACATCTTTCATCTTCTCCAAGTTCATAATTGTTTAATCAGCACTAAATAAAAGACCAAAGGCAAAGGGACAGATGACTTAACACTCAGTTACAGACACTTCTCATCGGCATCTCATTGAGCGAAACCATCAATTACATGCCTTAAACATCAAGCAAGCGTGAACAACAGATAGGTTCCTCACAATCTCACGCAAACATTTTGGCAGCAACTACAATAGACAAGCTTATATACGATTTCAGTCACTGCCCGATGCTAACATAAGACTAATATCGAAACAAGCCATCATACATTACAGCTACCATCACGGATTCAAATTTTACAAGCATTCCTAAGTCCACACTAAATTTTCAAAAAACAAAATGCATATCGCGGCATAGTTTGAACCTAAAGCCGCCGCCGCTCTTTCAAACATTGCGCACCGAGCAGCACAAACCTCCGCCGACACCTCGAGGTACGTTCAGTCGATAGAGAGTTCAAATCTCCCGAGAAAGCACATTCACTTTCAGGCTGGTCGCGAGCGAGCGAGCGAGCGGAGAAAGGAATCGGAAGCAGCGCTCACCTGGAACAGTGAGACGTGACGGAGTTGGCGTTGGGGGAGAGGAAGGGGAGGGGCTTGGGGGCGGAGGCAGAGGGGCGTAAGAGTCGGGGGCAACGGAGGCAACCAGCGGAGAGGCGTTGGCGTCCGACTCGAGTTCAGGGGCGGAGGCAGAGGCTGCGTCGGCGTCGGCGTCGGAGTCGAGGGCGACGGAGGCAACCGGCGAAGGGGCGTCACGGTTCATTGGAAAGGGTGTCAGCGTCGGCGTCGCGGGCAACCTGTGGAGGCGGAGGTGGATTGGCGTTCGGCGTCATGCGGAGGAGCATTGGCGTCGTGCGGAGGAGCGTTGGCGAGAACGGGGAGAGAGAGCAGAGGAGGGGAAGAGCAAATGCAAGGCGAAGATTCGTTTTTTGTTCTCCCCCCGCAACGGAACGAAACGGAGAACGGGGAGAGAGAGAGGAGAGAGAGGAGTTGAACGGGCGTCGGGGAGAGAGAGAGAGAGAGCAGAGTGGTGGGAGAGGAGTCGACGCCGTCGCCCACGTGGAGCCATGTGCGCCTCGCAAAGTGGTCTTACATTTGGCCTACGTGGAGGGTAAAACCCAGCCTATATTTTCTCGGGAGAGAGCGTTAACTGGATATGACCACCGCTAATTTATTTATTTTTTTAAATAAGAGCTAGCTTTGACCAAACTTCAATTGTTCATTTATTTCTCATTTGGTGTTTGATCAAATCAATTTTGCTACACAAAAAACTCATGACCTGAAAATACTATCCATTTTTTGGGATAAAAAAAAAAAAAAAAAAGAGGTTAAGATTGTGAATTTTTATGAAATGGATCAAATAGATAGTCGAAATGAGAAGTTACAATATCTACCTCGAGACGAATATGATTAGAAATAATTCCTGAGGCTTTGGAGAGCGAATGACTACATCTTTGTTACCTCATCAATTGACTAGAAGTAATTGTTGGAATATAATACACGAAAAGCATAGGATCTTGCAATTTACATCAACGCAAAATCACTAGAGAAATAAATGAGAAATAATAAGGATACTAGAAATTAGATGGTTCAGTCCGAATATCGGTATCTACGTCCATGGGGAGAACCAGTAGCAAATAATCCACTGTAATCGGAGAATCGAGTTTACAATTACTCACACGCTCAAGTGTTTCCCACACCTAGATTTAAGCCAAAACTCAAAGTGTTTATAAATAAACAACTCACTTGGACGTAAACTCATTACACAAAATTATCATGCGTTCAAGCTCAAAACAAAACGCTCTGCGTACGCCAAAATCAGGAACTCTAGCGTTCGTCTTTGGTCCATGTATGTACGGCTTCATGTTTCTATTCAAGGCTTTGCACAGCTTCTTTCTGGACATCTTTCTCGTGCGGCTTCTGAAATCTTGCAACTCCTATTGTTTTCACGTATTATATTCCAACAGTGATACTCATCTAAGAGATCATATCATTCAATTTGGTCAAATCAAGTAATGTTGGAAAGCTCTCATGGAGATAATCCAATGGGACATTTTTTACAAGAATGACTTCCAATCAAAATTGGGTTAAACCCTAAATAAATTGGGTGTTGACAGGACATAACTCAAAACACCCTCCAAAATGAACCATCGTGTTCCAATTAAATTCCTACCTCGTCGTCGAGGATAAAAAGCATCTTCGACGAGCATGTGATGGTCGTGCGATGATCAATTTTTGCCCTCTTTTCTTATCGCTGATGAGAAGGGAGGTCAAATAAAGCACGTGCGTCCACTTTGAAAGGTAATTGAGAAACAGTCTCAATCTAAGGTCTTTAGAAAACACATCTAATGTAGAGGATTTTTTTAGAATTTTCTCTTGATTCCAGTACGAAGAAGGAGAATGTGTCACGGATTGGAAGTCTTCAAGGCACGGTACATCTAAGAGGTGGCCAAGATGACAAACCAAGCCTTGAATTTTCTAAGAGTTCAGGCTATGATTTATGACCATGATAAAAATTAGGATATGATAGTGATGGATTTTTCCTTTTGATGGGCCTAAGTTGGCCCGTCCGCCCATGATGGGCCCAAAGGCCCGACCCGTCAGTTGAGGGCCCATGGAGGAAATTATTATAGATAAGGGAAAATCAGAGAGGCGGTTATTAGTGAAAGGTTACGTATTTTTTGTAAAAGAGAGATTACGCTCTCTCTGAGATAATGCTCTCTTCATTTTCACGTCTTCTCATACCGCTTTCTCCCGAAGAACAGATTATCCTCTGAAGAACAGTGTGGATTCTTCCTCGTGTCGCAACATCGGTGTTTAGTCTGTGGAAATAAGGTACGTTCGTCTATGTGATGTGCCTTAGGATCGGTGATTCATGTTTGTTCTTGGGCTCGTCTTCCGCATTCGTTTTAGGGGTTCGATTTAGTATCGAATCCGTTTTAGGGAATCAGTAATTCCCAACATTGGTATCAGAGCCCTAGTTTATGTTTCCCAACCCCTTTTTTATGTTATTGAATTATTTTTGTGGTCGAAATTCGAGAAAAGCCGTTGCCGGTCAATCGGGGACGGAAAAACCCAAGACCCGCACACTGTTCGCCCTGTTTTGTGATTTTATGCAAGTCGAAATTCGTTTTTGATAGCACAGGGACGAAGCTCTCGTCGATACGAGAAAAACGAGTAGCGGATCCGAGGCCGTCGGGCGCCCGCCACGCGGCCGGAACGGGGGTCATCGGCGCGTGCAAACGCACACGCTGATTCGGTTCCGCGCGGGGTCATCGCACGCGCGTGCGTGCGCGCGCGCGTGCGGCGGCAAATCGCTCGGCGCCGTTTCGGCGTAGGTGCGTGCAACACACGCGCCAGCTGACGTCATCGTGACGTCATCCGCGCACGCACGTGGCACGTGCCGGTCGGTTGTCCGACCGGTCCGATCGGGCCGTCCAGTCCATCCGGCTCGACCGACCCGACCGCCAGTTGACTCCGACCCATTGACCGTTGACCGCGACCGTTGACCGTTGACTCAACCGTTGACTTTGACCGTTGACCGTTAAAAAGAAAAAAAAAAGAATTTGTTTCTTTTTTCCAATTAAGTCTATGTGGATTATATGTAATCCCTAATTTGTTTTGCATTTGTTGCAGGAACAATGCCTCCCCGTAAGCCGCGCGCATATGTTCGCACAATGTCAGATGAACAAAAGGAAATGCTTTTAGGGTTGATAGTTGATTTGAATGGTTATCGATGGGAGAGTGACAATATAATTGATCATATTCTTGAGGTCAACAAAAGGATACAAGAAGTCATATGGAACGGTTATCCCATGCCAGATTCTCAGATGGTGCGATTTTTCATGAACACTCTTCCACTAGAATGGCAAGGAGTGTTGAATCGCTTATGGGAGGTCAACAAAGCCACTAGGTATAAGAGGCTAGTGATGGCTTTTGTAGATGAATATCATCGGGTTGGAGCGACAAAGACTGCGACCCAAGGAATGACTTCGATTAGGCGAAGTTTGAACGTGCGAAGGAGAAATCCTAAGGGATGTCCGTTAGTTTTTCCGTGGCTATCAAGAATGCCTGAAAATTTTACAAAAGAAAAGAACAAGAAATTGAACCAAGTAGAAGCTTTCCCTGTTTGTAGTATAATGCCTTGGTTTTAGATGTTTCGAGATGTTTTTTATTTAGTATGCTTTATGGACAATAAGTTGTTGTTGGTGTAGCAACTGATATGTTAGTTGTATTATGTGAAAGCATTATTATTCTATCATTGTTGGATGTCAAATATTATTTGCTTCTGTTATTATTAACTGTTGTGGGTAGTTCATAGAAATTTTTGTAATTTCAAAGAATTTATTTTGCATAGAATGTTATATTAATAATAACTCCAAGTTAGGATTTTGGATGATGATTGGAAACATAGTGACATTTTGATTCTGAAACCTTACTTGAAATTATTCATTAATATGATGGTTTTGTGCAAAATGGATGCATAAATGATAGGCATTAATAATTCGTGCATATATGTGCGATATGTTCGGATCAATGGCTTGACCACTAAGAGCATAATTGCTAATTTGAATTAAACAAATGTGAGAAGCTCAATGGCGATAACTATGAAATATGGCACATGAAAATCCAATATGTGCTTGAAAAGCAAGAAGCACTAAAAGCTTTTGACCATGTTATAGAAGAACTTGAGGATGATGTGCGCCACCTTGAGCTAGAAGAAGACTGCCTCAAGGCATTTGAGTGGGATACAGATATTTGCTATGTTGCTTTCAACTCAAAAGGGGCTTCGAGCTCTAAGCGCAAGCACATTGATTCGTTCAATATGTGGAAATGCAAGGGATCAAGTCCTTGCAAGAAACCAAAAGTTAACCAACATAAGAGAGGAAAACGTCCTCGAGTGAAGAAGTTGACAAGGGTGAAGTGTTACAACTGTGACCAAAATGGTCACTATGCCCGTGATTGTCGCGAGCCAAAGAAGGTACACACCCCTTGTACTATTGAGAACTTTGCTTATGTGTCAAGTTCTGTATTCTTAATTGAGTCTAATCCTTTGTGGACTGTAAATTCAGGAGCAATAGACCATGTAGCGAAGGATAGAGAATCCTTCATGGAATTCCGACGAGTACCAATTGGAACTAAGTGGATCTATGTAGGAAACAACTCCAGAGCAAAAGTAAAAGGAATTGGCATCTGTCAATTGAACATGCGTGGTGGACGCACTTTGTTCCTACATGATGTGTTGTATGCTCCGGAGATTCGTCGGAATTTAGTGTCTGTTTTAGTGTTGGTTAAGCTTGGTTTTAATATGAACTTCCATAATAGTGGTGTGGATTTGTATTTGGATACAAACTACTATGGTTGTGGTTATTTTCTAGATGGTTTTATTGTATTAAATGTTGACTATAGTAATGCTAATGTTTGTTATTCCCTTTTCACGTCTTCTAATTCATATGATAATGATGTGAGTGTGTGGCATACTAGACTTAGTCATATTGGCCAACAACGTATGAATAGACTAGCCAAAGAGGGCTTGTTGGGCAACATTGAAAAATTCAATTTGCCTATATGTGAGCATTGCCTAGTAGGGAAAACGACAAGGAAACCATTTGGAAAAGGTAAAAGAGCTGAATTTCCCTTGCATTTAATTCATACTGACGTTTGTGGTCCGATGAATGTGAGAGGAAGACACGTGGCTGTTTATTTCATCACATTTATAGATGATTATACTCGATTCGGATATGTCTATTTGATTTCTCATAAATTTAAAGCATTGAGTTGTTTCAAAAAGTTTATGAACTTGGTAGAAAATCAATTAGACAAGAAAATAAAAGTATTGAGATCCGATCGAGATCGAGAATATTTATCTAATGAGTTCAGAAAATTATTTGATGAAAAATGAATAGAAAGACAGTTGTCTATTCCATATACTCCTCAACAAAATGGTGTTGCGGAGAGAAGGAACAGAACCCTACTGGAAATAGTTAGGTCCATGATGGCGCATACTAATTTATTTATCACCTTTTGGAGTGATGCGTTATTAACTGCTGCCTATATACTTAACCGGATGCCTTCCAAATTAGTTACTTCCACTCCATATGAGTTATGGACAGGTAGAAAACCGGACTTAAGTTTTCTTAAGCCATGGGGTTGTGCTGCCTATACTCATGAGTCCTCTCACAAGTTTGGGAAATTGGGTCCCAAAGGAAAGAAGAGTATTTTCATAAGATACTCTGAACACTCGAAAGGATATGTGTTCATAGGTGAGCAGGAAAGTGGAAGTATAACTGAATTTGAATCACGGGACGTCACATTCTTAGAGAATGAATTTCCTAAGAAGGGCGAAATAGGTGATGATTACTCCCTATTTGAAACCTTGGATCAAGATAATGAACTTAGTGGAGTTCGTCCAAGTGGGAGTAACATGAGAAGTAATGAATTTGATTCAACTCACTCTCAATTACAACCACATGATGAGATGATATCGTCATTATCTAATCCGAGTGGGAGCATGATGGGGAATGATGTACAAAGTGCACAATCTTCCATACGGTGAACAAGTCACAAAAGTATTCCCCGTCGACGTTTTGACATTGAAGTGGAAACTTTTATGGTTGCTCCATAATATGAAGATGAGCCAAGAAATGTTGATGAGGCTCTAAATTGCCCTAGTAATGAAAAATGGATGCATGCAATGGAAGATGAGATGGAGTCAATGAAGTCAAACCAAGTTTGGGAACTGGTTGACCTTCAAAAGGACGCAAAGCTATTGAAAACAAGTGATTTCTCAAAATAAAGCGTAAAGCTGATGGCTCGATAGAAAGGCATAAGGCTCGCCTTGTGGCGAATGGGTATAATCAATAGGAAGGAATTGATTATGAAGAAACATTTTCTCCTGTGGTGAGATTTACCTCGATTCGCATTATTCTGGCAATAGTGGCTAGTATAGATCTTGAGTTACATCAAATGGATGTAAAGACTGTTTTCCTCAATGGAGAATTAGATGAAATATATATGGAACAACCTGCTAGTTTCATTATGGAAGGCCAAGAAGGAAAGGTATGTCGACTTTTGAGATCGATATATGGCTTTAAGCAGTCGTCGAGACAATGGTATATACGTTTTCATAATGCCATAATGGCATATGATTTTACAATGATAGATGAGGATCATTGTATATATATCAAAAGATCCAAAGATCAATTAGTGATCATATCATTATATGTTGATGATATACTAATTGCTGGAAGCAATATGGAGTTTGTTAATATTGTGAAAAGTTGGTTATCTTCCAACTTTGAGATGAAAGATATGGGTGAGGCTGCATACATTCTTGGAGTTAAGATTTCAAGAGATCGTTCGAAGAGATCATTATCTCTTTCTCAAGAAACATACATAAATAAGATTCTTGAACGATTTCGTATGTAAGATTGTAAACCCATTGATACTCCTATTGCAAAAGGTGAAGGATTGAGTCATAAACTGTGTCCAATGACTCTATAAGAGAGGGAACAAATGAAATATGTTCCTTATGCTAGTGTTGTTGGGAGCTTGATGTACGCTATGATGTGTACAAGACCTGACATATGTTTTGCGGTTGGAATGGTGAGTAGATACCAATCCAATCTAGGTCAAGCACATTGGAAGGCTGTTAAAAGAATATTGAGGTATCTAAAGGGAACTACTGATTACAAGCTGAATTACCAAGGAAAGGATCTGCAACTTGAAGGCTATTCGGATGCTGATTGGGGAGGGTATTTAGATGAAAGGAAATCTACCTCTGGATTTGCTTTCTTACTGAATAATGGTGCCATATCATGGAGCAGTAAGAAACAAACGTGTATAGCCTTGTCCACGATGGAAGCTGAGTTCGTGGCATTATCAGCAGCAGTACAAGAAGGAGTTTGGCTTAAGAGATTTTTGGATCATTTAGGTGTTATTTGGTATGCTGCAAATCCTTTTTTGGTTAACTGTGATAGCCAAGCAGCTATAGCGTACACCAAAGATCCAAAATATCATGGCAATACTAAATATATAGATACCAAGTATACTTTTGTCAAGAATATGGTTGCACGAAAAGATGTGAACTTACAATACATATCTACGCATAGAATGGTAGCAGATCCTATGACAAAGCCAATACCTAGAGATGTGTTTTGTGGTCATGTAAAATCTCTAGGACTGCGTAGAGGCTGATGTATTGAATATTGTAATTTCCCTGAAGTGTTCACATTTAATGAATTTGCATTTTTTTTTTCATTATTAATGCCTATGAATCTTTGTTTGACGTTTATGCATCTTAATGCTCAGTGCATTATATTAAGTTAAGAAAGTATGTCGGATAGATAAAAGATTAGCCCACTCACACGGGTAATTGCTTTTATTTACTATGTGATAAATAGATATGAGATGGTTTTAAGCTTATTATCTAGGTAATAATCGAGAGCTCAAGCTTTATATATATATATATGTCACCTTAACTAAGTGTTAAGATGAGGACATGATATTGACAATGTCCGAAAGTAAAATAACCCACATATTTTACTTTATCTGTCTATGATGCCAGATGTGAGTTCTGATGAATTCTGTGTATGAGTAGATATGTGAACTCAAGTTAGACATTGGGTATGTCTAAACTATCATATGTACGGTATTAAAGATGTAGACATACGCTCCATGGGAAATGAGTTAAATACTGTAATACGTATTTCATACTACGTATGCATGATACGACCAATAAGAGTAGCAAAAGTTTGATCTCAACTTTTATGCCGTGTGAGACTGTTGAGGAACATAATTTCTCAAACTTAGTGCCCTCATGACTCTTACTTATTCTCTAGATTTCTATTCAGGATTTGCTATCTTAGGATGTTGCCAATGATCATGAATTGATTCGATCTAATGGGACATTTTTAGAAAAGCAAGTTGAATTGAAATTGAGAGTTTCAAGGAAAGAGGAAGATCGAATTTGGAGAACCACATTCTAGTTTTGTATTCACTGGTCGACCAATTATGATTTTATGAGATAATCATAATTGTGAATACAATATATCATTATTTAAAAAGAGATCAAGAGAGATATAAATGTGATCGATCGATCTAGGGTACTGCATACTAAATCTACTTAGGATGTGATGCCCATTATGAGCTGCTATATATTCCTAACAGATGTATGGCAACGAGCTCTCTAAGTATGCTGGTCGCACGGACTATTCACCAGTATGAATGTTGCAGTGAGGAAAAGAGGATTCTGTTCGACCCATCATGTTAAGTGGGAGTTGATGGATTTTTTCTTTGATGGGCCTAAGTAGGGCCCGTCCGCCCATGTTGGTTTTGGCCCACCATGTGCGAGTGGGAGATGATGGATTTTTCCTTTTGATGGGCCTAAGTTGGCTCGTCCACCCATGATGGGCCCAAAGGCCCGGCCCGTTAGTTGAGGGCCCATGGAGAAAATTATTATAGATAAGGGAAAATCAGAGAGGCGGTTATTAGCGAAAGGTTACGTATTTTTTGTAAAAGAGAGATTACGCTCTCTCTGAGATAATGCTCTCTTCGTTTTCACGTCTTCTCATATCTCTTTCTCCCGAAGAACAGATTATCCTCTGAAGAACAGTGTGGATTCTTCCTCATGTCGCAACACCGGTGTTTAGTCTGTGGAAACAAGGTACGTTCGTCTATGTGATGTGCCTTAGGATCGGTGATTCATGTTTGTTCTTAGGCTCGTCTTCCGCATTCGTTTTAGGGGTTCGATTTAGTATCGAATCGTTTTAGGGAATCAGTAATTCCCAACAAATAGATTATATCATAATGTTTAATCACTATTCATGACAGGATAAAGTCGGAGAAAATAAAGATTTAGGTCGGATAAAATTATCCAATATAAATGGTACATAAATGCAGATAGAATTTCTCTCATTAATAATAAAAAGCTATTTTCTAGAAAACCTACCTTGTCCTCCTCCTCCACATCTCTTTGGTTCACATTGAAACTTCATCAAAGCATGGACAGAGTCCAAACACTATATTTTTCGGATTTATGAAGGTCAATGATCACACTTTGTCTCGTCATATATTAATTTGGTCTCTTTGAATTTACATAACATTAATTTATGTGCATCCATAATGTATTCACGCTTTCTCTCATCGTATATAGATCCAATTCCTTTTGTGTGATTTGTTATTATGAATCTATGACCACGTTGTTCTTAAAGATATGGGGAAAATCACGTGAATACTTTGAGTTTGAAATAAATCTCTAGTGCGTTAGTGATTATGTACCTACCGCAGAGTTATGAGATCAGCAAGTACGGCAACATTTGTCGGGATGGAAATTGAGATTGCTTGTTGATAACTTACAATATGACCGGCTACTTCCCAAGGCTTCTGATGGTTCTTGAGTTGCTGGATTTAGAAAAGTCAAGTGGGCTAGGCATTTGTATTGCCTTTGTAATCATAGCTTGTTTTCCCGATTTCGCTGAAAAGATATCGGCATCTTAGACAGATAAAGTAAAATATATGGGGTATTTTACTTTCGGACATATATCACTCATCTTAACATAGTTAAGGCGACATATATATTTTTGCGTAGATATGTATCGTAAGTTCACATCCTTTTCGTGCAGCCATATCTTTGACAAAATTATATTTGGTGTGTAATTTCAGTAGTGTCTTATAGATGAGAGTTGTGCTGCTAACAATGGGGCTTTGGATTATATTGCTATCGACTCAGCTGGCCATGTTTTCTTTGTTATATATGAATTACGATGATAGGGAAGAAATTTTTAGCATTTTAATGTTACAGGAGATGAATTTACAGATATTGCTTAGACAAGCTGTCTTTCTATTCCTTTTTCATCACATAATTTCTGAACTCATCAGATAAATATTCTCGACCCGATCGGACCTCAATGCTTTTATTTTCTTGTCTAAGTGATTTTCTACCAAGTTCATAAACCTTTTGAAACAACTTAATGCTTCAGATTTATGAGAAATCAAATAAACATATCGAATCAGTATAATCATATATAAAAGTGATGAAATAAACAGCTCCATGCCTTTCTCTCACATTCATTGGACCCGGGCATCGGAATGGATTTAAATGCGGGAAATTCAGCTCTTTTACCTTTTCCAAATGGTTTCCTTGTCGTTTTCCTACAAGGCAATGCTCACATATGGGCAAATCAACTTTTCAATTTACAGATAGCTGCTTATTTGTATGATGTTTGGGTGAGACGTGAAGGGAATAACAAACATTTGCATTAACATAGTCAATATCTAATACAATGAAACCATCCAGAAAATAACCACAACCATGGTAGTTTGTATCCAAATACAATCTACACCCACTATTATGGAGTTAAAATTAAACCAAACAACCAACACTAAAATAGACACTAAATTTGACGAATCTCCCGGAGCATACAACACATCATGTAGGAATAAAGTGCGTCCACCACGCATGTTCGGTTGGCAAGTGCCAATTCCTTTTACTTCAGCTTTGGAGTTGTTTCCTACATAGATCCACTTAGTTGGTCGAACTCGTGAAATTCTACGAAGGATTCTCTATCCTTCGCTACATGGTCTGTCGCTCTGAATCTACGAGTCCACGAGAGGATTAGATTCAGTCAGAATATAGAACTTGTACATATGCTCCCCAAAGTTCCCAATAGTACAAGGGTGTGTACACCTTCCAGCTCACGACATTGCGGGCGTAGTGACCTACGGAGTTTACGGTTGTAACATTTCACCCTTGAGATATTCTTCACATGAGAACGTTTTCCTCTCTTCACACGAGGACGTTTTCCTCTCTTTTGTTGGTTAATTCTTGGTTTCTTGCAAGAGGACTTGATCCTTTGCTTTTTCCCACATATTGAGGCGAATCGATCAGTGCTCAGAAGCTTAAAGCCCCTTCGAGCTTAAAGCAACACATGGCAAATAACTGTATCTGCTCAAATGCCTTGAGGCAACGGTATCGACTAGCTCAACCATCACAACCTAGGAATTAGACCAAAGTAGCTAGTTCTAGACTATTCCGGCAATAATTGGTTCGATTTCTGATTTCTTGTGATGAGCAAAACCGGACCTTAAAAACATTTTGCAGATACCATGAGTATGGAACCTCTATCTAGTAGCTGAGAGAGAGAGAGAGATGGCAACCATGAAGGGAGCAGTGGCTATGGTTATGGAGAATACAAGCGTGGAGCAGTTGAAGCCTTGAAGGCGATCAAGGAGTAGACCAATTTGGAGGTCAACTTCCTCCAGGATGGCCTCGTCCACGTCTGCATTCGGTTTTCTTCCCTTAGCTATGGAGATGGAGAAGATGAGCGCGTCCCTTGTTGATGGATTTTTTTTTTTTTTTTTTGGTCAGTCTTACTTTACTTATACTCTAAGGGTGCATTTGGTACCTATTCTGTTTTCAGAAATAATTTCTCTAAGAAATAGTTCTTTTTTATTTTGTTCTTTGGATAAGTTTCTAAACATTTAAAAGCGTTTGATAACTATATAAAATTTATATTTTCGGAATAGAAATGTGTTTGTTACGATTCTCAAAATTTTTTTACTTAAAATTTCTTTTAATTTTTTAAATAATTTTATTATATTTCTCTCTTTTTTCTTCTATTTCTTTTCTTCTTCTTCTTCTTCTTCTTTTAGCTTAGGTTCTTTGGCCTCGGCCGTGGCTCGGCAAGGTTAAGCCTCATTGGCTAGAGCCTCGGGGGGCGACCTCGTTTGGCCGGTTGCTAACCATGGCGATGGTCGCTTGGCTAAGGGAAGAAGAAGAGGAAGAGAAGAAGAAGAAAAAAAGAAAATGGTTTGAGCTTTGATTCTAGAGTTGTTTCCATAAACAGAGACAATTTTTTTTTTATTTCTTCATTTTTTCCAAATCTATTTCTGAAAACAAAAACATTACTAAACTGATTTTTGTCCTTTTTTTTTGTTTCAAAAAACAAAAAAATATAATATAATACTGTTTGGCATGTTACCAAATGGGCCTTAATTCTCACTCTTAGACTTTTATCTTGCCTTATTGCAAGGCGTAGGAGTCAAAATTCGTATCTGAAATTAAATTGCCCTCATCCTAACCCCTTTGAGAAGGTGGAGATTCAAACCTCCCACCTTCTTCTTCCTCATTGCTGGATTTGAAGATCATGGAGCAATGGCTTGACGTCTTTTGAGTTCACAAGGATGACCCTGCAAACAAAAGTGATGCACAACAAAGAACAGAAATTAAAACTCATTTGTCTATATTAAAATAGTTTGTTGATATTAATAGTAAAAGGCACATCTTTGGTTATGTTTGTTATGCTATTACATGGATTCACTTGATACTCTAAAAAGAAGATTATTAATTTCATGTTACTAGAGTGGCTGAGGGGCATTAGATTTCCAATAAGTTAGGGAACATGTTTTGGTGGTTCATAAGCCAAGTTATCGAAATAAAAATGGTGAGGTAGAAACCAACTTGCTCGCGTGACATGAGATTCCTTTTATGTATAACTTGAATGGAAAGGCTCAACAGCGATTTCTAAAGTGCTTTGAGATGCATTGGGCAAACCAAATATTATGAAGATTCTACTTAGTAATATAACCCTTTATAACTATGTAACATTTTTTATGTAATTGTTCATCAATTCTAAGACAATTTTTTTTGTTTTTATCATTTGTTATTAAGCAATTAGTATCTTGTAGATGCCGAATACACTGATGGATAGGGCTTTCTTGCTCTTTTTGGAGGTAGTCGATAACACCTACATGAGTGGATCAAAAGTTGTACACCGAATTTCCTTGAAAAATACTTTAAAATGAAGCATTCTCAAGTTAGAAATGTCATAAAAAGATGGTTTGGTTTACTTAAGTTACAATGGGCTATTTTTAAAAGAGTGTCTTTTTATCCAATTAAAACGCAAGGTCAAATAATAACAGCTTGTTGTTTCATACACAACTTAAAAAGAAGGGAACATGTCTATTGAGGCATAATTTGGTTAAGTTGCTAATACCATTAAATGTGAAAAATATTGACGTTGTTGAGCCATCGGTTCATTGGACGACATGGAGCCAAAAGTTGGCCGGGCAAATGTTTAATGAGTTGACTGCAAGAAGAGGAGATGAGTGATCAGTTCTAAAGTGGATAAGTTTTGGATCAGGAACTTGGAGCTTACTAAATGAGTGTCAAACAGTCAAGAATTGAACTTGTTGACCTTCGAACTAGCCTGAAATCAAATTAGCCGGTTCCAATTCCAGGGTTAACCAGGGAAAAGTCGAGGCTTTTTTTTTTTTTTTTCCTTTTTTAAATCATTATGTATATAACATGAATTGTGTCAAATACGAATATAATATTGTTGTTGTTTGTTCATTGTTTTAATATCGTTGTTGAGACAGCAATACAGAGTGATCCATCCCGGTTCCAGAAAGGCACTCCAAAACACTTCAAAGCTTAGTTCCTAAAATACGATACATTTCTGCATTGCTCATCAGACCGTCGAGAGCCTTAAGCTAATAATAATGGAGAACAGGGACGAAACTCTTCGAAGCTTCTGCTTGGGTTGTCGAGCACTCTGGTTCCCAAAGGTGCAAAAATGTTAAACGGCTATCATACATCCAAGTTACAAAGTGAGCGAAGAGCCTTAATAATGGTTGGTTTCGGAATTCCCTTGGCCCGTGTTTTCTTTAATTGTCATACAACATCAATAAGGAAGCCTCGTTTTGAGCACAGTAGATTATGGCTAAATGGATCCTTGGGCACCGTTAAGCTTTTCATTTTGTCACATTGCACACTAATCCATACAAGTATGGTTCCTTAGTTCATCAAAAGAAGCGGCCATTCTCTTAATTCTACGGTTCAAAACCCGGTCGATTCCTGATCATACCATGGAATTGGCCTTCCTGAGTAGAATTAACAGGTTCAAGTCTAAAATCGATAACTGAATTGGTCAACATGAATTCTAGTTTTTGGAACCTATGGTCGGACTGGTCCCATGTGAACCAGCCAAGTAAAGTGAGTTCGAGCCAGTTTCTAAGTTGAATTGATGCGATTGCTCACCCCATCAGAGGAAATGTATGATTTGACAATATATAAAGAATCATTTGCTTCCTGTTGCTATAAGACTTGTGCTGCTAGATGTTTTTTGTCTTTATATTAGACTTGTGTAATATGGTGTTGGTTTGCTATTAATGAAACATCTCTTTTTCATGGAATGTTTTGATCATCTCTTTATCATTTAAATTTTCACTACAAGGCTATCCTCATTAAATTTGTTCTTGTCATTATTTGTCTTTTTTCTATTACAAAAATTGCACTAAGATGTTCATGAATGGAAGGTGGCATTTGCAATCAAACTCAAGGAAAGAGAACAAAGAGACACCGAAGTGTGTGGTCAATGGATGAGAAAAAGATATGCTTCTAGATGGTCTAGAAGGACTAGTTGCTAGGGGAATGAAAGCTGATAATGGCTTCAAAAGTACATTAATATTGTTGAAAAGTGCTCCAAAGAAAGGTTCTCTAATTCTGACACTAGGGTAGTCCTCACGTCTAGCTAAAGATGACGAACTTGAAAAACTTATAATCATGCACATGACTTAAAAGATCAAAGTGGTTTTGGGTAAGATCACAAAAAGTATCGTATTGATATTCATTCATAGGAAAGTTCACAAAAATTTTCCAAGGTTTGTCTCATTTTTTTTTATTACTTATTTCTTTTTCAAAAAATTTGCTTTCTTTGAAGACTTGTTTAGGTGCTTCTTTTTTTAAAGGGAAGCCCCTCCCTTAATATGATCGAGTAGCAACCATATTTGGAAAGGATTGTGCTAATAAATTTTTAGTGAAGACCCTTCATAAATTCATGCGCCTTTACAATGAAGATGGTGACAAACATGATGATGAGGCTGCTAATGGTGCAAGTCAAAACTTACCACCACTATCTTCATCCTTCATGTCTTTAAGAATAAAAAGGGCTAAAGCAAGTAATAAATGAGCTGCTGGATTAGTTGAGATTGCAAGCACTTTTAGTTCTTTCTTTGAAAAAAGCTAACGAGAAGATGGAAATTATTACTAGTTGCATTTGACATGCTAAAAATTCGGACAATGATAACAAGAAAATCAACGAGAAGCTTCTTAAAACATCTCTAAGTATTGTGGATAGAATAAAATTATGTAAAAAATTGTGGAAAGTCCTTGATTTTGAAGGAGATGACAGGAAGAAATTTATGAAAATGCTTCACTAAGAGATGATAGATGAGAATGACTTTGCATTCTAGGCTACAGTATATACATCTTTCTTTAGAATTATTTTTGTCTATCTTTTGTGTAATTGTAACTTCGGTTATAGTTTTTAAGCTTGGTTAATGTGCCTATAAATATTAGGTCTCTTGGGTAGTCACTTTGTTGTTTTATAACATTGACCAACATTGAATCGTGTTTTTCTATGAAGTTTTGAATTATGTAGATGTGGATTTTGTTACTAATTGCATATTTGTATATTTAAACACTGTCATTATGTAAAAGGTGGTTCAGGGGAAGCTTTTGTCTCAACAAAGAGTTCATGTAGCAGTCAATGTAGCTAATAATTCCATTGATTGTCTTGAAGTTTATATGCAAACTCTGTGTCACAATAGATGCTATTGATGAATTTCGTTAAGAGTTTAGATGCTTTATTGGTGGTTTTGATGTATAGGAGAATGAAAGGTTGATGGGGCTAAAAAAACTTTGTTATTGTATGCTTTCAACTTCAATTAAAAGGCCCAAATTGCAATTGTCATGGCCTTAAGTTATCTGGTGTGCTTTTGATATGACCCAATAAGGCCCACATCTCCAAGCAGTTCTTTGCCTTTCCTTTGGGACAAAATACAGTAACTTTTTCGAAGTGCATGATGATTTCTTGCCTTCTGGTTGTTAAAACTGGCTATTATTAATTTGCTAGCACACGCTCTTCTTTTTTGTATTAACGTATGCTTTGGTTTCATAAACTGGTTCCACTTGCTCAATTTGCTGTTAACACAATTTATTTTCATATTTATTTATTTACTTATTTTTCAATTGAAAACCTATCTTAAATCTTGATCTTTAAAGATTTTTTTAAAAGTTAATATGCAAATTTTCTAAAGTAATCGGATTTGGGATTTTTTTTTTCATTTTCCTTTTTATTGATTTTTTTTTTCAAATTTTCTAATGATGATAAAAATAGTACTTTTTCATGAGTAATACACATGGACGTATATATCATTTACACTGATTGACGTACAGTTACTATCAAATAATCGATAAGATATTTTACCTTAGATTCCATAGATACTATAGCATATTCTTAGAGATGAAATTGAAAATATATACTTAGGCTGCGTTTGGTGATGTTTGATGACGTTCTCCAAACCAGATAAACTAGATACATTCAAATAAAATGTCGAATAAGAAATCCAGCATAGGGGTGAGATAAACCCAAATTCAATATAAAATTCTAAAAATTAACTTAAGAATTCCCATGCATTTGAAAAGACCCACCTTAGGCAATACTCACTATTCCTAGCGTTTCTCAATGGTAGCACCCCACCATCACTGCAGCCATCTATCGTGATAATCTCTCACTTTGGCGTCCTCAAGTATTCTTCCTGTGCCTTTTCTTATGGCTCATTTGGAAGGTTGGAGGCTCACTACCTCATGGCTCCCTCTCTTTTTTGAGTTGGTTTTCTAGATTTTCCACCATTAATTGTTGGAAGTTTGTTTTTAAAACAAATAAGGTATGCTTTCCTTATTTAATGTAGGAAAGTAGGGAGGAGATCTCCTCCCATTAACAAGTATGAGCCTTCTCTAGTGTGTTTAAAGAAAATGTTGGGTGTGAGTTAGACTCAGTGTGGATGCACAAATAAATTATTACGCACACTTAGTACTTTATATGTTTGTGCGCTTGCGGTTTAATTAGCACTAACCTATTTATTTTTATTTTATTTCGTACGGTTATTTTGTTAATCTTTATTAGTTTAAAGGTTGTTTTTTGTTTATTAAGTATTTTTGGAAATTATGAAAATTCTGAATTTCGAATTTTTATATATGTGTCTTTTTAAGACAACTTTTGGAAATTATACTCGTTTAGTTTGCAACATTTCTCGAATGGTTGCATTTGTTCATTTTGCAACTTTTTTCGAAGGAATACCTTTGTTTACTTTGCGACCTTTTGTGAAGAGTTGGTTATGTTCTTTTATGACCTATATATATGTTATATATTTTGTGTGAATAAGTGTGTGTGTGTGTGTGTGTGTGTTTTGTGTGTTAGTTGTTGGATGAATAAGTATGAAATTATTTTCGAGTTTTTTTTCTAGAAATATAATTATCTTTTTAATTGTTTCTTAGAGAGACTTAGAGACATACTAGAATTACTTATCTAATATTTTTATTTGAGATTTTATTGTATCTTGAAGGATATTTGCTAATGACTATTAATAATATTATGGGACAAATAAATCCTTAAAAAAAGTGATATCATCATTCAAAATATGAGTTGATTACTTTATTGATTCGAAATTATATTTTTTCAACATTAACGAATTATCTCTTGATTCTTCTCTCTCTACTAATTTTCTGCTTACATTGTTCCACAATCTCTCTCTTGGTAAATTTTGAATTAGGCGTTCATCATGTGTTTGATGAAATGTCAAAGAGAGATTCTTCTTGCTTTCACTTTAGAATTTTGCTTAATGGGAAAGATTGTGTTGGTTGAAAATTGTCAAGTTTCTAGAGACTTTGTTGACCACAGTGATCGAAGAAAGTTTGAGTTGTTGTATACACAAGCCATTGGAGATGAAATATTCAAAAGATTTCAAACGATAAGAATTTTAAAATATTTTCAATTCTATTTTTGATTATAAATTTTCAAAAATTTCAAATCTTATCTTATGTTGTACCAAACATTTGATTTGATGTGATACTTCTATTATTTGGGAATATTTAGAAGATTTCAAATCTCTTTATCTTATCTTAATTCGAACAACTAAATACAATTTTATTTTTTAGAGAATTTTGGGAATCGATGAGATATATAGGAAGATTGAATTTCCACCATTAGGTTACGAGTAAATCAACGGTTGTAATTAGAAATATTTACATATAAATTGAGGACTCTTCACAATTGCCATTCTCATTCTCCGGCCAGTTTCCCTCGTCTCGCATGATCGCCATCTCAAATTTCGGCTCCTGACACGTGCGTGCGGCCGCGCAGGCGTGGCGCGCTGTTGTGCTGTCACTTGTTTCCGTGTCCGACCCGCCTTCACTTGTGCTGCGGTGGAAGATTAAAAAGGAGGAAGAAGCGCCACGAAATCGACGGAACGAGAGAGGGAGAGACTTCGCCATCGCCGGCGAAGAAGGCGGCGGCGGCGGCGCTGAAGGAGGAGGTCGGGACGGCCGGCGGCGAAGGGGGGAAGGGGGCTCGCAAAGGGGGCGAAACGAAATCGGGGGCGCAGAAAGGGGGGGGGGGGGGGCGCCGATCGAAGAGGCTAGGGTTTGCAGAGGGAAGATCGAGGAGGGAATAGAGGTTAGGGATACCCGCCTGCGACGACGCTGTTGGAGGATTCTGGAGCTCGTGGCAAGTGAGGCACAGTTGGCAAGTGAGGCACAGGTGAACTGACTAATTTTGGGGTTTTCTTGAGTTCTTCTATATTTTCTCTTTTGGGTTCATTTTTGTTATCCCTCGGTCTTTACAAATGGCATCAGAGTCGACTCTCGATTACGTGTGGGTCACAACAAAAGTCTTGTGCTCCCCAGTGTTAGGCAGCCCTCCCAAGGGGGAGAGTGTGAGGCGGCGGTGCGTCCGTGTCTCGGTCCTGACGTGCGTAGGGAGGGGCGCGTCTCTTGTCCCACCTCAGTTAGGGAGTCCTAGCTAATTTATAAAATTTGGTTCTCTAACCTATTTAACACGTTTTAAAAACTGTGAGGCCAATCAAGATTACACGTATGAAGATTGTATTTTTTATTCAAAATATATTGAAATATACTCAAATTCCATATTTCTCTTTTAACTTCTTCCTTCTTAGCTTTTTTGGCATTATTATTCTTAACTTTTAACTTGTGCATCCTATCAAATAAATCCATTGCCTCATGTGAGGAAGTACTTAGTGGAGTACATTTCATGATGATATTGTGTTTTAATGCCAACTTCTTTGTCTTTGTCTTTTTCATGGAGGTGGCTTTTTCTTATTAACTATTTTTCCAAGACAGCTGTATAGGCCGCCTCACGGACTAGTTGCATCTGCCGCTTGCCCCTTTTCTTCCTTTTGAGAAGTCAATATCATGATTAGTTCTCAAAGATCTGCTTGATCATGAGGTGATTAGTCGCAGTATTTTCAGATAAAAGTATTCAGTTATCAAGAAAAAATCAATATACTTTTAATGTCATTAGGATCAATTAGGACAGAAATAAAGTATTGGGTCGAACTCTTCTTTTTGTGTCAAGTGTCAAGGTAAAAGTTATGAATTGTCATCGGCTCAGGAATCGGTAGAATGAGACTATTTTGGGACATACAAGGGCATTACTTCGCAACTCTTGTATGATGGAATCATCTAAGATTTGACCTTTTGAACACTGTATAGGCTCGGGAAACAAAGAGATAGCAACAAGAAGAAGGAAAATGATTATGATTGAATAGAGGAACTCTAGAACATTTGGAGATCTCACATGGTGGATGAGTTTGGGTGGATATTAAAGATAATTAGGATGTTAGAGATAATTTGGGATTGCTCTTAATTGGATGATTCTTTGATTTTCTGTATTTCTCAAGATTGTGCATATATCTTGATTAATATATTATCTTAGAAATTTATCTAATAAAACCTAGACTTATGTATTCTTGTTCAATATATATAGAAATATACACAAATTCCAAAATCCTGTCTTTGTGGCATAATTTGAACGGATTTCAGAAATTCATAGTTGCTTTGAAAAAGCTGTATGAATTAGCCTCTTGTTTTTTGTCATATGATTTAAATCACTCGGCATGGACATTCATCCTCCCTATGTTTTGGTCAAGGCGTCACAGGCACTTATGGTTAACTTAGTATTGAGTTGCTTGTTTTGTTTGTGCCTTGTTGAAGTTGTGCAGCTATATACCTCTGATCAACTAGGATGGTTGGGGCAGACCAAAAAAGAAAAAAAACTGGGTTGGCTGGGACAGACCAAAAAAGAAAGAAAACCGGGATGGTTGAGCAACTATTTGAAGTTGGCCAGGAGGCTGAGATGAGAACTTTCGCCCCTGGTTTTCGAGGTGCTTGGTTCCGTTGCAAGGTACATTCATTCAACTGATCTTTGGTACTGGCAGAACATTCTTTTCTAAGTTCTTTATAATCGTTTCTCTCTCTTTCTACAATAAGCACAATGATGACAAAGCAGCTTTAACCCCTGAGCAGCATGAATCTTCTTAAGCTATTGCTTCACATCTCCACTCTGAGACTTCATTAGTGCCCTCACATGTGCAGCTCAATAATTCACCTTGCATGTGGGCCTAGTAGCCAATTGCCCGTACTATAGGGGCAAGTGGGCCTTGTTATCTGATGTTTTATTGTTCCTACATTGTTTTTGTTGTCCTTGTTTTCTGATCCAACTTTAGAATTATTATGCTGATTTTGGTATGCTAATTACCACTTATATTGGTTCATATCCGTTTGTAGGTGTGATTGATAGATTAAGATAAATTCATTTGTATGTTTTGCAACAGATAAAGAGGATTACAAATAAACAGGGGAACCTAAGGGTGGCTTTGGAATACATTGATTTTCCAGATGAAAGTGAGTTCTGTACTCTGTATGCTTGTTCCTTTTGTGGTCTTCATGTGGTAGTTCTGTTTAAGTACTTGGTGCCACTGTCAGTGCATCTCAAAGCTTGAGGTTGTAGTTTGAAGGTATCTTAACGCTCTCATGCTTTTTCCTTGGAGATATATTCAGGTCGCTACCAGTTCATTTACAAGCTTTAAACTTTCAGATGGACTGATAGAAGTGTTACATTTACAAGTTGGAGGGGAAAAACATTCTAATCATAACATACTTAGAAATAATTGCTGGGGAGATACCTGTTACCAGTTTTCTGTCGAATAGCTTTTAGAATACAAATGTCTTCTGACAGCAGAAGGATATTCATGCATTGTACTATGAAATCTCTTTCATATCAATAATGGATATTCAGTGTGTCAAGCTTCATTGTCTATCTTGATCCTTGCATGCTGATTACCTTTGGATGCTTGATGTTACCATGCCTTCTTTGGTGAGGTTTTCTGTATGTTCACAGGTTTTAGTCAATTTTCAAATTTACAGAAATATCGTGGACTAAAGTATTTCAAAGGCCACCCTACTTTCCTGGTGATGCTAAGTGGAAGAAAGAATTGATGGTGCGCCCTCGCTTTCCTTCCGTCTACCATAGAAATGAGATGCCCGATGTCAGATCTATCTCAGAGGTGGCAGTCATTGTTGATGATGACTGGAAGGTGGGAGATTTGGTGGATTGGTGGTTTGATGACTGTTATTGGTCTGGAAGAGTAACAGAAGTGTTGGCGGACAAAAAGTTCCAGGTAACATTTTTGTCCTTATACCAGCGGTGCTCTAGATGGCGCACCTTTGCTTATAATGAGTGTTTGAATACTGCGATGTAATTGGCAGGTAATAGTCCTGCTAATTACTTCAGTTTTTTTGAGGATATGTCTTCCACTATAATTGTAATTCATTTGGATTTGCTTGTGTGTGGCATCTTTATTGCATTAAAGTGATATGCTAGTAGGCTGCATTTAGTTGGGCTTTTGGGAAGTCTTTGGGTAAACGTAAAAGACAAGTGAAAGGTTTTTTTTTTTTTTGAAATGCTAATAGTTTTTGGTAAAGTGTAATTAAAAGTGCCTTGGGAATTGACTTTGGTTTAAATGCTGTTTAGAAGAAAACTAGACTTGTAAAGTATATATTTTATATAAATAAAGAAACAAAAGAAAATCTGCTCACGATTGCTGGTGACGGCTAGACGCTGACAAGGGCTGCCAGGGTCGTGCAACCCCAATGAGGGCCATGTGAGTCGGATTTGGCTTGCTGGCGGTCATATGTAGTGTCGCTGGTGATGTTGCATGAAGTGGAAAATGGTGAGGGCATTTCCGGGATTTGAAAAATTTAGCAATGTTGGAAGAAAAAACGTATTAGCATTCTGGAAATGCAAAAGCCCAAAGCTCCTACGGATTTGCCTAGGGCTAAGAAACTTTAGAGGACTTTGGAAATGCAATCCACTTGCCCAAAGCTCTTCAAAAAATATTGCCAAATGGCTTGACTTTTGCCCAAGGGCTTTTAGATACTAAAGGCCTTTGGGAAAGCCATTTCGAACTCAGCCATTAGAGATAGTGCTAAGTGCTAACTGCTAGCTTCTGTTGTCATATTTCAAGAAAAGATGGAATGAGCCAAAACTTTCTAGTTTTTCTCTTCACAGGCTTCAGTGACATAGATTTTTGCATCTTTATCTTATGTTTAAGTATTCCTCGTCTTTGACAGTGACAACTCTACTTATTTGAATGTCATTAAAACTCTCTTATAGTAACCTATAACTTAGGGAGGTTGTCCTCAGTGTCATGTGAGATTTGTGATTGAGATCCTTTATCTTAGCATTTCTTGTGTGAGGTTTTTTAGTCGGTTCTTGCTGGTGATGGTCCTAATTTCTAGGGCTGCATTCACGCTGACTAGCTTATCGAACCATGTGATGACTATGCTGGAAGAAGCACTATAGATTCCTAAATTTGGTAAGGCTGAAGGAGATGGCCTGCACTGGACAAGGCGCACCATAACTTATTGCAGTATTCCATTTCTATTAGAAAAGATGAAATTTTCAACTCATATAGGATTAAGAGGCCAGCAGAGCATCAATTTCCTTGCTTATAAGCAATTTAAGATTTTTTCAGCTTTCAATCCATGAGAAGTTTACTACTGTCAATGACTTCTTTTATATGTTGGATTTTTTTATCATTAGATTGAGCTACATCCTCCTCCAGCGGGTGAAGGACAATCGTATGAAGCTTTGTCCAAGGACCTAAGGCCATCTTTGGGTTGGTCTATTGAAAATGGTTGGATGGTACTTACTGCTATTCCACATTCCCTGTATCAGTCGAATTTTGTTTACATACTGATGTATTGTTGAAGTGCTGATTTTTGTTCTCAAAACTTGTTTCCGGATATGATGTCAACTCAGTCTTGTCCTATTTATTTTGCTTTAAAGTCAATATAATCTAATTGATCTCTGCATATAGCATAAATGAGATCAAGAAAAGGTCTTGAGTTGCTAGTTTGCATTAATACATAGTTGTTATTTATGAATCACAGATTAAACTGCAGGAAACAAGCATGATAATAGGATGGAATTGAACTAAAGTAATGGTCAAGGCCTTTTGGGTCAAGGCCTTTTGGCAAGGTCTAAAATGCAATGGCTTTTGTGAAATTTAAAGCAGGTTCTTTCATCGATGTTACAGCCTTTTTCCTTTTTGACTTGCCTTGAAGTGAAAGCCTTGGCCTAGGTGCACATAGATTTACTCCTTTTTGCCCTGATAGACTAATAACTGAGACTGCAGCTAAAAAGGCTCTTCAATGTGCAAGAAATATGCTTACACTCTCTCTCTCTCTAATGGAAACTGGAGGATCACTCTTCAATTGGCTAATAAATAGTACTCTTTCAATAGGCATGCGATTCTTGTCTCTCATTTGTGGGGCCTGGGACTCAAGCCCAGCCCTGTCTATGCTTGATACTGCTACTGCTAGAAACCAAAGGGGAAGCATCTGCCCTGCCTGGTCCCTTGCCTCTCTGATGATATTGGTGGATATTGAATTACTTTTGGACTCTCTCTGGTTTTTCTGTGTCCTCAGGTGTTTGTAAATACCCGTGTCATGCCCATCTTCCCTATGGTCTTTGATGTTTGCCATTTAGATTTCGCTGAGTATGGTCACTTCTTACCTTGCGGTTACAATTTTCAATAGGTTGTTGTGTCCTGAGATGCTTCACAGTACAAGCAAATTCATGTGAAACAGGTGTCATGGCCTTTTCTCCAAATGGAAGATTCGGATACTATCTTTCAACTGTCTCTGTTTCTCCTCTGTGGAATCTCTAAATCTAATCAAACCTCCTTGTTGATCATGTTGTCTAGAGATCCATAACCAAGTGGGTGAGAATGAGGCGACAACAGGTTTATTTGTTTAATCCATTGGAAAAACCAGTGGACATCCCATCCCCAGAATGCCAAAAGTTGGCGTTGATGTAGACCTAAAAAATCACCAAGACCATCTCTATGGCCCATTCCCTTGCTTGTGCTTAGGCAGCATTAAACATTCCAGTAGACATGATCATGAAAACTTTGTAAGGCGCTAGTACTTATATCATTCCACACTTTGTTTTCAGGCAGGAATTTATCAGAGTCAATATATCATCATCATGAAGTTAAGTCCTTGAAAGAGAATTCCTTTGGGAAGGGCACATGACACATTTTATAACCATTTTCAATATTATGCTTTGGTCAAATTTTGATTAAACTCCTCCACCATGTTGATGCAGTTCCAAGACCATTTTGCTGAATTCCTCAATAGCTCAACCTTTACAAAATTTCCTCAATTTCTGCATCCTGATTCTTCTGGAAAAGAATCATTCAACATGTTTTCATACTCAAGTGTTGAATGATTTCATACTCAAGTGCTATTCTTTGGGTTTATCAATGTCAAGGATTAACTCTAAGCTACATTTGTGCTCAAACTCTATGGCTAAACATGATGAACTTTACAATGAACACTGTTGTTGTGCTCTAAAAATCTAATTGGAGAAAAGTAGTCCCTGTAAAAGGTGATTAAGATTTTAAACGAGGTGATATCTGTTATTATAGATTAGACAGGATTTATAGATTGAGCTGCTTGCTGTAGCCCTTTTCATCAGTGGACAGTGAATCGCACAGCACAGAAGAAAGTGCTTTGGCCCCACTCCTTTAGGGACCCCGATATTAACAGTGTGTAGGTCCTGTTGCTTGGCATGTGTCTCGAGCTCATTTAACTACATGGATGCATTTTTTGGGAAAAGTAATCAAGTTTTGTCGGTTGTAGTGTTATATTGTTAATTCTGTGTGAATGCTTGTCTGGTCATGTTTAAGGGCTATTAGTTAACCTGCTTTTATGTGTTTGAGCTTTTATTATGCCTACCTGATCACTAATTGCTTAAAAAGCATACTCTGTTGTTCTTTTCTCGGCAATTATGCATGCATACTCTTTTGTTTGATGCATGCTCCTGTTTTGTGCTAATTATCAAACGTGCAAAGCTTTTGCCCTGTGCTCCCAGTTTGTATATTCACATTTCAAATTTAGCCTTTGGCCATTTGCCCAGTTCGATCCCTGCTAAATGTGCGATCTTCCTTGGCCGTTACAGGTGTGTTCACCACATTGTGCTCAGTTGACCAAGCCTCTCCATGAAGGTAAGGAGTCGTGCAGATGTACTTAAAAACCTCCAAAGATTTATTGGTTTCTTTGCAGATTCTTTGGGAAGTTCTTTTAATGTGGTTATACATAGTGTGTTCTTGCATGCTTGTTTTGCAGTTTTTGTTTGCTTCTGTAAAACCATAAGAATTTCCATCTGTGTTAGGGTAGACTTTGCCAGTGGTCATTAGCACATGGGTACATGTTAGTAGAAATTAGTGCAAAGATTAATTATGTTCTCGCCAGGGGTCCATGTCACTAGTTATATTGGATTTGCTAATGAATTGAATGTGCATCTCTATTATGAGGTTTTGAGTGTAACTTATGGGAAAATTTGCACAACCTACTCATTTGTTGCTTGATGAGTAGAGTGGTTCTCTACTTTTCTTCATAGGATTCCCTTAGAGCTAAATTTCTAATACTTTGAGTCTCTAAAATGTTAAATGGAATTGGTTGAAGATTATGTCAAGTGACTCTCGTGAAGTTCAGTTTCTTCTTTATTTTCCAGTGGCAGATTGACTTCAAACTTAAACTGGCTGCTTATTTTATCCTGTTTATTGTTAAGGCTTTGTTTGGGAGTGCTAGGTGAGGAAATTGGGAGTGGAAAATGCCCAAATATTTAACTTTTCCCTCCTCTGCTTTATCAAAAGAATTTGAAATTTTTCTCAATTTTTCCCAAAATTTTATCATTTTCCCTTCCTTCCCAAACACAGCATAAATGATTTACTTGGAGACTAGTGAAAGTTTACTATACCTCCACAAATCTTTTTATGGTGTTTGTCTTCCCCACTCGAGTCCTAAAAGGGAAAATTAGAGATCTATGACTGTGTCTGCTAAGTGTTTATGGTCTTCCTAGTGGTCCTTTTGTCACTCACGTGTCAGAAGCAAGTCTTTCATTGATGGTCTTCCTAAGCTAGCCCATGAGTAATTCTGTTCCATGTTTTCAACTCGTAAAACAACTACTTTCTCACGTTACGAGTCATGAAAAAGAAACAATACTTTCTCATGTCATTCATTGACATCAATGTCAAAGGTCCTCCAAGAATCGCTGCTCTTCCTTCCTGAGTTGTTTGTGCATCTTTCTGTCAGTACCTCTGTTCTGGTTTTTCACTTGGTGATTCAATTTTAGATTTAAACTTGTTGGCATGGAGACTGATAACTTACTTCTGCTTTCCTATTGTCCGTACTCTAGAGGAAGTTAGAGATAGCATTAAGGTTATGGTTTGTGGACATTAAATGCTTGATTACTTCATTGAGTTTCAGGTAGGTCGTTACCCTCTGCTGATATGTCCAGGCTGCAAAAAGTGCCTTTGAACATAAATGCCCTTGAGAAATCACCTCCAGAGACGCACACAAATTCCGAGAAATCACCTCCAGAGATATATGAGAATTCTGCAGTGGCCAGCAGTGGCCTTGGAAAGGCCAATAGCTTTGATGGTGTTTCTAGTTCTAGTATAAGGGTTGCATCAGCAGAAATGGAAGTGAGTGTTAGTAAGGAAAACCATGATTGTGATCTACACTGTCCAGAGAAGCTGAAAAGTGATGATCACACATTGTTAAATTCAATGTTCTCTGATACATTGGAAGATGCAATTATAGACCTCGAGGAACTTGCAAACCGGGTGATGTGGCTCAAAGATATTTTACAGTTTGGGGGGCATCCATCAAAGAACTCAAAACCTTCATGGAGGTTCTTAGAGCTTCGTGCATCGGCCAATTCAAAATGAGCACATCATTGAAGGTAATATATTACATTATCTAACTTGTGAGTTTTGATGTTTTCATTCATTATTGCAGGTGATATAATACCTTATCCAACTTGAAACTTTGATGTCATTCATAGAGCTTAGGACTCATTGTGAATTGGGCAATCCTACCTTTCTCAGACAATATTAGTACACGTGAATGCAAATTAGTCCATGAATGAATTGCCACAACAATGATGTACAATTGGGGATGGGCATGGGTGGGAAGGGGTGGGGGGGTCCAGGCCTCTGCCCCTGTGGGGCAAATGGGGCACTGCCCTGCACTGGGACATGATGCTTCTTTGCAAAAAATGGCTTAAGGTTATAAATCAATTTTTTAGACACAAACATCCATTCCAAATTTATAATATCTGTTATGTCTATCAATTTTGTGATCCCATCAATCAACTAAAATCCATTGAAAAACATGATCAGTAGATATTGAGAATTAAATAATATCCGTGACAATAAGAAATGCAACAAACCATGAAGTTGGCATGTCCAACAACAAAAAAGAAGATACCACAATCTTAGGTGTCCAACCATTTTTCATTTTCTCTTGCATGCACATGATTAACAATCAACCATAGTGGTCAGGTGATCAGTGTCCTGTGAACATGTTGGCTTAGTGACTTGATAATTAGATGAGTTCACTATCGCATGATATCTGGGTGATTTTATCTTCATTGATGCATCTTCTTTTTCTAGGATGACGTGGATACTTTCAAGGTGGGGAGAGTCCACTTTGCTGAACCTACTGGATCCCCAAAATTTTGTGTAAGAAATTCTTCACATGGGTAAATATATATATATACACATACATACATACATACACACACATACACACATCTTTGTGTGTCATATATTATATATGGTAACCAAAGAAAAAAGTTGCACACATCTATACGTCCATACATGTATAAGATAAAGTTTTGATAGATTTCTTGGGAGTTAGTCATAAGGAAATGCATATATAGCTTGGGTGATTGAAATAATAGGATAATCAACTGTAGGTAAATGTTTTATTCATTAGATAGGTGTTGTATCAGATATGATTAAAGTTTTACATCAGCTGATTCACCGAAGACTGATGATGTTACTTTGCATTTTGGCATTTTTTTTGCACAAGGAAATTGCAGTTTTCCCTTTTTTTGATCCCAGAAGATTCTTGAGTTGAACTTGTTAGTCAATCATTGCCTTGTATACGTGAAAATCCATTGAAGGGAGGAACTTACCAGGGCTGGCTCAATTGACAGGTTATTCATGGGTCGAGATGATGCCCAAACTTACAAACAGCGCAGTGTTTTTTGAAGATGCAGCTTGTGAGTCCCACCTTCATGGAGAGTTTGCTTAAATGACGATAAGTTTCATGTACCCTTTCTGGACTGGCTCCAGCATATCCTCCAGGCCATTTTCTTTTCCAGTTTCTAATGGAAGGGTCTTGAGCAATGGGTTTCCATTTTTTACAGTCAGGGCTCTATGCATTTTGTAAGAAGCAAAATAGGCCTATGATTGACGGAGAAAAAGAATGGCCTTAAAATTGGCCGTCTGTTTACTGGTGGCCCTGTCCATTGTCTCGGGGGATTCTGAGTTGGACAATGACGAAAAATTGTGGCATTGATATTGAATTTGTACTACTCTCGCCACGTTTATTCGCTCATATTAGCTTCTCTCCATTTCTCTGCGAGTGTGCATATGGGTGCTTTTAGCTTTCGTCGAGAGGCTAAAACAAAGGACGTCTGGGCATTCGCGTAAGTGTCTGAATGCATGCATGTTACTGCGCAGGATGACGCAAAATGACATGAACTGTCGACCATGCCGAATAGTTGTACCTATTGACGCGAATTGGATGCATGTAACAACATGATCACCATTTTCTTTTTCACTTTCATTCCTTCGTGACGGCGAAGGTCAACATGGCAAGCTCGAGCTATTCGATCTCTATTTAGCTTCTGGATTTGCAAACGGGGTTGTGGTTTTGCCTAGCCCATGCAAGTATTACTTTCCCATGGCTGGAGTGGACTATTGTTTCACCAAATGACGGTGCTTGAGCTTGGAAAGCAGTCTGGTTTTTCAGTACATACGTCGGGAGCCTATAGCCTCAATGAAATCATCGAATGTATAACTGCTGGGGCTTGTACTAGTTGAGTGGTACTAAGCAATATGACTTAAATTGAACATTCGGCAGCGGGTGCAAAACTCATGGTAATCGGCCTTTCCCTTTGTCTTTGCCACTCAAAATTGGTCCAAAGTGAATCGGCTGAATGGAGCAACTTCCTATGTTGGATTTAGTACGAACGGTCAATTTGTCATGCAAACGGGCCACGACTGTAAAAGGATAACATTGGAAGTGATAGATTAGGAAATTGATCAAAAGTCGATATAAAGGTTCAGGGCCAGATTGTCGGCTCAAACTCCATTTAGTTTTCAACTCAAATGAAATCAGACTGAACTATCAAATGATCGACTTTAATCTCACCTCGAGTTGAACCTAGCTTGAACTTGGATTTTGGGAAATGTATGTAGTCGAATTATCCAACTAGGCTCGGAGCTGTTGGAATAAAATCTCTTGAGTTCAAGCTCTAATCGGTTTAGTGCTTTGTGGCTTTATTTGATCATATGGATTTTCAGTTAGGATATGATGGATAGGATATGATAGGGTAAGAAATTTAGAGATTTTATTATATTGTTTTCACTATTTGGTAAATCGTACTAATAAAGTCGGATATTTTCGTATCTTTTATTGTTTATTGATTGGTAAGAATGACATATTATAATTATAAATGAACCTGAAAAGTACACCAATGATGATGGTAAGAATCTAAATGTTAAATAGTAGAGGAGCTCATTGTAACATTTCAAAGCCACAAGTTTAGCAATGATAAGAAATGTCAACGGGTATCAACAATGAGGTTGATTAGCTAATGAATGCCAAATTTAGTAAGAGAGAGAACATTATCATCATCTTCTTCACAATTCTAAAAAGTATAATGACTTGACTCCTTTGCTAGTTTCGTGAAACTTCAATGAGAATCACATAGCTATAAAGGAGAGGAGCTTTGACTTTCTTCTTATAGAACTAGAGAGCTCTAGATAAAAAATAGTTTTGATTGTCCCACCGATTTTGTGAGTTTTAACATAAACTAAAGAACTCTGGAGGAGTTGTAAAGTTTCAATATGAATCAAGGAAATGGAGGAGAAGGAGACAAAGAGTGCAGGTTTTCTTTTGAGAATTAGAAAGATTTTTTTTCAAGTTGTTCATTTAAAATTTGGGTTTTTTCTATTTATTCTTATTTTTTTTTATATTAACTCTTTTTTAATTTCTTTTCTATTCCCTTCTATCATTCTTTAATAAGAATTTTATTAAATGATAAATTATACTAATATACCTAAAATTTATAGTAAATATAAATAGTAAATATATATCATATCTTATAGAATAGGAAGAAACTTACATCTATATAGATAGGAATAATTAAAATTGAATTTTTTTTATTATTTTTTGTTATTTTTTATATTAGAATTCAAATATATTTATATTTAATTATTAATTTATAAATTTTGTTATTAGAAAAATGGTCAAATCAAAAGGCAATGATAATGTTTTCAGTAGAAAGTAAGTCTAATTTATTTATTTATGGTTCTAAGACTAGTTACTACATGACAGTTACATGTCAATCAAAAAGACGGAAGCGGTAGAAAAAAATCTTATCCAGGCTCTAGAATTTTTTTCATTAAAAAAAAAAAACAGAATAAGATAAATTGTTAAGTTAAAGAGTCAAATGGTCCTTTTTTGGGGGTAGAGGGGACTTGAACCCTCATGATTTTTAAAGTCAATAGATTTTCCTTGTAATTGGTACATGCTTTTTTAAACCTCCCATAAGAACCATATTCTGACTTTTATCTGGAGAATATCCAAAAATACCGCTATTAAAGAAGGAATCTTTTCAAGTGTACTAGATCGTTTGTGAATGTTCTTGCGAGTGTAAAATTGATCCTCCTTCTTACTAAACCTCTTCTAAAGATCATATCCTTCACCAGTATGTTCACCTACTTCAAGAGCTCCCTCTTGGTGTGTCTGGTGTTAAAAGGTGTTGGCTTTCATATGAGAAACCATATTAATCTTTATTTCACATCTCCCATAGAATATTTTTATCTAAACTATATCCCTCTATATTCGATCTTATTTAATCTTGAGTTGGGACTAAACACAGAATATGATAATTTTTGTCCTTTATGACTTTTATCTTGACTATTAGATGTAGCCTATGCTTCTTGAACTTGAGTTTTAAAGAAATTAAGAACTCTAAGTAAGGCTTTGTGCCAAATCTTCTAACCATTGGCTCACATCATCATTGTCATCATCATCATTAGGGCTAATATCATGAAAAATTTCAAACTGGTACACCTGTGATAAATTTTATCCTAAACAAATTTTTTGACTACTAAAAATCGAAAACCAGTATATTTATGACAAATTTACCCTCCATTAATTTCCGTTAAATTTTTTTATCAAATTCCTGAGTTGGATGACATGTAAAAGTTGATGAGTGTTCGATTTGGGGTTTTACCCCCTATTTGTTATAGATATACCCATTAAGGATTTTTCATAATATTAATTTAATTTAACAGAAATTTATAGATAGTAAATTTATCATAAATGTACTAGTTTGGAGTTTTTGGTGGTAAATAAATTAGTTTGGTTAAATTTATCACATGTGTATGAGTTTAGGATTTATGATGATTAAAAAGTCAGTTTGAAATAAATTTGTCATAAGTGTACCGGTTTGAGTTTTTTTTTTTTTTTTTTAATTATTATTATTATTATTATTATTATTATTATTATTATTATTATTATTATTTGGCGTTATATTTTGTTTCTATGTTTGAGTCAACCTCAAAAATTTCCCCTTTCATGTGATGCTCCCATTTAATGAAAGAGCCTCAACCCTAATTAATCACGCCAAAGGTCCCTTCAGCTTTTCCCTTGATAGTTGATACCCACACTTCTAGAGAGATTCACATGCACCGTTCGCAATTAATAGAAACCCATCGCCGACGCTTTCTCCATCAAAACCCTCACAAGAAAACTGCTCGAAACCCTAACGACCTTCCTCCATCAACTTTATCAAAGAACCTCCTCATCTGAGCAACCAGCAAAAGCACTCGAGTCCTTTTCTTGATCACGACTTCATCCCTCGGATTCAATCCCTTATCGATCACAAGTTCACGGCCAGTCTCAAGCTTGCGTCGAAGAGGAACTCCCGTCGTCGCCATGGCCCATGAAGACCGAGAAGAGTCAACAAGAAAGCCGCAGTTCCCGCTCGACGCGAGCTCCTACAAGATCCTTGGCGAGATTGGGTCCGGCGTCAGCGCGGTCGTGTACAAGGCCCTGTGCGTGCCGATGGGCTCGGTGGTCGTCGCGATCAAGTCCATCGACCTTGACCGCTCCCGCACCGACCTCGACAGCATCCGACGCGAGGCCAAGACGCTGTCGCTCCTCTCCCACCCCAACATCCTCAACGCCCACTGCTCCTTCACGGTGGACCACTGCCTCTGGGTGGTCATGCCCTTCATGTCCGCCGGCTCGGCACAGTCCGTCATGGCGTCCTCCTTCCCAGAGGGCCTCCCCGAGGCGTGCATCGCTGTCATCCTCCGGGAAACCTTGAACGCCCTCTCCTACCTCCACAAGCAGGGCCACTTACACAGGGACATCAAGGCGGGCAACATCCTCATCGACTCAGGAGGCGCCGTGAAGCTTGCTGACTTTGGTGTATCGGCCTTGATATACGAACCTGGTTCAGGCCAGGGGTTATCGACGTCTTCGAGTTCATCGTCGTTGATGCTGACCAGTATCACTGGGACGCCCTATTGGATGGCACCGGAGGTGATACACTCGCACAACGGGTATGGATTCAAGGCAGATATATGGTCTCTTGGAATAACCGCGCTCGAATTGGCCCACGGTCGGCCTCCTCTATCTCATCTCCCGCCTTCGACATCTTTGCTCATGAAGATCACAAAGCGCTTCCGGTTCTCTGACTACGAGAAGCACAAGAAGGACGACCCAGTCCGAAGGAAGTTCTCGAAATCGTTCAAGGACATGGTGGCTTCTTGCCTCTGCCAAGATCCTTCCAGACGACCCACCGCAGAGAAGCTCTTGAAGCACTCTTTCTTCAAGAACTGCAAAGGGTCGGAGTTTCTTGCGAAGCAGGTCTTGAAAGGGTTGCCTAGCGTTGAGGATAGACACCGGCAAGCCAAGCTCTTACAATCCTTGTCGATGAACAAGGGTGGCGAGGATGGTGGAGGGGAAGATGATGGTGCCGAGTCAGGTGATCCCCAGGGTAAGCATAGGAGGATAAGCGGGTGGAATTTCAATGAGGAAGGGTTTGAGCTTGACCCGGTTTTCCCCAACGAAGTTGCTCTTCATGATTCATCAGCACAGCAAGCTAGTTTCGAAGGCGAGGGAATGGACCGAGACAACGTGGCCGGATTGAAAGGGCCCTTTGAATTGGCGGGCTCTACTGACCAATCTAGCGCCAGCTCACCTGCCGGAGCTGCCAACGAGAGTGAAGATGAATGCAGCGACCATCAGGGAAGTGTTCAGGTGGCGATCCACAACGCGGCTCAAGGCTTTGATAAGGAGGTGATGATGGGGAGCTTGGCGCTGCTGAAGAGGAGCTTGGAAGATGAACTGCAGAAAGTGAACAGTTTGATGAGTCTCCTAGGAGGAGGAGGAGATCGGATAGGTGTGGAAATAGCCAATAGAGAAGAGCAGTTGGTGCAGGTGATTGACAAGCTGAGGGCTAAGTTGGAGAGTGAGAAGAAGAAGAATTTCGAGTTGGAGAGAGAGTTGGAATGTCTCCAGCACCAAATTAGCAGCGCTGGCGGCGAGACGACAGATGACGCGCCAGTTAGAGATTAAATGATGCTGTCCATGATCAGATATGGAGAATCAAATTCTATTGCTTTTCCTTAGTTGTTGCCTTTCAATTGTGTGTTTCTCTAGTGCATTAAGGATATGAGATTAGAGATCTCAGTTATTCGCTGTTCAACAATCACTTGATCAGTGATCAATGTGGAATGCATCGAATCACTTACAATTCGAGAAATTAGCAAAAACGTTCCTAATTTGATTGTGCTTTGTACCTTATTTTTCGTATTTTCTCCTCGAGAGAGAAACAGACCTATTCCATATATAAATTGGGTCGTAATATGCTACCAAGGCATAGATTAGATTTGAGAGTCGTTCGCCTATTTTTGAGTGAAAGCAGAAAGTTTCTCTAGTGCTACTTCTGCTTTGAAATTACCGGGAGCGACACTCACCATTATGATCAATCAAGCAAAGTGAACAAATACTGTGTTGAAATTAGTTTCTAGGTATCCAAATAAAAGCCTTGATTAGGTCGAAAGGTGTACAGCATCATGCTTTGTTTTCCAATTTTGGGAATATGAAAAAACGACGATGTACCCATATTTGGAATGAAAAAAAAGCTTGGGCTTCTTAAGCTTGCGGAGGAGATCGAGCCATCTACGACTTGGCCCAATACACAGCGATGTGATAGATCGGTTCGTGAGGTATACTTTGGTCATAGAACCACACCGCAAATTAACATTAGTCGTTTGTTGTTGTTTGATCTCTCTGTTTTTTTTTTTTAAATTAAATTATAAATAAAGAAGAGATAATTTAGGAGATTAAGATAAGCCCAAAAAGGTAAAGGAAAATTAGAGGAGATCAAGAAAGATTTTAGCGAGGTCTTTTGGGGGTATTAATGGGATCACATAAAAAAACTACATATTTCAAGAATCTTGGACCGCCAGATCAAAACAAAAGAGTTTCCGTTCATTAGGTCGAATTAAAATGAAGAAACATGCAACTCGTTCATCTGGTTAATAAGTGTTCTTTTTAAATTAATTAATATCCTCAATGAAAAAATTATTGTTGTTGAAATGTTGAGGATGACCTGTTGATATTTGGACTTACATATAAAAAGTCACTAGTTCCTCGTAAGCACATGCTTACATTTTCAGTACGAGAAGTTACTAAGCCTGGTTAAAAGATTACTAGTAAATAATACTTGAAAAAGGGCGCTATTCTCTACCCGATCAAAGATTACTTCGTTCAAATTTGCAAAACACATAAAAAAAATAGTTAGTTTTTGATTGATTTGGAATTTTACGTTACTTAAAGTTACTCATAGGATTTTTTTCTTTATTTGAAGAAAATGTTGATATTGAAGTTCCCTTTTTGTCGGTGCTTTTGTGTTTTGGGAATTATTAGATTCAAAATATAAAAACTGAAAATATATTAGCAAAGATATTTTATTTTTTTAACAAAAGAAAAAAAACGCTAACCCAAGCACGATGGAAGAGAATGACAAAGGCGTGTTAGTGATTGCCCCCGGTCCCCCCACCCTCCCACACCTCACATGAGGGGGAGCTTATGGAAATCGATTACATCAACTATGGAAACCATTTCAGTGACCTTTTGACTTCGTTGATTTTAGAGGATCTAGATTTATAAATTTTCTAAGTTTGTCAATCTATCATTCAGTTTGGGGATAGATTCAAGGCTGTCAAGCAAATGTAGAGCTTAATTCGATTCATCGTGCTACGATCAGCACCTTGATTTAGACTCATGGGCCAAAATTCACTCCCTTCTTCATCTGTAGAAACAGCGTCTCACCAACGCCAATTAATGAAAGCAAAAGGTGACCAGACAACACGTTGCATCGGCTTCAAGAGTGCTCTTGATGAAAGAATAGGAAGATTAGGAAAAGAGATAATCAATGTAAGAACATATCTAAGTTAAGAAAAATACATGCTCTGATGTGACATCAGTTGAAGGAGGGTTAATATGCGCACATCATGCTATTTATGTAAGGATGAATATTCTCTGAGGGTTGCATGAAATCCTCAGGATAAAAGTAGGATTAGTAAATTTACCGTCTGTCAAGAGTGGAAGATACTTTTTGTTTCTTTCCGCACGTCAAGAGGTGCTTCAGCACGCATACCCACACCCACAGAGAGAGAGAGAGAGAGAGAGAGAGAGAGAGAGTAGAGGCGTGGGGGTGTTGATGAGACAGCAACCAATGAAAAACGACTTTGATTCTCTGGGAGTTTCTAACATTTTGTCAGTTCTTGAATGATTAGCAGCTAACAAATCCCAATTCAACTCTAGTCCCTCCTTCCCTCCCTCTCTCTCTGTCAAAAGGAGATTGGAAAAAGTCTGGCATCTCTTCACTTCAGCAAGTCCATACCTATCTCGATCATTTTCAAGTGGGAAAAACATGAAATCTCTGTTGTAGAAGCTTGTTAGGGGACTCAGAGTCAGACCCATATCTAGCATGGCCTTGGACTCATCTCATTGGCCATCAGTCTCTCGCTATATCCCACCTAAATATGGGGCACTATCTTTTGTCAACATGAGTGCTCTTAGATTCTTTCTCCTCCTTTTTACCAAATCCTGGAAACATGAAAAGAAGCTCAGTATGCTGAGAGCTCAAATGCCCTAGGAACTAGAACCTATTTAGTACTCTTATGAACGGGCAAGCTTTGTAGAGCACATCTGCAAGGGAAAAAGTATCCCCTGCATCTATATAATATAAGTATATATAGCATATAGGATCTTTTATTTCTTCTTTCTTTCTTTGAAAAAAGAATTGGTCAACATTTATGAAAAAAATTATGTAAGGAAAATGAGGCAATGGTTGATGATATCTCCCATTAAACAAATGATGGAGAACATATTATTTGCAAACCAATGTATCCTTTTATGTTCAGTAGGGATAGAGCCTTCCATTCGATGCACATCCCACGTGATACGATGATATACCACCACAGAGATTAAAAAGGTTCTCAAAGCGAATGAATTGAACAAATCAAGAATAAAATAGACAAGCGAAAGTCAGAGACACAAATTTAGGTAGTTATGTAAAGTGGAGAAGTTGTTACCATATACTCAAACTTGAGAAATAAAGTAAACTCCTGCAAACCAGAGCTCCAATAGTGTTGAAGACGGGAAACACTAAATCATCACAATGATGATTTGTTGAAGACTGACAGAGAAGTGAAGTAAATATCAAACTCACTCGAACCCCTTTTACGAGAAGCATTCAAAAGTTCGATTCAAGAGGGGCAAAGGCTTGATCCACGATGGTCGGACATTCGACCTTAATTTGCATAGCTGGTGAGAGGGTGGGAGTTTCCACCTTTTTATATTACTCTGTATGCGTTTAGCTAGATTTCCATATTCAAAGAACTAGCGAATTTAGGTGTTATCTTCTTATACCGGGCAACCACAGGGACCAGCTCCAAGCTAATTCAAGATCACTAAAGCACAAAATGGGCTACCAAGAACCAGTTATACAATTCTTAACTACTGACTTACAAGGTGTTTTTGCAGAAATATTTTCGGTGCATTAAATTTTCTCTTTCAGGAAGAAAAATTCACCTAGAAATCCATCCAGACATTTTAAGAGAACAATAGCTTGTCCCTTGAAAACGCTAGGCTTTTATCTGAGAGGACACGAATATCTTAAAATCTTTGTTGGCTTGAAAAGACATGCGACACAAAGGTCGATGACATGACGGGGTAATGTTTCTTGAATCCTCCCCATAGGACACATGGTCCATCATTTCTCCGTTCCGTGACCGTTGAATCACATAAGAGCCAACGACATTAAGACACGTGACATTGACCAGGTTCCATCAGGTGACCCCATGGTTAAGAACTATTCTTTCGCGAGAGAAAGAGAGAGAGAGCAAGAGAGAGAGAGTTTATCTTTTGTTTGTGTATGTGTTTGTTGTGTTCTCCTAGTTAGAAGGGAATTGCAAAAAGCAGTAAGTGGTTGAAAGAACATCCACTGTAATCACTTCCCTCTTTAGGAAAAAGGGCATAATCCGGCAACTCAAGCCCTCCTGTCATAGTAAGTAGCGACCTCATAAACACATGCCCCGCGTTTACCTCTCTCTCTCTCTCTCTCTCTCTCTGTCTGTCTCTCTCTCTCTGTCTCTGTGTCTCTCTCTCTGTCTCTGTCTCTCTCTCTCTGAGTTTCTTTTCTTGTCTTTTATCCTGAGGGATGATGTGGGATTAGATTCTTGCTTTCTAGTACTCACTTATAGCTTTCTGAGTTCTTGAATAAAGGGAAAGAAAACACGCACACACACAAAAGGCCGCTCATGGAGAGGAAGAGTAGTTTGAGCAACAGCTTGAAGGACCACTGCACGAGAGACTCCTCCACCACCACCACCCACCACCGCCACCACCACCACCACCACCACAACCACCACCATCAGAGGCTGAACATGATAAAGGTGGGCTCTTCTCTGATCGGCAACTACCCAAGCCACGCTGAAGATTACCTGAGTGGACTCTCTTGGCCTCCGAGGTCTTACTCGTGCAGCTTCTGCAAGAGGGAGTTCGGATCGGCCCAAGCCCTTGGCGGCCATATGAATGTCCACCGACGGGACCGTGCGAGGCTGCGGCAGTCGAGTCCCCCCCCACTGCCAGCCAAGGCCGAGAAAACAGATTGTAGCGGCGGCCAGTACCCACTTCTCGGCCTTAACCTCAACCATAACCCTAAACCTAACTCCAACAACCCTAACCCTAATTTCTCCTCTTCTCCTTTGTCCTTGCCTCCCCATTTTGCTCGAGCATTGCCAACCTCGATTCGTCCTCCTCCTCCTGCCTTTTCTTCGACGCTGCCATCGATTAATTTCCCTCCGGCCAGTGAAATGGGACGGGCTCGCAAGTGTCTTGCCACTAGGGTTGGCGAAGCAGATTGCGGTTGGACTACTCAAGGAATTGCCAAGGATACTAAGGCTGTTCGGCTGGGGATGCAGGTGGATCTTCTCGACAATTTTAAAGAAGATGAGGTCGATTTGGAACTTCGCTTGGGGTACTCCAATTAAGTGAGGCTTTTAATACTTGCCATCCTCATGGTTTTCAGTTATATGTTAGCTTTCAGATCTCTACGAGAAGAGTATTATGATTAAGAGTTTATCTTAGATTACTAGTAGCCCAGATCTAAGTTCACATATTGCTATATGTGTATGTATATAGCAATTGTCCTAACTCATCCATTGTACTCGATCAACCTAATCTAAATGTGCTTCCTTCTTGATGTGACTTGTTCGACCTATTTGCTTCAATTTCAACTTCATTGTTCTTTCCATCTTTATTTATTTATTTATTTATAAATCTTGTGTAATGGTGAGGTTTCTGGTAGATATTTTCTTCTATGATGCTGGGTTTTTGTGTGTGAGAGGAGAAAGAAGGAAAGAAGAGAAAAGGGGGAGCATTCATATCTTGGGGTAACCTTTGCTTTTTACTTTTCACTATATCCAACTTTTTAACATCACTCTTTTGCTAAGAGGGTTCTTGGGTAGGTTAACTGTTACTTAACAACAAGAATAGTTGGAGTTGTACAAAAGAAAGTAAACTAGAGCAGCTCATTGTCCTGCTTTTTTCTGTCAATTATCCTTTTCATTTTTTTAGGAAAAAAGTTAGCTTAAATATCAGTCAACCAACACTGTCTTGATGATATAATAGGGCTACAAATGTTTGATGGAATGACCAAAAAAATGAGTAAAATATGAGAAAGCAATGTGGTGAGCGAGGGTACGTGTAGGATAACTGTAGCTGCTGGACATTGTTGAGGAATAAGAGAACAACATGATCAAACATGGGGCATAGACATCATTGTCTAAAGACGCAGCAAAGTGAGATTTGGATGATGTGTGTTCTTTAGGGGATATCTCCAGTTCTCATCGTGACTTGCCGTAACTTTCTGGCCGTTAGGAAATTGAAGCTTTTCGATTAGAATAATCTACCACACATGATCCAAACGCAGATTTTATAATAGCTTTTTGACGAATGATGCGCTCATGGCATGACGTGGTTTCGGATTTCTTCTCCCTAACACATACGAGACTCACTGATAAGGTTGTTGACTGAGTACTGCACAAATCCAGTGAATGCTTGCCAAATCGTTTATTCTCTTATAGCGCTGTGTTCTCCTTTACTCTTAGTAGGACGGGAGGAAATTTCCTCCAACCAATCTTCTGATTAGTGAGCTATAAATATATACGTGATCTATGTTTATATTTAGTTCATTTTGCATGTGAGTAATATTTTGTAACTTGTAACCCGCCAAATTAGTAGGTCGAATTTCTTGGGGCAAAAAGTATTGGAAAATTTAAGCCTCTTTGACAATACGATGTTACTGTTATTGTATCTATATCTATCATAGCAAAATGCTACATACATACATACATACATACATACATACATACATACATACATACACACATGCATACATATATAGATGACGTATGTATGTGTGTATTCTTCAAAATATACGCATTTTTTAATTTAATCTGACTAGGCCTTAATGTCTGCATATGAGAGCAGCAAGACAGCACTTCCCTCATCCCCAATTGACGTAAAGATTGTTCATGCGCCCTCCCTAACAAGCGCATTAGGGATATATTTTAAGTTCAACGGCAGAGTCTGTTATTCGTGTCTCCTAGTTTTTCAATTCGAACTGATTTCAAAATAAACGTACAAAGTACAGCATAACTTCCAAGACTGAAATTGTCTTGACGATTGGCTTGGCAATCTTGAAATAAAGAACCGTTTGGACACTATGTTTTACTCATAGGCTTCTAGAAAATTGATTCATGTTTAGTTACGTGATAAAGTAGGGATAATAGATTCTAGACGTCCTATTTACTTTTATTTACCGAAAATAAATAAATAAACATACAAAGTACTATTGTCTACTATAGATCTCTTTGTCACATCGACAAAATCCATCAAATTTATAAGAAGAAAAATGGTTAATCGCAATAATTACATAACCTACACATGATGTAGCGAGTCGCACTTTTTATATAAGAAATTGATTATTTTACATCTCAAATATCTAAAATTTGACTAACGAGGCATGATATCAAGTATTAACTATGGTTTTTACTAGGGTAAACCACACTGGCATTCAAAAATATGTTGTAAATGCAACCATTAATGCACTCAAAGAACCCAAAATATATTCCTCGGTTTACAAGAGCTAACATCTGTTACATGGGCTATGATTAAGTAGGCATAGAAGTCTGTACTGTTTCATGTGTACAGATGGTCATCATTAGCTGGGGTCGAGTTCCAAGGCACAAAAAAGTAAATAGACGTAGAAAGTTATAATGCCATTTCATTCACTAATATATTAATTCACCCAACGGAAGGGAAAAGAATTCGCTGTTCGTAATATATTTTCTTCTCCCTTTTCAGATACTCGATCCGGGCAATTCGACATTCAGGTAATAAATACCTTTCTTTTTACTTCGAGAATTATCACAATCTCTCCAATTTTTGTCCTGGTCCCTTTTCGTGTTTGGAGTTTGATGGTTGTGATTACTAAACGAAGTGCCAAAATTTTTTATTTTAGAAGCAAATTACGTGCTTAGAAATTAGAATACAAGTCCAAAGTCTAACATACTTGTCACATATTACCGGATCTGTTTCATAGACAAATATACCCATCATGCTAATTGTTACTAAACTCCAGTCACATTATTACCATTTGGGAACACTATATGAAGAAGTTATATATTATATATGCCACATGAGCTCGATATCCGTTCTATTCAAATAAAATATCTATAATATTGGCATTGCGTCTTATAAGTTATAACTAGATCTTCTTAAGTTTCTTGGACCTTAAAAAATGCCAAAAGGAAAAGTCTTACATAAAGAGTTCACTGGAGTATGACTTCATCAAATTCAACAGACATTGGGTGCACAATAATGATTATGGTAATAATTAATCAGAAAGAAATTTTCAGATTAATAATCTTGATGGGGCTTGATTTCACCGCCTTTTTTCTCCTTCTCTAACTCAGAGTTTTGGAGTCTTTCCACGCACGCACGCACACCCAAAAAAATGAAAAATAAAAAGAAAACTAGAAGAACCAATCAAAAGATTTGTAGGGGTACTTGAGTGGTCAAAAAGGGTCCATGCAAACGGACGACGACATGCAATAACTACACGAGAAGGAACAATCAAACACAACTTAATGCGTTTGTTTCTGTATGTCTCGATGCAAGGCCAAACAAAGATCTCTCGGAGCATCAGATGTTGCATGATTTTAGAAAAACAAGACATCATAAGTTAGTACAGTGGGCGAAAGAACATGTTTCATAAAATGGCGATAGGGAAAAAGAGAGGATTTTCAGACACACCTGTGGGAGATCTCACTATCGTTCATGTTCTAGTGTCATCAGCATCTGGCGAAAAAGAAAAGGGAGAAATGTGGTGTCACGTGGAGGACCGCGAGCGGTGATGTTTTCCGAAACCTGACGGTTTGCATATTCCCGACAAGGGTCGTGGCAGTCATGTGGCATGATGGCATTTTCCGTAAGAGGAATGAAGGATGAGACGTTGGAGTAACAGAGAGAGAGAGAGAGAGAGAGAGAGAGAGAGAGAGAGGGAGAGAGGGAGATGTGACTCATAGTGGGTACAAAGCATAGCATCTGTTTGAGTCTTAAATTTTTGCACATGCTTACGAACAATGACGATGTTGTTCCGTGGTCTAGCACCTTGAAAGATTGAGAGGAGAGTGCAAGAAAACAAAGAAATTCGAATTGGTAGCGCAAGATGAAAACGAACTTGAATGTTCAGAGGATGAGGCATGAGTTTATAATATTCCATTGTTCAATGGTCGAAATATAGGGTGAAGTGATTGATACTTTTCTGGTCAAATTCATGGGCCTTGTTAACTCAATTGATAATTGATATAATGCACCTGCTAGTTCAAATTCGTTTAGGGAATGAAGTTAGAGAATAGCACATGGCTTTGGCTTTCACTCTTTCGTTGGCATTCTTTAAGCATCATCGTCCTAAACTTGACATTCTTGAATGACCACAAGAAGCCTATTAAAACTAAACCCTTTAGACTCAACTTAATTGGTAAAATTAGATGCTTTGATTATTAGTCTCAGCAATCTTAACAGGGCAATCAAAACCTTAAAGGCATCGAGTAAAGGTTTATATATATAAAATCATGATTGGCGTCATGAACGAGCGGAGAACGGGTTAATCAACTTACAATAATTACAATTTGTAATATCTCATCCATGATGTACTTTGAGCTATTAGTAAAGCTTCAAACCGCAAATGTTGACTGCTGTTGATCTTGGGTGCATCATCACACGTTCACACAGTCTCATCACGAATAAAGCACGTCATTATTGGAGATCATATGTTCTGTGTCGTAGACGAGTCAACAGGCATTGCTAGGGACTGACGTGAGCTCCTGCTTGAATGTGTAGGTGGTGAAAAAAATGGGAAAAGATTGAAAGTGATCACACGATGGATTTGGGTGGGTCTTGATGGAACCCTAGTTGTGCGTAGATCTAAAAAGAAAGCAAAGAACCAGTGATGATCCGCACTGATACAGACAATGTAGAGAGAGAGAGAGGCCCCACACGTGTGGGACGAGGTCGAGAGATGAAAGGAAAAAGGAGGGACAAATGGGATAAAGGAGAAGCAGACCAAGGTGGTCATTTTAGTGAAATGGAGTGAATAGATAGGGCATGGCACAAAGGAGAAAGAACCGGTCGGCGCATATATATACGTACATACCCCAATGTATGCGCGCCACCACTTATTTCACTCACTCAATAGTCAATTTTCTTTTTCTGCCTGTGAAAAAAATTGAGTTGAAGAACTAATTATGTGTTCATGTGCTAATAAGAAAAAAATGAATCAAAGGGAGCAGCCGGCTAAAAGTTCGAATCCCCGTGATAAACGTCGTCCGATTAATTTCTTGCAGGGTTCGCGTAATGATTAAAAACAGGCTTATTTTTTTGGACTAGATGCAAATACAAAAATTCGATAATTCACAGCATCAAAATGCATTTGGATCATCCATCCACTGGCTCGCATCTTATCTCATTCTTGAATCAAAGGGAGCATCTGGCTAGAAGTTCAAATCCGCATAGTAAAAGTTGTTCGAGAAAATTCCCACCAGGGTGGCGTAATGGTTAAAAAACAGGCTTATTTGTTTGAATTGGACGCAATTACACGAATTCGACATCTCACACCATCAAAATGCATTTGGACCGTCCATCCGCTGGCTCTTATTGGTATGTATCATAGGTCCAAAATTTCCCTATTTAAGGTGGGTTTGTTCTTCATAAGGGGAAAAAAAGAGTTAGAATGTTAGAAACAATCTATCTAAGTAACATAAATCAAGTGCCATGTATTGCATCTTATTATTTGTTAACCCTCTAATATGCATACATCCCATTTGATTATCGAAGCCATTTGCAAAAATTGATTTCATACTTTGTCGTTGTATGGTTTAAAGGTTATGATGAGATCACAAGTTCGAGTTACTACGATATCCTTTTAAAATTTAAAGACAAGGCCAGCGATACGAGAAGCGTGGAACGTCCCTCCTGCTGTTCGGTATTGAAGTCCAAAAACGTGCTGGGGAAAAGAAGGAGAAAATTATTGGCCCAAAAACAAAAAAAAAAAAGAGCAAACCTCAAACTCAAAAGTTGAAGAAAAACACTACAAAAGCTTTTCAAGACATTTTTCCAGAAAAAAAATTATCTAGAAAGTTTTTAATCTATAGATAATATAATGGTCAATTCAATCCTAAATATTTCAATTGTGCCAAATTAATGCTAAACTTATTGTATGACAGCTAATTAAATTTTTAACCTTTCAATTGTGCTAATTTAATCCTCAATCTTTGAGATAATGACACAAATAATCTCTGAACTTTGGCTCAATGTACAATTTGGTCAATGAAATTTTAATTTTTTCAATGTGATCCTTAAACTTCAACTTAATATGCAATGTGGTCCTTGAACTTTTCATTTGTTTAATGTAGTCCATAAACTTTTGGTATGCATTTAATAAAGTCCTTGAATTGTATGGAAATGTTTAATATATTCCTTTTTTTGAATTAATGAAAAAGGACTACGTTAAATATTTTCATACAATTTAGAAACTATATTGAACAAGTACTAAAAGTTCAAGGACTTTAATAAATTAAAATTTAGGGATTATATTGCACATTGGGTTAAAGCTAGAGACCATATTGAACAAATTAAAAATTTAAGAACCAAATTGAGCATTGGATAAAAGTTTAGAGACCGTTTGTATCATTTTTTTAAATCTTTTTTGTCAATTTGGTTTTCAACTTTTTAAATTGTCAATATAGTCATTTTGGTTAATTTTGATTGGAAATTGCTAATGTGGCATTCCAATTAGTTGTGGCCATTCTCTATGATGCGACCAAAGTTGATTTGGATATTTTTTGATTTTTCTAAAACTATTTCAATTTTTTATTAATTTTTTTCTATTTTCCCTTTTCTTTTCTTTTTCTTCTATTCACACAAGGTCAACCACCTTTGTCAACCACCTTGCCCTAGTACAAGATTGGGTGAGAGTTTGCAACACCGTTGCTTAGATTCAGTGAGAGCCACGACCCTTATCTACGGCCGACAAGGGCTTTGCGGCCCTGCTAGCCTTGTGTAAAAAAGAAAAGAAAAGAAAAGAAAAGAAAAGAAAAGAATCAATAAAAAATTTGAAATAATTTTAAAAATTGTCCATGTTAGCCTTGACCGCACCACGTAAAATGACTAGTATGAGTAGACCGCAGTCTCAACGATTTTATGCCAAAATTAATCATAATGACTATATTAGTAAATCGTTAAAAAATTTAGGACTAAATTGGCAAATCATTAAAAAGTTTAGAATTAAATTACCATAATTGAAATGTGTAAGACTAAATTGGTCGTGGTACAATTGGTTTATGATTAAATTAGTATAATTAAAAGGTTTATGACTGAATAGACCACAATGCAATAAGTATATGACATTTTGGACAATTTTCTCAATTATCTTGTTGCTTTTTAGTAGTTTCATTGGGGATTTAATAAGTGTGCCTTTTCATTTGTGATATCATGCTTTATCACCAATCTCTTTTGGACAATTAGCCTTTCAGTTTTTATATTTGGCATAATTTTTCCTTTTACTTCGAGACACAATATCAATATTATTACTATAATGTCGTACAAGATCGATGTGTCATAAAAAACCATCATGTCATGTACTATCGGATCGACTGAACCGATCAAAACGGCGTGCCTCAAATTGGATGATACTGAATTGAATCGGGGAAACTGGGCAGCTTGATGGGATACTCCAGACGATGCTTAGCTTAAGCGTGGTTACAAATGCTGACTTTCTAACGCCACTATACTACGAGACGACTAGGAAAAGAAGAGATTTATAGAGAGACCAAATGGGCCCAAGCCCATCAGAATCGAGTCCACTCCAATCCAATTTAACGAGACCTCTGTATCACAAAATTCTTAGGCCAGTCCAAATTCCAATAGTGGTGCGATGGACCTGCTCGAAAATCTTTACTTGAATTATTCTCAATACATTAGTACCTCTGGCCCAAAAAACAAGTAGAAATCTCGATTATCTTGAAACGTAGAAGTGTTTGGGATTGTTATTATATCCATTTAGCAGTGCATAAAACTGCGGATAGTAGGACTTTTTTATTACTCAAAATAAAACACAAGTTGAAAAAGTTAAAACACTAATTACCTGCTGGCCGTGCAACGAATAGCGGATGTGGAAAAGTTTTTATCTTCTGCTGGGTACGGTGAAATGGATAGGGATTTTGATATCTTTGTTTGGTAAACTGCGGAATTGAAGGGAATTAGGATTTTTGTGTTTGGTTATAAGAAAAATGTGGTAGGAATGAGATTGATTGAGAATTTTTAATGTATTTGATGTACATCTATTCAATACTATAATAGTTGTTTTTTTATTAATACGATTTATAATTATGAAATTCTCAATATTAATCATGTTAAACATCGATTATAGTTTATTAACTATAATTTGAAGTTGCTAATTACTATCCATGATTGAATAAAGTGACAATTGATTGATATTACTTAAATATATTTTATAATTATTAACTTTTTAAAGTCATATTTTATTATTAAGCTATAAGTTATTGAATGTAATGATTAAAAAAATTTCTCAGAAGCAAGTTAGAATTATTAATTATATAATACGAACCATATTCATCATCATCTATGATACTATTATAATAAAATGAATCATAAAAAAAATAACTATTTTTTTGGTCAATAACTAATTTATTGAAGTATTCGGACATATTTTATAATAAAATTTTTAATAGGGTGCCTAATTATTTTACGTATAGAAATTAATAATAATTAATGATTAGTGTTTTATTGGTTGTATAACTTTATTTGTTAATTCTGGGTTAAATAAAAGGAATGTAATGGGCCTTCCTCCACCTAAATGGAGGAATCACGAGAAGGAACGGGCATTCCATCTGGAATGCTCCTTCCATACGAATGATGCCAACCAAGCACATGGTTTGAAGCAATGGACATTCCATTACATTTCAATAGCGTCGATATGTTTATCGACAATTACGTAATTACGTAATCGTTGGTGACAGTGAAAAAAGCTCATTGATGATTATGAATGATGATTAATGATGACCATGAAGTGCCACTGTTGATACATGATGATAAATGGTTGACGGATAATCTCGTGTTAAAATATGTCTCGAGTTTGAGTCCAATATAAAATTCGAATATTCCAAATTGGATATGTTGCGGACGTTCGAAATTGAGCAAAGAAGACCCGAATATCAACTTCCCAAAGTTTGAATTTGCGTTGGAGAAATTGGCCGCTGAAATAGGAAAGTTCAACTTTGACTTGGATTTGGATTTTGTTTAAAATATATAGAGATGTGTTTTGGATAAAATTGTTTTAGATAGGAAATTGAATCCTATTAGAAGTTGGCATAATAATAAGGGTTTTACTTATATTTAAGACTTGTGGTCGTGGGTGGTAGACGTGGATCACAAATTGTCTTGAAGCGCCGCGTGAGTGCTTGGTGTTCCACCGTTGATCATGAAGAGTTGGTCTTGAAGCGCCGTCTAGTTGTCGAGTGCTTGTGAGGGATTTTCTTTGTCGTTCTTACTCGTGAATTACATCCAAGAAGTTTAGTGTTTGTAGCCAATTAAATCTTGAGGTAAGATTTGCGTTTAATTCCTTCGTGAGATTGAGAGATTATTTTTCGAGGAATTTTCGGGGCTAAACACTGTGTGAGTTATTGGTTGTAATTGGGGCTTGGGAAACACCGAGAGAGTGTTTGAGTGACTTGAGTGTGTAATCTCCTTGTATCGCTTGATCTTAGTGAAATTCGCTGTCTTTGCTCTCCCCGTGGACGTAGGTCTTTACGACTGAACCACGTAAATCTGGTGTCCGATATATTTTATTCTTCTGTCTATATTATTGTTCGATCGCTCGCCTTAATCGCAACAATTGGTATCAGAGCCAGGCTTGGCTGAGTTGAAGCGAATCAATGGCGACATAAGAGGTATTGACAGATTTGATGGGAATGATTTTAGTTTCTGGAAGATGCAGATTGAAGATTATCTTTACCAGATGAAACTACACTTGCCCTTATCTGGGGAGAAACCAAAGACGATGAAGCAAGCTGATTGGGATTTGCTGGATAGACGAGCTATGGGTGTTATTCGGCTGACGTTGGCTCGTAACGTCGCGTTTAACATCTTGAAGGAGAAGACCACTGTTGATTTGATGCAAGCCTTGTCGATATGTACGAGAAGCCCTCTCGCGATCAACAAGGTCCATTTGATGCGACGTCTGTTTAATTTGAAGATGAGCGAAGGTGCGTCGGTTGCAGATCATATCAATGAATTCAATGTGATTGTTAGTCAATTGAGTTTAGTTGAGATTGATTTTGAAGATGAGGTACGTGCTTTGATTCTGCTATCCTCATTGCCTAATAGTTGGAATACTATTGTTACCGCTGTTAGTAATTCCTCCGGGTCAACAAGTTTGACGTTTGATGGGGTTCGAGATTTAATTCGAGCGAGGACATTCGTAGAAGAGAATCCGCGAACCCGTATCTCGCTCGCTTTAGTAGGTGAAAATAGAGGAAGATCTATAACACGTGTGGGTAATAGTAGTACTAATATAAACATGCGTAGTCAATCTAGGACTGCTAATGTTGTCTGTTGGAGTTGTGGCAAGAGGGGGCATCTTAGAAGGGATTGCATTAAGGTGAAGAATGAGAAGGGTAAAGGAATTATGGTTGATTCTGCATATAATGTTGCAGCTGTAGCAGATAGTGCCGATTATGTCTTATCTGTCACTAATGATTCATCGCTTGATGGATGGATTATGGATTCTGGTTGTTCTTTTCATGTCACACCAAATAGAAACTGGTTTATCATTTATTAGTGCACGGGTAGTGGTAAAGTCCAGTTAGGGAACAACGCTGAGTGCGATGTTGTGGGTGTTGGTGATGTTAAAATCGAATGCATGATGGTATTGTAAGGACATTGACTGGAGTAAGGCATGTTCCGAGTTGAAAAAGAACTTAATTTCCTTGGGTGCCCTAGATTCAGCTGGTTTGGGTATTCTTCAAAAGGTGGAGTTCGAAGGTTGTACAAGATGCCTTGGTGATAATGAAAGGAATCAAGCATGGAGGCCTCGTATAAACTTCAAGGTGAGACAAGTGAAAATTTCGCTGCGGAGACGTCGGATGCATCTGTTCGAGAGTCTTTTGACTACTTCAAGGAAGACACGGGTGTTTGTGCCAAGGCACAAGTTTGATGTCGGTGTCGGGATCACGTTAGTCAAGAGCTTTGATCGAGATGGAGACTGGTAAGTCGATCAAACATGTGCAGACTGACAATAGCATGGAGTCCTGCTTGGAGCTGGTAAATAAATTCTGCATGAAAGAGGGCATAGTGAAACACCGCACTAGTGCTAGTAAATCACAACAATTTGCAGAATTGATGAGTAGAACATTACTAGAGATGGCCCGTAAAATTATCTCTAGTGCTGGTATTGCTAGGAGAATTCTAGCTGATGTGCTAAGTACGGTAAGCTACCTAGTGAATAGATCCCCATCAACTGCTATTGAATGGCAGACTCCTGAAGAAGTGTGGTCAGGTAACGTTGCTGATTATTCTATTCTTAGAATGTTTGGTTGCCCGTGTTATTTTCGAGTGAGTGATGGTAAGCTCGATGGGAGGGCAAGGTGCATATTCCATGACTATGCACAAGGTGAGCGGGTCAATCAGTTGTGGTGCCCGGATATAAATTCACCTGTTGACAGCAGAGAAGTTACCCTTGATGAGTCTCCAGTACTTCTGACTAGGAGTGATTATAGCGGTGTTAAACGGATCGAACGGTGTTCAGCTTGAGGTGGAGTTGTGACCCAGAAACTCCCGAGGTAACGTATACGGGTACTAGCAAAGTAATCGACACAGATGGTGCTCATAGCAAGGTGGAGCCTATAGAGCCAATGGTTGCTGTAACTGCTGAAATTGACAAGGTATGTATTCGATCTCCTGATAGATATGGATGCAACAATGGTTTTGCTTTATCTACGGTTAAGGAGGTTGCATCGGAAAATCCTTGTGGAGCAGTTAACGGTGCTTGGACTTGGATAATATCTGTGGCGGTTGAGCCCATTGGGGCCTATGGGAAAGTAGCAGCAGAGTTTGAATTTTTGCGAAGCGATTGCAACTTGGCTCAAATGTCGAGCCAAGGTGGAGATTGTTAAAATATGTCTCAAGTTTGAGTCCAATATAAAATTCCGAATATTCCAAATTGGATATGTTGCGGACGTTCGAAATTGAGCAAAGAAGACCCGAATATCAACTTCCCAAAGTTTGAATCTGCGTTGGAGAAATTGGCCGCTGAAATAGGAAAGTTCAACTTTGACTTGGATTTGGATTTTGTTTAAAATATATAGAGATATGTTTTGGATAAAATTGTTTTAGATAGGAAATTGAATCCTATTAGAAGTTGGCATAATAATAAGGGTTTTACTTATATATAAGACTTGTGGTCGTGGGTGGTAGACATGGATCACAAATTGTCTTGAAGCGCCGCGTGAGTGCTTGGTGTTCCGCCGTTGATCATGAAGAGTTGGTCTTGAAGCGCCGTCTAGTTGTCGAGTGCTTGTGAGGGATTTTCTTTGTCGTTCTTACTTGTGAATTACATCCAAGAAATTTAGTGTTTGTAGCCGATTAAATCTTGAGGTAAGATTTGCGTTTAATTCCTTCGTGAGATTGAGAGATTATTTTTCGAGGAATTTTCGGGGCTAAACACTGTGTGAGTTATTGGTTGTAATTGGGGCTTGGGAAACACCGAGAGAGTGTTTGAGTGACTTGAGTGTGTAATCTCCTTGTATCGCTTGATCTTAGTGAAATTCACTGCTGCTCTCCCCGTGGACGTAGGTCTTTACGACTGAACCACATAAATCTGGTGTCCGATATATTTTATTCTTCTGTCTATATTATTGTTCGATCGCTCGCCTTAATCGCAACATCTCGTTTGATGGAAAAACTAGTATATAGCCAATTATTATAATTTTGACCAAGTGTTGGAAATGGGGAAATGAGGAAAGAAGGAAAGAAGATAGATTAAAGAATCCGAAGCATGGATGTCAAGCTGTGATTGCATAACTTAATGGCCTCATGAGTTGTAATCACTTGTAGATAGAACCTAAGTGTGGATGAGAAGCCTAGAGTTGCGAAAATGCAGTTGTGATAGTATTTAGAGTATTAACTGCTTATGAGAAGTCATCTTTAGTCAATTATAAAAAGCTGCCGTGATTATAGAAAATGTTATTTATCATCCGAAACACATTTTCCCGATGTAATTGCTATTGTCTTTTAAGTTTCCATCATCTACAATTTATACCTTTAAATTTATTGTTCTTCTTCTTTGTTAAACCCATTAAATTTCCATCCGGAAACCCAATGAACCAATCTCACAAAAAACAAATGATAAATTTTTTGGTAAAAGATTTTTCACTGCTTAGGTCAACACCCATTTTTGGTAAAATGGATTTTAATTTTTACTCTCATTTTTTCCGAAATAGAAAGAAAGAAATGAACAGTATAAAAAGAAAAAGAAAACGAAATTGAAAAGCTTCATCACCCTCTAAAAATGAACTGGCAATGGAAGAGAGAAGCCGTACAAAAGCGAAATCCAATTGTTGTCCCCTTTTTTTTTTTTTTTTGTTTGGTCGAAGAAGAAAAGCTGTCATTTAAGTAATGTAACCATTACACCCAGCAGCTGTAGCGTCCGAAACTAGAATATCTAACAAACAGGAAGGGGGCACTTCGGCCCAATTAGCAACTAGGGTTCTATCCTTGTGGGCCTTCGCGGCCCAGTCGGCTGCAAAATTTGCTTCGTGTTTGCAATGCCGCATGTGAAGGCTGGAGGACCTACGCGAGAGAACAACAGCTTCAACAAGTAGGGATCGCACCTCCCATGGCGTCGTACGGTCGTCGATCACAGCATTAACCAGCAACAAGCAGTCAGATTCAACCACAATCGGATCCTTCGTTCATTCGCGTTGGATCAAGTACTGTGAAGTGAACAAAAAAGGCAAAGGTTTCAGCCTGCAGAGGCGATGAGGCAGCGAAATCCCGGGTAAATCCTTCTATCAGCTTTTCGGTGTGATCTCGGCATAGACATGGCATTGAGCCTAGGTTGCTTTCAAGCGTAAAAGCCCCATCAATGTTGCATTTCAGGACACCAGGATCGGGAGGTCGCCAGACTTGGGAAGATAGGGTTGATGGCCATCTAGTTGCAGCAGAACGAAGCTGTAAATGCCGAGTTGTGTGAACCTGTGTGGAGACAACACTCAACAGATGTAGTGGATCAGGGCGATGGCTGCGGAAAACAAAGTTGTTCCTTGCCTTCCAGATCTGCCATAGGATCGCAGCTATTGTGTCGAAATCAGGTAAACTCTGTTTCTGAGTAGCTCTATTTGCTAGCCATTGATCTAAGCAAGGGATGTCGTGAGGGGTTAGAGAAATACCAACTGTGGGATGAGACCAGATCTTTGTTGTCCACGGGCAAAAGAGGAAGAGGTGTTCAAGGGTTTCCGGGCTATTGTTATTGCATAGATTGCAGACTATATCTGTGCTGATATGACGTCGAAAGAGATTTGCCTTTGTCGCCAAAGCATTATGGCAGAGGGACCAAATAAAGGTCCGGATTTTAGGCGATAGATGTAGATGCCAAATGCTTTTCCATAGTTTCATTGGTGCTTGATATGATGTAGAAGGCGTGTCTGTATAAATCTTTGAGTCTGCTTTCTTTATTGCGTGATAGCCACTCGCACCGTATTTGACCATGGATAGTGTCCGTCGCATTTGCCTGTCCTCTATATGATTCGGTCTAATCGGAATGCTGGTGATTTCTTGAATGGTTTGAGCATCATAGTAAGGTTCCGTCGATTTAAGAGACTAGTATTCAGTGCACTTTGCCAGCCCCAAGAAGGACGCGCCCTTTCTCCCATTGTTGCGGCTCCGGATTTTCACTAAGAATCAAAAGAGTTATAAGTAAGTCATCAACTAGATAAGGTTCCGTAAGATCGTAGTCATCAACTAGATCGATGGGCAGGACCCCCTAAGATTCCTTTAGGGAGCCATCTATCTTCGCGTATTCTAATGTTTTTCCCATTGCCGATAAACCATTGGAGTTTAGGTAAAATCTAGTCTCTTCCTAATAATATACTTTGCCAGCCCCAAGAAGGACGCGCCCCTTTCTCCGCATATATGAATTGTGGTACCGCATCCGGATTTTGACCGCTTTATGGGAGATAGCTCTAGCAGAACCGGAAATGCATTCGATTCTTCACCGATTGGCTGAACTTGTGTGGAGTCTTGAAATTTGACGTTCATTGATTCTTCCAAACCCGAGTCTTCTTGTTGAATAATTACAGGCTTTGCTCAGCTGAGTAACCAAGAAAGAATCCTTCATCTGATTTTTCTTCAAACTTACCAACTCGATCATTTGCATTCTTCAGAATAAAGCATTTACAACCAAATACTCTTTGAAAATAAGCAGCTTGGTTTCTTTTTTTGAAAATTTCATAAGGAGTTTTCTCAAGAATTGGTCTTAAAAATACTCGTTAATAATATAACTGAAAGCCTTTCAATTTCAAAATCTTGAAGAAATATTACTTTCAATTAAAAGAGTTCTTTGCCATTTCTTGTAAAGACCTATTCTTCCTTTCCACAACCCCATTCTGCTTCGGTGTGTATGGAGAGGAGAATTTGTGGGAGACCGTAATCATCACATTTAGTAAAGTCTTGATTTTCAAACTCACCTCCATGGTCTGCACGGAATACTTGAGATAGTGTAACCTTTCTCATTCTCGCACTCCTTAGCAAACTTTGAAAAGAGAGAGAAAGTTTCAGACTTACTTGAAAGAAAGTAGACCCAAGTAAATCGTGAATAATCATCCACTATTACTTGTGCGTAACCTTTTTCCACCAATGCTTCAAGGCTCAAGTAGGTCCAAAATGTCCATATGCGTGCTTTCGCAAGATACCCATTAGTAGAAACTACTTATTGGTTTGTAAGAGTTTCTTACCCACGCATGGGTGCATAGACGACTTTGAATAATTGAGAATAGGCAATCCTCGAACAAGTTTCTTGATGAGATTTGCTGATTTGCTTCATATTGATATGGCCAAGTTTTCGTGCCATAGATTAGCTTCATCTTGTACCGAGATCAAGCACGTGATCTTTCATGATTTACATCCGTAAGATAGATATTTCCATGTTCGTCCGCAAAGGATTGAGAGTCTTTTACCGATTCCCGAGCACTTTCTTTCCCGGAAGTTGATCTTGAATCCAAGATCACACAACTGGCTTATACTAAGCAAGTTGTAATTTAATCCTTCAACTAAGGAAACATTCTTGATTGATAGACTTCCAATCTTGACTGTTCCTCGACCAATGATTCTTCCTTTGTTGTTACCTCCAAAGGAAACTTTTCCTCCGTCTTTCTCGTCAAGTGTTATGAAGCAACTTGAGTCTCCCGTCATATGTCTTGAGCAGCCACTAACTAGATACCATTTAATCTCTTTTTGATAGTGACCTCGTAATTAAAAAGAATTCAAGCTTTCTTTTGTTTCTCCGCATATATGAATTCTTGGTGGTGAAAATAAAGTCCTTTGAGTAATGTGCTGCATAGTGCTGATGGGTTATGTATTAGGCGCCAGGCCTGCTTACCGAGCATGGCCTTATTGAAAGCTAGAACATCTCGAAAACCCAAACCCCCTTCGTTCTTACATCTCTTTAGAACATCCCATTGTGTCCAATGAATACCAGATCTACTGCTATCATTCAGCCACCAAAAGCGAGCAATCTTCTTTTCTATGGCTTTGCAAATCGAAAGTGGAAGTTTAAAAATGGACATGACAAATTGTGGTATGGCCTGTACAACGGCTTTAATAAGAACCTCTTTTCCACCCCTCGAGAGAAATTTTGCTTTCCACCCTTCGAGTTTAGTGTTCACTCTTGCCATAATCCAGGCGAACATGTCTCGTCTAGATCGACCCCAGTCGGAAGGGATCCCTAGGTATTTACCTGTTTTTTGTAGCATTGGGACTCTAAATTCAGCAGCTAAGTTAGCCCTCAAACTATAAGGACAATCCTGGCCAAAGAAAATACCTGACTTGTTCCTATTTATCTTCTGGCCGGTAGCCAAACAGTACCGATTTAGAATATTGGCTAGGTTTTGACATTCCTGGATTGTAGCATTGATGAAAAATATGGCATTATCAGCAAAAAATAAGTGGGAAAGAGTTGGGCACCTTCTGTTGAGCTGTAGGCCTTTTAGGTGTCCCATGTGGAGTGCGTCATGGATTAGCACATATAAGACATTTGCTACCAAGATGAACAAGTAAGGTGACAGTGGGTCTCCCTGTCTTAGTCCCCGAGATGGATGTAAATACTCTAGTTGTTCACCATTAAAAGTGATACTACAAGATACTGTTGTAACACACTGCATTATCCATTGAACCCAGGTGGCATGGAAATCCAATTTGATAAGATAGTCCTTTAGGAAGTCCCATTCCACCATGTCATAGGCCTTTTGCATGTCCACTTTTAAGACTGCTTGAAAATTTCGTTTGCGTTTCCGAACCCACAGCTGATGAAGTACTTCTTGGACAACAATAATATTATCCTGGATTTGCCGGCCACTTACGAAAGCAGATTGCTCAGTAGATATTAGATCAGGTAAAAAGGGCTTAAGACGATTAGCTAAGACTTTGGAGATGATTTTATAGATGTAGTTACAAAGGCTTATTGGTCGGTATTGGTCGAGACTCTCCGGCTGAGCAACTTTTGGAATCAAGGTAATGTTAGTTTTGTTCAGAGAAGCAGAGAGATTACCAGTTGTAAAGAATTCTTGGACAACCATAAAAATGTCCTCTTGTAAAAGAGTCCAATGCTTCTGATAAAAAAGACCATTCATCCCGTCAGGTCCTGGTGCTTTGGTGGCCCCCATTTGGAAGGTGGCCCGCCATACCTCATCTCTAGTAAGCTGGGCCGTTAATATATTGTTCATTTCCTAGGTAACAGTAGGTGGGCATTTTGCCAGAATAGGACCATAGTTCCGATTGCCTTCTGATGTGTATAATGCTGAAAAGAAATTTCTTGTCATGTCTTTCAAACGATCATCTTCCCTAATCCATGTAAGATTGGCATCTTTCAACATTCTTATCCGATTGCGCATTCACCTTTGTAATGTTGTCACATGGAAGAACTTAGTATTCTTATCCCCCCAAGTAAGCCAGTTAACCATGGATCTCATAGCCCAATGTTGTTCCTCCTGTTGCCATAATTTTTGAATGTCCATCTTCAAATTGATAATTTGTTGCTCATCGCCGTAGTTGTTAGAGGAATTGATATGTGTTTGAAGTTGTTGCTGCAGATGTAGTATTTGATTAGTTGCCTGTGAGAATTTAGATCGACTCCATTTTGTTAGTGCTTGAGCGACCTGCTGTAGTCTTCATGGTAGATTAAAAGTTATAGCACATGGGGAATTCCATGATCTTTCAATGACTTCGCCACAATCCTTTTCCTGCAACCAATAGGCTTCAAAGATAAATCATTTGTGCTATCTCCTTGGTCTGGCCTCAGTATTCAATAAAAGAGGGCTATGATCAGAGCCCACTGGTGGAAGTGCATACACCTCAGCCTCAGGGTAGGTAAGACGCCATTCCATAGTGCACAATACTCGATCCAACCTTTCTTTAACTAGGTCGTCACCAAGACGGTTATTCATCCATGTGTAGGCCCATCCCTGGCTACCCATATCCATTAAGCAACAATCCTGTAAAACTTCTCGAAAGGAATACATCCGATGTGGTTCAGCCATTCGACCACCCATTTTTTCCCAAGGAAACAAAACTTCATTAAAGTCACCCGCACATACCCAGGGTATAACATTTGAGGAAGCTATTAGTCGAAGATCTGTCCAGAGTTGTTGTCGTAGTTGATAGGTCGCTAGAGCGTGAACACAAGTTAGATGAATAGAAGTTCCCACTCGAACCTCTGTACAGGTTGTATGAAAAAAATGCTGAGTAGCTCTTTCTATATGGATTATAATATCTTCGTTCCAAAGCATAGCTAGTCCACCAGCCAGTCCAATAGGGTCGCACACCTGGTAGTTGCTTAATTTCAAAATCTCTTATGATGTGCTATTTCCATTTGTCCATGGCAGCTCCCTATCATATATAAGTAATATTATCTTAATTTAAAGTAATAACAAGAGGCCATATATTATCAAAAAAATTCGCAAAAAGGAAAAAAGAAAAAAAAGAGAAGCATTAGCATCAACAGCCGTCTTCAAGGACATGGTCATCAATGAGTATCAATTTGACTTAAACGACGTCATCCGAACGCGTTTTTTTCTCTTCATGCCGTCTTGATTCCAAGATATCCTGAAAACAATCCAGAAGGCAACAAGACTGGATGTGTTTCCACTTTCCAGCGCACTTTTAATTAATTTTCAATATCTTAGTTGATATCAAGGTAGCTATAGAAAAAGGGGGATAGATAGTGTGTTACATCTCATCATTCCGAGCAATTTCCATTTTCAACAAGACTGGAATGTGTTCGTGTATACACGTGTTTAGGGCATAGTTAGTTGAATTAATTAAAACTGTTATATGTTTCGAAGAAAGCTTCATAATTAAAAAAAAAAAAATTATTTTCGAAAAAATATCTTTTGATAAGTATTTCTTGTATCTCAGGTCATGGAATTCAATTTCCTAATTTTGAGTGTGCATATTTTCTTTGATCGTAAATAATTTTCCGTTGATGGATTATTTTCAACAAATCAAACATGTAAAAATTCAGAAAATTAATTTGTGGAAAGTTGTTTTACTCAAACAAATATACTCTAAGATTTATTGTTAGAATACATCTCTAGAAACATCGCCAAGAAGAATGGTTAGGTATTTAAATTCATGATTAGGAAATATTCCTTAAAGTGTTCTCCCATCTTTCCCTCTTCCTTGAAGTATATGACCCACTTACGTGTCTTTTACCATGTTGTCATAGCCTCTAGTAGGGGTGAGTAAAAGGAATCATCCAAACAAGGAGTCTCAACTAAATCAGACCTAACTAGTCTATTTAGGGCGATTTCTGGGGAACCAGTTTGATCTTAATTCTTAAAAATTGGAGTTGGTGAGTTTCAGTTTGGTTCCTGGTTTCAGGTATAGACCCACCCACCTAACCGAGCCACTGGAATGTACATATATTTATATCTTAACTTTTATCTCTCTCTCTCTAGATACTCGATCCTCTTGTAGACTCGACGCTTGTCACTTGTTGGCTCACTCTCAGCCTCGGCTCTAGTACTAATTTGCCTCTCGCTTCTTGCAGTCTTGATGCTGGTTACCTAATTGCCCTAATTTGCAATATAATTTTCATACAACTTACTTAGAGATCCGAATTGGAGAAAACCCTAATCACTCGTCCAACTCTTTTCTCCCAATCTTCGTCTAGGTCTTTGACTCTTCTTCTTCCTCTGTACAAAACCACTAGAGAGTTTGCCCCCAATTTCTGTTTTCGCTTCAACTAACCATGTTTTCCATTGCAAAAGTTCTCTTTACTATTCAACGCTAAGCCCTCTTCTCACCGGCTCGGAGGTACTCGCTCTTCCCCAGTCTCTACTCCTTTTTCATTCGCCCATTTCTCTCCAATAAACCCTAATTTTCTCACTTTCGTCTCCAATCCACTAGCTTCTCTCGTTTTGTAATAGTCGGTTTATGGTTATCTGGGTTTCGTTGTTTGTTTGTTGAGACGGGGAGTTGGTGTTTGCAAGAAAATGGGGGATGCAAGGGACAACAACCGGTTCTCGGACCCACTTGGTCTGGTTCCTAATAGGCCTAGGACTAGGTGGGCATTCCCTGGTTCCCCAAACTGGGGACTAGTCTTTCTGGTCCAATTTTTTATTCCAGAAGAAGGGGTTGGTTCTTAGTTAGTATGAATACAATGTCAGAGAATCCAAAAAAAGTGATTGACCTCTCAATCCTTTGAATAGCTATCTTTTTCAAGGCAAGTGAGTAGGTAAACGACTTGAAAGCCCTTACTGATCAATCCTAAATAGCCGTAAAACTCTCACCTACCCTTTCTCACCAAGAGAAGGGGAGTAAAGTCTTCTATGGCTGACTCCTATTTCCTTGATTCGGTTTAGTAGGAATGGGAAGTATTTGCACCCTCACTGGCCCATCGGAAACTAATTACCCCTAACCCTCACGGCCCTCATGATAATCGAGCTCAGCCGTTGCATTAATCAGGTCACCCCAACAGCGAATCACCTCTCCTCTCTCTTTCGTCCCCGTTGCTCATCTATCTCTCCCTCCCTCCCTCCCTCCCCAAACTTGACTCCATTTGTGAGCTTGCTGACTATAGTAGAGCGCGATGAGGCGCTTCCATTGTCAAGGCTGGCGATGAGGTGGTCTAGTGGAGGTCACCATTGACTGGGTGGCTGGAGTCGTGACTCTCGGTGGCAGCGTGTGGATGAGGACATGAGAGAGAGAGAGAGAGAGAGAGAGAGAGAGAGAGAGAGAGAGAGAGAGAGAGAGAGAGATTAGGGTATGAAATGATTTTTTTTTTTTCCTTTCGTATATTAGTGGATAACAGCGATATTAGGGTATCAATTGATTCTTTTTTCTAGTTTATACTAGTGAATAATAGCGTGTCCATTGTCACTCAATTAGTGGTGATCAGAAAATGATTTTTTTTCCTTTTGTATATTAGTGGATAACAGCGATATTAGGGTATCAATTGATTCTTTTTTCTAGTTTATACTAGTGAATAATAGCGTGTCCATTGTCACTCAATTAGTGGTGATCAGACAGGGGTGAGGGTATTTATGAAGACAACAGATTGGCGTCCCTAGCTCCATGTCATCGGCTGTCAATAAGCCAAACAACAACGTGATATCGAAAAGAGGCGTCCGTATTAGTCTTGCTATCATAATTTTGGTAAGATCTAGATAACAATGGCCAGATCTAGTCAAGGGCTTGACAATGGCTTTGAAACGATGCTAGGATTTGGCTGCTAGGAGGGCAGGAGCGTTAGCGATAATTTAATTTATGGGATCTTTAATTTTTATGATTTTTCATAATAATAGGAATGATGACATACATTTATCCATAACAATACTGTTGAAAATAATTGTTGCAAAAGCTGAAGAGATGAAGAAATTTGATTTCTCCCCCTTGACCCACTTTTCTTAATGTATTTTATTTGATGGAGATAGAATACAAAGTTCATTGTCTTGGGTAGAGAGAGATCTAGACTCTATTTATACAGGCTACCATTAGTTGACTTCTATCAAAGCACATTTTATCTTCATAAGAGTCGCACCTCTTAGAAGGAACTGTAACTTACTCATAAGAATTGCACATTTTTACGATAGTTGCAACTTTTTATAACCAATATTTCTTTTATAGCATTTAAATAATTATTAAACCATTAATTAATAATATCATGTGGGCCAAAATAATTCTTAAGGAGGTTGAAATTTAATGAATGATGACTTAATGGACATGTATCATTGATGCGGGAGCATTAGATTCTATGGAACAAATTTCGAACGCAATTCATGTGTTTTCAATTGAACCGAGCCAATCATTAATTCCACTCGTGAAAGCCAATTTCGACTGTAATATGGTTCGGTAGGTTCAAGGTTGAAGTTGTCACAATTCAAAGGACTAGTTGTTGGTTTCATGGTTATCATTGACTATCAGGATGTCGATTTACAAGTTTGTTGTCAACTCTGAAGCTGCTAAATGACTACTGACTAGAGGCCATTTTAATCGATTCTGTTGTTTGTCAATCTTTCAAGGTGGTTGTTTGGGTACCCAGACCACTGGACGAATTTGAAGAGTCTTATCTTAATTACAATGCATATGTTCCTAGTTAAATGTATTTACTCCTAATTATTATGAGTTTTTATTATGATGACAATTTCAAGAGTCTTAATAATGTGAATACTCCAAGAGTCATTTCAGTTTGAATTCCGAGAGTTGTTTTCTTTTGTTTAGCAAAATTCCTCTATAAATTAATATGTAATCTCATTTGTACCAAGGAGACTTGCATTTGCACAAATGTGAGAATTTCCTCAAGTGAGCAAATTTCTTATTTCTCTTGTTTATCCAAATTCTCTTTGGTGATGCACAAAGAATCATTTATCCTTTCCTGGTGGGTTTCCTGTAGGTCTGGGTGCTCCTATTTCAGAGTCCTTCCTTCTTGGCTGATGATGTTCCTTTCAGCCTTAGTGGTAGACTTCATCTATCTCGATCTTTATCCTTGACTAGTGGTGTGTCCTTTATGCCTCAGTGATGATCATCATCCATCATAAATCACATTGTCACTATCCCCATCACACATCAGTTGCAATTTGATGAATGAGACATGTGATTCAGCGACAAAGCCAAATGGCAGATGCTCGTCCTTACTATGTTTCGAGTCCACTTAGTTATACATTGTTCGTACCGCTTTCTTAGTACTTGCGTACCAATGTTGATGCGATCTTATTAGATTGTCTGACCTTACAAGGGCAACGAGGTCAGAACAATTCTCTCCCGAATTTGGTATTGTATTGGTTATTTAGTCTCCCTACCGTATACGGAAGTCACTCATGATCTTTTCTCTTGAAAAAAGTGGGGTCCTATCCGTCCTAAATTACAAATTAACCATGCCAAGAAAATCTGGATGAGAGCTACAACAGAGAGAGAGAGAGAGAGAGCTGTGACCTCCATGGCAGAGCCGGCGAAAAGAATAGTTTCTCTCCAGCAAACGCCAAAGTATTAGTATGTATAGATTAGTATGTATAGAATACCTTCTCTCCGGCAAACGCCAAACTGTAGTATGTATAAATACCATTTCACTAAAGCCACCCAGAAATGCCAACTTTGACCTCCATGGCAGAGCCGGCGAAAAGAATAGTTTCTCTCTAGCAAACGCTAAACTATTAGTATGTATAAAATACCTTTTGTCCAGCAAACGCCAAACTGTTGTATGTATAAATACCATTTCACTAAAGCCACCCAGAAATGCCAATTATCTTCTTCTTGTCTCTGTCCTCACATCCCTCCAAATCCCTCTCTCTCTCTCTCTCTCTCTCTCTCTCTCTCTAAATATATGTATATACCCGCACGCATGCACGCAGGCAGGGTCGCTCACTATCGCAAAAAATCCTACAATATCCCAACCGATCCTTTTTATTTCACCAGCTAAGTTCAAGCACACAAGACCTAGTCTCTTCACTTTCAACCTACTGAATAGGTCTTTTGATTTTTCTCCCTTTCTCTTTGGCAATGGACCCTGCGAAGCGCACTTGAGAGACCTTAAGCAAAGAAGGAAGCGACGTTGGACCAGAAAATCATTTAGGTTAGGACATCAAGGACAATGCCACCTGGAAGCAGTAAGGGTGAGTAGTTCCCGGTTCCTTATAGGTTACGCTTGGAACCTGGAACCTACCCTTAGGTACAAGTTCCTCATTTTTTGGAACCTGGAACCTACCTGTCAGAACCAAGAACTTGGAACCTACCCTGTCACAGGTTCCGGGGTCAGTTCCAGGTTCCAACAGGTTCTTCTTTTCTTTTTTTTCTTTTTTCTTTTTTAGTTAAAAAAATGGAAATGAATGTAGTAATAATAAACAAACTTGTCATTGGGAGTCTATCTGGAGTGACCATGGGATGCAACAAGGGCTGAAAAACTTGTAAAAGAAAAAGACAATTAAGTACTCTAGATACTCTCTATGTATTCACACTTCCAACAGAAAAAAAAAAAAAAACGAAGTTCACTTTGTTTATCAATAACTTTTTTTTTCCCCATTTATCCTTTTTTTTTTTTTTTTTGTTTTGTTTTCCGAGAGGGCATATTGAAAAAGAATGCCCATAGGTCAACCAAATCGAACTAACCTTCCACACAACAGCAGTATCATGTCCACTATCAAGGAATATAGCACCAGCAATGGATTCAACAATATCGCCAAGGACTTTTGGTGCTTTACAATCCCCTAAACCAAAAGAGTTGAAACCTGGCTTCAACAATTCATCCTGAACTTCCTTTACGAAATCCCTGATCTGGAAAAAAAAAGCCAAAAGACCTAATAGTCATTACCCTCATAGACAAGTCAAACAATATTGTTTACGAGTCATGTTATTTATCAAACAACCACAAAAGAAATTTAATGATGATACAATGTCACGAGCAAGAAAGAAAGAAATGAAAACCTACTTCTCCAAGGCATTGGACCCATGCCGAAGGTGTAAATGGAGCTTGTGTTTAACCGCGACACATGCAAAGTTCTCATTGTTTACAGCAGCAGCTTGTAAATCAGTCAAGCGGCCAGGTGGAAGATTAGTATAAGTGAAGAACAAATGTCTTGTAATAAGATGATCCAGAACTACATCACCAACAAACTCTAAGCGCTGGTAGCAAGAGACTCCAGAAGATGGTTGTGAAGCATGAGTAATAGCTTCTATCAAGAGGCCTCTGTCTTTAAACTTCAAATTAAGGGCAGATTCTAAAGCATCAAAATTGACACTCCTGAGGATGCTCTCTGGGACATTTGATGGCCTGATTGCACATTCTTTCTTGTCATTATCAAACTCAACCCGTATTCCTACCCATTTCGTGAAGTGATTGGCAGCATTCTTCCCACCTTCAACATAATACACCCCAATCAATGCTTCAACAACATCTCGCTAGTGTCTTGCTAGACGAACTCGTAAGAACTTGAGTCACTCTCAACTTCACCATCTTCAATGCTTTCATCATCAAACTCAGCCCCAATTACATCTGACCTACCTCCAACTTCAGCAAGTGAATGCTCCATATCAAACAAGGAAGTTTCATCATTTGTATCCTCATCGAAGACAGGAAGCACTCATGGTGCAGCCCATCTAGATGGAGCAAATCTATCTACTTGGATATATGATTGAAGTCCTTTATTCAAAGCATACTCATACAAGACCATGTTACTCACCATTTGTTGCCTCATTCTAGTCAGCTGACCCTCATGCTTTTGAGGATATCTAAGAAATAGAAATTTGCTTACAACCCATTTTTAAGTAAACATCTCTAAGGAGCTCTGCTCTTTCATAACAGAATGTCTCGAGACAAAAGAGACGCACTAATAAGATACACAAGACAACTACTTTTTCAAAACTTAGAACATAACACACCTTCGAAGTAGGGACCGAATAATCTATTACATCCTCGAGGTCGGTGAGCGGTGGCGTTGAGGGTGAGCGATGGTGGCGTTGAGGGCGAGCGATGGTGGCATCGAGGTCAGCGGCGGTGGCGTCGAGCGCGAGTGGCTGTCGCGTCAAGTAGAGGTCAGCGAGCCAGAGGTCATTGGCGGTGGCGTTGAGCGGAGGTCAGCGAGCCAGAGGTCACCGGCGGTGGCGTCGAGCAAAGGCAAAGAACGAGCGAAAAGAGAACTATGAAACTGAGTGTTGTGTGAAATTGAAAGTGAAAGCTGATTTGGGGCTTTTTTTTTAGCCCTAACTGGACCGATTCCGAATCTCGGCGCCGGTTCCAGTTCCGGTTCCCAGAAAAGGGGAACCGGGAACCGGAACCTGTCCCTCTAGAACCGGGAATCGTGCTCACCCCTAGGAAGCAGCGATTCTACGAGTGCACTTTCTGCAGGCAAGGGTTCACCAACGCGCAAGCCCTAGGTAGCCACATGAACATACGCCGGAAGGACTACGTAAAGGCGAGCCATAAGATGAAAGAGCAATCTTCCTCTCGTGATGGCGCAACAACTGCTGGTGACCATACAGTGTGTATGAACAACCAACATGGTGCACAACCCTATTATTATTCAATCAGGGAGTCATAGAGAAATTATCAAAAGGGCCTGTCTGCTTCGCCGGCAACCCTGTTCAAGCACCAAGTAAATTATATTCAAAGTTTTGACTTCAAAATCCCGAGCTTGGCAGGCTTGAGTAGAGAGTATGAACTTTCGACAACAAACTTGAGCTTGAGTATCGGTCGATCGAGTGGGGAGATTGGCTAGGTAATGAGAAGCGATGAGGACAGCGAAGAAATCAATTTGAAGCTTCGACTTGGTCGGTCTTGCTATTTACTATGCCTTTCGATGCTTGGTCAGCTAAAAAAAACGAATGATGGCCTAACCTGGTATTTCGGTTGTCAATGATATGTATTTCAATTTCATTCTATGCAATTTTCATTCATATTATTGAGTCGTTCTATAGAAAGCTCGGCCAACATACGTGTGAAAGAGAGTGTTGACTTTATATATTGGGATATGTTCAGTAGAAGTCCTAAAACTTGTCAATAAAGTGCAATTGAGTCCTAAAACTTACAAAAAGTGCAATTAAGTCCTAAAATTTATCAAGTTTGTTCAATTGAGTTCTTCCGTTAACACCGTTAGTTTATATTAACGGAAATTGCTGACTTGGCTTATTTTAATACTTTCTCTCTCCTACGTGGCAACTAGGGCAAGAAAAATGGTGCAAGTCAGCAAAACGACGTAGTTTTGCGGATATTGCCCATTCTCAAAACGATGACATCTCCCCTTGTGTTTTTCTTCCATCCCTTCTTCCCCATCCGAAGCAACGCAACCCTAAGCCCCAAATCTCGACGTAGATCACCGGTGCCTCGCGAGTTGCAGTTCGTCGTCAAGCGCTGGTGCGAGTTTGCGCGACATTCTCCCCTTGCGTTTTTCTTCCATCCCTTCTTCTCCATCCGAATCAACGCAACCCTAAGCCCCAAATCTCGACGCAGATCACTAGTGCCTCGCGAGTTGCAGTTCTTCGTTAAACGCCGGTGCAAGTTCGCGCGACACTCGTCCCACAAAAGCCTTGGTGGTGGATCGAGCGGCGTCGACAATGGAGGCACTCACTATGACCGAGCTTTGCAACCGATTTCCCTCATAAGAAACGGGATTCATGCTCGAGTTCTGGACAATTCCTGGACGATTGTCCTCTTCCCTTGCCTTCTGATGTCCTCACCACCGCCGGTCAACACCAATGGCCGCTCCTCCGCTTGCTCTGTCGATACAGCAGAAACTTCAGCAGCAACTTGTAAATGAGGCTCGTGTTCATGAAATTGAAGTAAGTTCATCAATTATTGTTTTCAAGACATAGCAATTCATGAAACAAATATCTTTTTCTCTTAAAATATTTATGTGAAGTAATTGGATGCAAAGCAAATGAGAGCCTGCATGTGTAAGATCATCCCTTGGCAGCATATCAAGTAGGAAACAGCTACCTAACAACAGGCTGAATTTATATGCATGATGATTGTTCAGTGACCTGAAATAGGGAGGCTGCTCTGATTAATATAAAACCAGAAAGTAGCATATATAAAATGAAAATGTACCTTTTCTGTGACCGGGAGATGAAATCTGTTATACATGTTTCTGCTGAGTTGCATTTTAGTCTATCTTTTTGAGTAAAAAAATTGAAAATTGTCGATTGACATCTCGAATTAATGGCAGAATAATAGCCTGAGAGCCATCTAGTATAAAGAGCTAAAATGAAGGAAATCTCTTGGCAATGCTTACATCATAAGAGTAAAGTGATGCAGTTTTGTGCTAAACCAATATGTGAGATGTGTTCCTGTTGTAATGTCCCTTACCAAGTGCTTTACTTAGTTCTGTGTGCAAGTGCAGCAAGGATGGTGTGATAGCGTCGGTTCTGTTGAATAAATCCAATCCAAATTACATTGTACATAGATCATCACATTGTATCCTTATCCGCTTAATTCACTCTTGCAGTCCGATTTGGGAAGTGTCTCGTCTGTTTGCGGAAATGGTTCAGCATGGACTAAGATGTATAGCTTTTTGTACATCACGTAAACTCTGTGAACTCGTTTTGTCCTATACGTAAGTTGCATAAGATCAGCATTATATATTAGCACCTTTGTGGCCTTATCTAATCCAGCATTTAAGGCTGTTGTAAGAATTTATCATCAAGTCAAAGAACAATGGAAACAGGTGCCTGGAATATTTTTTTTTCTCATTACCTTTTATCTAATAGGCAAGAGATTCTTCGTGAGACAGCTCTAAATCTAGTTGACTCAATAAGTTCTTATCGATCTGGATATACTGCCGAGGATTCTAATGTGAAGTTGGTCTTCCTACAAACTTCCTAAATGAGTTGTACTGCAATAGATTATGAATAACTTGAATGTTGTTGGTGCTTAATGTATTCAAACAATTTCTCTCATTACTCAAGATACTTTTTAATGAATTAACTTGCCTTTATTCTCCTATGGTGTAAGTTTTGCTAGTTTGCAACTGTGATATACTTTTTTAATATGGCGACAAGAAGAACGAGGGCAACAACTTCTAAATCAAGTGGTGTAACTCCTAATGAGGTCGAATAAGAGTTAACCTACTATTGTGGTCTTCAATCACCACTTCTTATTGCAAAAACAAAGAAAAACGTAGGAAGAAGGTTTTATGGATGAGGTCCAGGTTGCTGCAATTTCTTCATGTGGGTTGACCCAAAAATACCGGATCAAGTGAGGGACATGATAGTCGAACTACTTGAAAGAAATCAAGCACTATCAGAGTCAAGCCAATCCAGATGCAACGGCGATTATGTGAGCTCACTGATAGCTAAAATGAAGGCGCAAAAGGCGAAAAATGGACTTTTAAAGGAAGAGCTTGCACGAGTGAAGAAAGGGAAGATGCTCTATCAATTGGGATTTTTTCTATGCATGTGTTATATCATTATGGGGATTATATTTAATGTGAAAGTTGGTGAGAAGTTTCTAAGTCTTCCATAGTACCTTGTTTCTAAGTTTGTATTTAATTACTTTATCCCGATTCTCTTTTGCCCTGTAAAATTAGGAAACTCAGTTGCTTGGAAATGTAAACAAGCTTAATTCATTTCGTGTGTTCTTTTAGTGAATGCAATTTGGATGATGATTTTTTAAATGTTCCATCAAAGGAAAAAAGACAGAGCACTCTCATGTATTTATGGAAATGAAGTTTGGGAAGTAGCAACGCAGTGGACAAAAGATAGAGCACACAAGAAGTTGAAAGCAAACCGAGCCTTTTATGACTACATACAGTTGAATGTGGCATATGTGTACTTTGAAAAATAGAGAGGAGATGGAATTAGATAGGAGCCACATATTTCAGGAGTCTACGTTAATAATGTATCAACTTATTAATGTCCTTCGAGGTGATATCTACGGTACAAACTTTCTTACATTCTCCAAAGATGGGAGAAGTAAAAAACATATGGTACCGTTGTGAGGATAAGATTAAGTACGACATGTTGCCTTCTCAGTGATGAAAAACGATCACGAGTCACGATCTGATGATTTGGATAAGTGAAGTGACCAGTAGCGATGCTTGCTAAGGAAATATTCGTTCAATCGATTTCTGATCTAACTTGTTTGCGACTTTTGAGGATGCTCAGCAGTAGGATTTGATAGTGAGCTGAATGGCGAAGCTATTCCTGTTGGTAGTCTGGATTATTTGATTTTCACATGGTAACTTGTGATGGTTGGGCGGAGGAAGTACATGTTCTGGCCAGAGACATATCCTATGGAGATACTTGCATATACATGTCCTGGGTGAACCACAACGGTTGGATGTTGTGGACCCGTGTGGAATCCAAATGATCAGTGGCTAAGATTTCATGCAATCCCCATGGACCAGGTTAGGCAAGAATTTGCCCACATCAAGTGAGCGAATGGTCTGGTCTAGTCGGTGTCTCACGTTTTCTGATTAAGTTCATGTAAATTAATTTGAAAAACCTACAATGTCTTACTAATGGCAGAGCAAAGCATCCACGTGGGTAAGTCAGAAATAAGATTCACTCATGTCCTTAAAATCTGTTCCGCTTATTGCTTTATCATGGTATTGGTGTCATGAGAGAAAGCAATGAGGTTGTTTCACTGAATTTATGGGTTTCCAGAGGGAGGGCTAGTTGGGTCCTTAGCCTTTTAATAATTCACATAAGTGGCAAGAATAAAGCTTGAAGTACACATTAAATCTTTGTGGGGCTAAAAAACAAGGGTGATATATGGCTTATCATATCAATATGTAGTTAACCTTCCATTTTCAGTCATTAACTCTATTTCTTGTTTTCATGGCATAAAGAGCCAGGCAGTCCGAGTCCTCTCAAGCTAGATGCTGCATCCATTGCCTCAAGTATCAAATATCATATGGAATTTATGACTCCCTTTTCTCCTGATTAATTTGAACTTCTGAAGGCTTTCTTTGCAACTGCTCAAAGTGTCCGAGATGCTCTCATCATTAATTGGAATGCAACATATGATTACTGTGAAAAGTTGAATGTAAAGCAAGCATATTATATGTCAATGGAGTTTCTACAGGTTTGGCACTGAAATTGCTCCATGTAAAGATAGAGCTCTATGTTCCACTTATCCTCAAAAAGTTATAGCTTCATTAGTGTGGTTTCTGTAGGGAAGAGCATTGTTAAATGCGATTGGCAACTAGGAGCTCACAGGTGCATATGCTGAGGCTTTAAGCAAACTTGGGCATGACCTCAAAAATGTTGCAGTCCAGGTATATTGTGCTTGTTGCTTATTTCGGATTAGATACTGTTACTTCATTTTTGCATCGTGATATCTGCTGCTACAATTGAGCTAATCTGTACTGTGCTAACACTACAACAATGATGGTGCGAATATCATGATGATGTTGGCTAAAGATGTTGAGTAGGTCACTCCCAATTGGAGACGCCAATGCAATTATGTATATATGTAGTAGAATATGTATAGTAGTGGGTGTGTAAAAGAAAAAGAAAAAAAAAAGGGAGAAAAAGAAAAAGAAAAAAAAATGTCAAAAGAGATGGGGAGATAAATCAATGTGATTTTCCACATCTAGAAAATCAAGGGAGATTAGGAAAGAAATTAAAGTGATATTCTCAGATCTACAAAATCACGAGAGATTAGGAGATAAATTTATGTGATTTTTATATCGTACAATTCCAATTGGGATTGTACTTGCTCCTATAAATAGGAGTCCTCCTCAACGGAGAAGAGGTAACACACACAGAGCAAGAAGATCATAGCAGCGTAGAGGAAGACAGTTTTCTTCTTCAAAGAAAGAGAGTTATCTTTGAGAGTTATCCAATTTGTGAGAGGTTCAAATCCACAAATTGAAGACAGCGAGAGATCCACCTTTGAGTAAAGTTGTATCCCATTATTTATTATAGTGGAAGTTTGAAGTGGACTACAGTCCCGTGGTTTTTCCCTTCACCTTGGAGGGTTTTCCACGTTAAAAATTATAGTGTTCTTTACTATTCATCTTTATTGCTTTCAATTAATATCCTATTTAATTTTCACAGAAATAGTAGCGGGAAAATTTATCTGGGCATTCTCCACAAATATTCTTTTCTTTTTTCCCAACAAAAGATCTATCTATCTTGAAGCAACTATCTAAGGTCAGAAGTTGGGAACTTGAAGCAACCCATGATAGCTGGATTTGATTTGTGATTTGTCATGTACAATATGTCATTATTGAGTTTCAAGGAATCTGCAATTTTCAAGCAGTCAAAATGAAGCAGAGGAAAAGGCCAGACAGGTAGTGCATAGATTTGGTCACATTCATCAGAATCAGTCCCAACACGTTCTCTGATAATTACAAAATCACAAAAATTGATTGCTACAAAACACTACAAACCACAAACCATATAAGAAATTGGCTAGCAAAACCAGCACCCAAGATAATGTTAAAGGAGAATTTCTTGTTCCAACTTTCATGAGACCTGACACATTTAGCAAGCACATCAATCTAAGTCTATTGTCTTGGGTGGTCGAACTGTCTCGGGTGGTCCAGTAGGTTCAATGTGCGCTTGATTCATAAGTCGTGAGCTTTTCATTGTATATGGTGTGCCTCCTGTGACTCTATTCTAAATAGGCTTTGGGGGAGCAATTGAAGTATGAGATGACTGAGGCTATGAACTCATTGGCGGTTGTGATGGTGGCTTTGGCTTCGGCTTTATGGCAACATGTTTTCGGGACTGAGGCTGAGAACTTTCCTGGGGGTGCGATGGTGCCTTTGGCTTTACACCGATGTGCTTTCGAGGATAAGTTCTTAATGCTTGAAGCTGCAAACTGTCCTGGAGTTGCAATGGTGGCTTTGACTTCACAACAACATGCTTTCGAAGAGCACTTTGAGATGATTGAGGCGGTGCACTGGCTTGGGGATGCGCCTTTGCCATTGAAGCTCCTAAAACTACTCCTTTGTCCGGTTGCTTCAATAATCTTGTATCAATTGAGCCAGGCTACAAAAGAATGGGTATCTTTTTAGTTCAAGGAGACAATCAGTTCCCATTGTAAAGTGTTAAAACATACTCACATTGAGAATTTGAAGGTTGTTTTTAGGATTTGTGTAAACACCTAACCCTACCATTTTCTTCTTCTTCAGTTGTGATTGCCCTTGTATCATTTCCATTTCAATGGTAGGTCTTTTAAACTGAAAAAGAAAAAAAAATCGAACGTGAGAATGTAATCACAACACATGAATGCATGGGTGGTGAGGTATTACTCACTGGGATTTTTTGAGGTTTGCTACTAGCTATTACATTGGCTTGAGCACGAAAAAATCCTTGTCGTTGATTAACACTAGCTTCAGCAAAAGAATTGGCCTGTCCACTACATCCACTTACATTAGCAGTAGCCCAACATCCTCTTTCATTTACACTAGACTGAGCAAAAGCATTTGCTAAAGTATCTTGCACTGGTCCACTAAGTTCTGTACAAGCATTGACTAAAGTATCTTGTGCTGGCACATCGACTTGAGCAAAAGCATCGGCTAAAGTATCTTGTATTGGTGCACATCCTTCTGCAAAAGCATTGGCTGAAGTATCTTCAATTGGTGCACTAGCTTCTGCAAAAGCATTGGCAGAAGTATCTTCTACTTGTGCACTAGCTTCTGCAAAAGCATTAGAAGAAGTATCTTTTACTTGTGCACTAGCTTCTGCAAAAGCATTGGCTAAAGAATTCGTCCGCCCACTATTATCTTATACAAGTGCACTAGCTTCTGCAGAAGCAATGACACGGCCTTTGGATCCTCCTTGAGTTGTACTTGTCGTTTCTGTAGCTTTAGCTTGCATATATATCCATCATTAGTAAATCGAAACCTTCACATTTATAACTTATAATGCATGAATCTATCACAAAGTACTTGTCTTTTTTTGGGCCTTGATCCACTGGAATTGGCTTGAGATTGAGTTTCAGGTGCATTTGCATGGGCCTAAAAAGCACATAGTAAGCATTCATGACAAGACAACAAGCTTAGAATCAACAAAATCAATTAGTTAAGAAATACCTTTTTCAGAGGGCATCCTTTGCAATTATGTCCAACCACATAGCAGGTAGAACAAGTCATTCGCTTACCCTCTTTAGTCATTCTGTTCTGTCTTACAAGCTCAAGTGGTTGCTTTCATCTTTTTGATCGGTGGGGGCTGAGGGGCTTCTTTATTACTTTTGCCTCAAAATTTCCGTCCTCTCACAGTAGGCATCATGAATTGATAAGCACTTAAGTATTTGTTCTTGTTGAAGCACTCAGCTAGGTAGTCACTTGGATCATTTTTCTTGTGGTGTATTGCATATATGGCATGGCAACATGGAATTCCACTAACTTCCCAAGCTCTATAAGAACAAGTCTTCAAATTCAAGTCTACAACATGTTTGTCATCATCTTCCATAATCTCGTATCCTTGATCTCCATTCCATATCAAATGGCAATATCTACTAGCCACTGTATTCTGATGTAACTTATACACAATTCTTAGACCATAATTCCTTGTCCACTTAGCACATGCATCCCTTTGACTGTGCATTCTATTCACAATTATGATTCTAATATCTTCAAGCATACTCACAATGGCCTTGCACCTAGCTTCCACACACCTACCATTGAAAGCTTCACTAAGATTATTATCAACAACATCGCATTTTATGTTGGTGTCAAAGAAGGCTTTAGACCAGTGCTTTGGCTCAATCTGGAATAGATCATCATGACCTTGTGGAGTCATTTCCTTCAATATCTGTTTATGCACCTCAAAATCCGACATATTAGTACTCTTAGCACATTTCCAGAATTGTCTCATCAACTGCTTTCATTTGTATTTTTGACCCCAATTAGAATATATATGCCTCGCACACATTCTATGTTCTGTATTTAGCAAAAGTTCAACTACTGAAGGGATGAGGCCTGATATATAAAAAAAGAAAAGAAAACATTAATATTGGAAATCATTGGATACATTGTTGCAAACAAATTCAAGATGAGCGATAGTAGTATTACATACCTTTTGTTGGTCACTTATTAAGGCCCAACCATTACCATTACCCATGTCAAGATCTTCCTTCAACAAGTTGATAAACCAGCTCCATGTATCCTTATTCTCAATTCTTACAACTGCCCATGCTACTGGATACATTTGATTGTTAACATCCCTCCCCACAGCACACAACTCACCCTTGATTAATCCCCTAAGAAAACATCCATCTAATCCAATGATCTTCCAACACCCTGCCAAAAATCCATTCCTACAGGCATCAAAGCAAATGTAAGCCCTATCAAATAATGGTAAGGAATCTGGTAGTGGTCTTTCAACTTTCATTTTAAATGTGCTCACCTGGCTTGCAATGTAAAGCTCTCCCAAGTAATCGTACATCAATACATACTCCTTCTTATAATTGCCTTATAATTCCTTGAACACTTTTAGCTTTGTTCTCCTACATTGACTCATAGTGACATTCACCCCCAACTATTCTCTAACTAATATCTTCAACTAAGGTGCATTGATTTTAGGCATTGCAAAAATGAGAATCATGAAGTGTTTAGCTAAGAAAGAACTGGAAACTCTCTTATTCTCAAAAGTGATAGCACATATATGCTCATCAATTTACTTTTTCAAATGAAATGATCCAGTTTGGCTATCGAGAGCACCATAAATCATCCAGTTACAATTAGCTTGGGTACACCTAACTCTTACAAATCCAGTGGTGTTCTTGGTGTATTTAATTGCTCTTTGCTCAGCCACCAAGTACCTCAAAATTGTATCTTTGAATTCACTTGAATCTTCAAATGTCATGCCAACAACAAATACTAGATTCTTACCATTTCCATCATATGATGGAAACCTACTCCTCCTTCTTGAAATAACATCATTTTCTTCTTTTTCACTCTGATCATCTAAAACTGAATGAAGACTTTCTTCTTCATCTGAATCATAGTACTCTGTTTCGTACCCAGAAGCATCCACCATTAGAGGATCAACTGATAATGGAGTTTGAGAGTCAATGTCTAATTTAGAAGTTTCTTCAATGTTAGTTCCAATTTTGAGTCTATGTCTCGCTGAAAATTCCTTTAAATTTCTTCTTGCATTAACCAATTCAAAATCATCATCGTCACTCGATTGTTCAGCATCCACCAAATTACATGCATCATCATTCTCATCATCCAAATCCCTACTTTCACCCTCAACCTGATTCCCATCATCATTGGCATTTCCAATTATATTTTCAAACACATTATCAGCCACATTATTAACACTTTCCATATTCACATCAAACAAACCTCCAGTTTCCATCTCAACTCCCCCTATCTTAGCAAGCGTTTCTTCATCATTGACATGCTCAACATACAATTCAATATTTTCAGAGTAAAGATGATAATAAAATTGATCTATCACATCGGAGTTATCCCATAAGTACCTAAGAGTTACTCCATCTTCAAGAATATTACTTCAATGAACTCTATAAAAGAGTTTTTCTATTTTACGCCCACACAGAACCTCAACAACTTCAATTATGTTGGATAATGAACCCTTACTTAAGTCTACTTCAACAACATTAACCCTTCCATCTACGTATTCTAAGGGCAGTCTAACTTGAAATTTACCTCCAAAGAAAATAGTGACATAAACTTTGTTGTTGCCCGTTGGACCTATAAAGGAATAAAAACAAATATCACTTTTAATAGTAAAATTTTAACTAAAAACTACTAATGACTTCATTTGTAAAGAGAAATGGGTAGGGTAAACATACCCATGTTGATGGATGACCTTGAGAGTAGTCAACCCTCCAATAAACTCATTCCAAAGACAAGCATCAGCAAACCAGCATCAGCAAAAAAGGAGCTGAAAGTGACAGTAAACTTAACTAATTTAGAAGAAAGGAAGTCATCAAATTTTACAATAGGAACACATCTCACAGATTGGTTTAGCACAAAACTGCATCACTTTACTCTTGTGATTTAAGCATTGCCAAGAGATTTCCTTCATTTTAGCTTTTTATACTAGATGGCTCTCAGGCTATTATGCTGCCATTAATTCGAGATGTCAATCGACAATTTTCAATTTTTTTACTCAAAAAGATAGACTAAAATGTAACTCAGTAGAAACATGTATAACAAATTTCAGCTCTCGGTCATAGAAAAGGTACATATTCATTTTATATATGCTGCTTTCCAGTTTTATATTAATCAGAGCAGCCTCTCTATTTCAGGTCACTGAACAATCATCATGCATAGAAACTCAGCCTATTATTAGGTAGCTGTTTCCTACTTGATATGCTGCCAAGGGATGATCTTACACATGTAGGCTCTCATTTGCTTTGCATCCAATTACTTCACATAAATATTTTAAGAGAAAAAGATATTTGTTTCACGAATTGCTATGTCTCGAAAACAAGAATTGATGAACTTACTTCAATTTCACGAACACGGGCCTCATTTACAAGTTGTTGCTGAAGTTTTTGTTGTATTGTTCGACAGAGCAAGCGGAGGAGCGGCCATTGGTGTTGACTGGCGGTGGCGAGGACATTAGAAGGCGAGGGAAGAGGATAACCATCCAGGAATTGTCCAAAACTCAAGCATGAATCCTGTTTCTTACGTGGGAAATCGATTGTGAAGCTCGGTCATAGTGAGTGCCTCCATTGTCGACGCCACTCGATCCACCACCAAGGCTCTTGTGGGACGAGTGTCGCGCGTACTCGCAACACTGTTTGATGAAGAACTGTAACTCGCGAGGCACCGGTGATCTGTGTCGAGATTTGGGGCTTAGGGTTGCGTTAATTCGGATGGGGAAGAAGGGATGGAAGAAAAACGCAAGGGGAGAATGTCGTGCGAACTCGCACCAGCGTTTGACGAAGAACTGCAACTCACGAGGCAGCGGTGATCTACGTCAAGATTTGGGGCTTAGGGTTGCATTGATTTGGATGGGGAAGAAGGGATGGAAGAAAAACGCAAGGGGAGATGTCGTAAAAAAAAAAAAAAAAAAAAAACGGAGGGGGAGATGTCGTCGTTTTAAGAATGAGCAATATCCGCAAAACTACATCGTTTTGCTGACCTGCACCATTTTTCTTGCCCTAGTTGCCACATAGGAGAGAGAAAGTATTAAAATAAGCCAAGTCAGCAATTTCCGTTAATATAAACTAATGGTGTTAACGGAAAGACTCAATTAAACCAACTTGACAAGTTTTAAGACTTGATTGCACTTTTTGTAAGTTTTAGGACTCAATTGCACTTTGTTGACAAGTTTTAGAACTTCTGCTAAACATATCCCTTATATATTCAAGTGCACATGCATTATGCATATTTATATTTCGATCATATCAAAGGGCTTAGGTGTGGGGTATTGCTTCTTTTCATAAATGAGAATGTCCTACTACTGTTTGATACAAAGGCAAATTATTGGCTCTCTTGTTTCCAAATGACGCAGGTGCATCCGATGAAGAAATTTATAGTTTGTGCTAGAAATGGAAATTATGGTATGCAAATTAGCACAAGTGAACTGATCTGAACATGGCTTTTACCACAAATTGCATTACATATTCTTAATGACGGCAGTTAATGACTACTCTGCATAAGGATTTGTACTGGACATGGTTATTAGGGTTAAAAGATGTAGCTTGCTCAACAGGAATTAAGAAATAGAAGTATATATGTGTTGATTATGGCTTGAAGTTGGACAAGACTTGGTTTGGCACCGACCTAATTTGATTTGATGACATCTAGAGGGGGCGAAATATTTTGGAGTGTGCAAAGAGACATTTTCCGATGTCCGGAATGCAGCACCAACGTTTGGAATTTACTGTGGGTCCAAAACAAGATGAACGAACGTCTGAAGGCAAGAATGGACAAGGCTAGTCGGATGTCCAACTGAGATAAACGCTGAGAAAGTCCAGCATTTTGGCTGATCAGACGCCTTATTTGAGCAGTTTTTTGGCCGAGACTTTTAAGACCTGTTTGGGAACATTTCTGTTCATTTGTTTTTTTTGTTCTTTTGTTCTCCGGAATAAAAAAAAAAAAGAACATAAATATGTTTGGTAACGCCAACTTATTTTTCTATTCCAAAGTAGCCAGGGAATAGATTTTGAACAGAAATAAGAAACAAAAAACAGTAGTTTCTTGTTCCTAGAAACAATTTCTAGAAATAAGCCAATTTTTTTTTTTTTTTTTTTTGTTCTTCTCTCTTGCTGTGGCCACTGCAGGCCTCCTCCGGCCACTTGGGGCCACCGCTGATCGCCGACCGACTGACCGGCTGCTGCCGCCGCCGACCATCGACCACCGACCGGCACCACCGTCGTCGACGACTGCCACCAGCCACCACCATCCTCCGATTGCCAACCACCTTTGCTACTTGCTAACTACCACCAATTGCCGACTACCGGTGCCGGCCACCACCATTGTCTGACCGCCGCCTGCTGCCGCCCGTCCATGAGTAAGAAGAAAAAACAAAAAATACAAAAATTTATTGATTGTACCAAACGCATTCCTATTCTTTTTCTATTCCAAGAATATAAATTTTTTGTAGTTACCAAACACCTTATTTTACTTAGAAATTGTTCTTGGGAATATAAATAGAAAAAAAAACTATTTCTAAAAAGAAATTGTTCCCCGAAACAAAAGTATTACCAAACAGACCTTTAGAGAGCTGTCATGAGAAACTCTTTTTTCTGGTTGAAAAAGAGTTTATATCATTCTCATTCAAGTAATAGTTTGGGTAGTAGAAGCATGAGCTTCAGAACATAACAAGTCCAAAAGACAAGACGGGGGATAAAAAACCCAATTAGCTGGAAGGGCCTTTCTCCGGTGGGCCTTGATGACCCAGTCTGTCACTTGATTGCATTCTCTTTGGCAATGGGTTATTCTCAGATTTGGAAAGGTTTTAGCACGTGCTTGGACTTCGGATATCAACGTGTTTATTTCCTAGTTGACCTGCGGTGTATCTTCCACTAAAGCCTTCGCTAATTCAGAGTTTTTAGTTTCCATCTCCATCTGCAGTTCATCTTTCCCTTCAAAGTACTTTAGGGTTTGTAACACAGCTTCTGCTTCTGCCTGGATCGCTGAAGAAGCTCTAACCTTGCACGCAAGTCCATCTACGAGGATGCCCCTACTATCTTGGTAGACACAAGCTACATTTGCTTCCCATGTTTCTTGAAGAAAAAGAACCATCGACGTTGATTTTGAGCACCTCATGCGACGGAGGAGTCCAAATCTGAGGTGGGTGAGTCCGCATTTGCTCTTTTTGGTCTGTTTTCCCACCCACTTGTTGAAATTTTCTTCCATGGCTTTTGCTGAGGTGATTGTGTGTTGAGGACTCAATAGTTTGGCTTTAAACAACCAATCGTTGTAGGATTTCCAGATCTACCATAGTAAGAGGGCTAGTCGCTCGAAAGAGACTGAGGTATGTTGAAATTTTGCTAGCCGTTCCTCTATTCATGTTACCTCGTGACCATCTTTTTGTATTTTCACTTCAGCACCATCCCAGATTTGATTCATCGATAGATAGAGGAGGAAGAGATGCTTGACTGATTCTGGGTATTTGTTGCAGATTGAGCAAGTGACCTCAAGTATAATATATCTACGATATAAATTCCCCTTTGTTGCTAATGTGTTTTGACAAATTTGCCAAAGAAAGAATATGAATTTGGGTTGTATTTGGGCATTCCATATTCTATTCCACAATGATCGTGGTGCTTGATAGGACGATGATGCATGGTTTTGCTTTTGGATTTCTCCTTGTGCCTTGAGCTTGTTATATGCACTCTTGACTGTGAATTGACTTGTTTTAGTTAGCTTCCAAACCAATTTGTCCTCTGGAAATTGAGGGTTAAGGTGGATAGCTAGAATTTCTTTGGACACTTCGTGGTCAAAAAGTTCTAGCACTCTGTTTTCCTTCTTGGTAGCATTCTCTCTGTTTATTAGTTTCGAAAGTCGTGATGGGTCATCTCTATTTGCCGGTCCTCCAATTAAACCTCTTGGTAACCACTGACCATTCCTAAAGCTGATTTTTTCTCCATTTCCAACCACCCACAGTGATGAATAATTTGTAGCATTTCTTCCCAAGATTAGACTTTGCCAACCCCAAGATGGTCTTGAGCCTTTCTTTGCATGTAATGCATCTGTATGCGGAAAGTATAGTCCTTTGAAAATTCGACTCCAAAGAGAATTCGGATTCTGAATTAGCCTCCATGCTTGCTGACCTAATAATGCCTTGTCGAATTTAATTAGATCTCGAAAGCCTAGCCCACCTTCATCCTTTCTTGATTTAAGTGTGTCCAAGTTTTCCCAATACAAATCTGCCATGTTCTCATTATTTTTTCACTAGAAAGCTGCTATTTTCCTTTCAATGGTTTAGCAAATAAAGATGGGGATTTTAAAAATAGACATAGTATATTGCGGTAGAACTTGCACCACAGTTTTAAGAAGGATTTATTTCCCTACCTTTGATAAAAAAAAGTTCTCTTTCCAGCCCTCCAGCTTCATGTTGACTCTTGCAAGAATCCAGTCGAACATTTGCTTTTTAGATCCACCTAATCAGAAGGTATTTCGAGATATTTCTCTATCTTTCCGAGCTCTGGTACTCTCATTTCTTTAGTCAAGTTACTCCTCAATTCTCTTGGACAGTCTTTACTGAAGAGAATGCTTGATTTGTTCAAATTTATAGCTTGTCCAAACACAAAATAATATTGGTTTAGGATGATAGCTACATTTTGACATTCGACCAATTTTCCTTCCAAAAATAAGATTAAATCATCTGCAAACAGTAGATGAGATAATGATGGACAAAATATATTCAGTTTAATTCCCTTAATGCTACCATTTTCCATTTCTCTTTTCAGCATCATAGATTGAACATTAGCCACAATGATAAATAGGTATGGAGATAGGGGGTTACCTTGTCTTATACTGCGAGTAGGCTTAAAAGAGGCTGAAGGTTCCCTGTTTACTTTAACATTGAATGATACCATAGAGACACATTCCATGACACAGGAGACCCAAGTATCGCAGAAACCCATTTTGAGCATTCTTGCTTTGGGAAAATCCCATTCCACACGATCATATGCTTTCTTCATATCTACGTTTAGCATTGCATGAAATTTCTTTTTTCATTTTCGGATACGTAGCTGATGAAGCACTTCCTACACTATTAGTATGTTATCCTATATTTGTCTCCCGCTTACAAAAGCACTTTGCTCCGTTGCTATCAAGTCAGGCAGCCACTGTTTTAATCTATTTTCCATGATCTTTGAGATGATTTTATAACAAATTTACAAAGGTTGATAGGCCAAAATTGTTCCAACCTCTCTGGATTGTGCATTTTTGGTATAAGGGTGATATTGGTGTTATTTAACTTAGGGTTAAGTGTTCCTGAGTCAAAGAAAGACCTTACCTCCCTAGATACTTCCTTGTGAATATCCTTCTAGTGACGTTGATAGAAGTTTCCACACAAACCATCTGGTCTAGGAGCTTTGAGGGCACCCAATTGAAAAGTTGCTTCGGTAACTTCTCTTAGGGTCACTTCTTCAATCAAAACCTGTTCATCTCTTTTACAAGGCATGTGATTTGGTCAATAACTGGTTGGAAGTTTCTTTGCCCTGTGGAAGTGTAAAGCTCTTTGAAATACTTGGTTGTCGTCTCCTTTAATTGCATAGGGTCTCGGCACCATTCATTTTGCTCATTTTTCAGCATTACTATTATGTTTCTTTGTCGCCTTTGCACTATGGTTGCATGGAAGTATTTAGAGTTTTTATCCCCTTATTTGAGCCAATTGATCTTGGATCTCATACCCCAATATACTTCTTCTTCTCTCCATAGCCTCTCTATCTCCATTTTCAGCCAATTTATTTGTTTATGTTATAATGTGAATTTGAGTTGTGTGATGGCCTGGATCTCTCCTTTTAGCATCGAGATTTGTGTTTCTGCATTTGTGAATCTCCTTTTACTCCATCCCGCTAGCTTTTCAGCCACCTTTTTAAATCTAATCGATAGATCTACTTTCTCCCCATGAAAAGAATTCAAGGTTTCTAATACAACCTGTCCATACTCCTCATCATCTACCCAGAAGGCTTCAAATTTAAATTATTTTTTGCGTTTGACCTGGTGGGGGAAAAGGTTCAATAAAATGGGGCTATAATCTGACCCAATAGCTGGCAAATCAAACACTTCCATAGTAGGGAAAGAAACCCTCCAATTCATACTACACATGGCTCGATCCAACCTCTTCATAATCAGCTCGTCCCCTTCTCTGTTATTTGCCCAAGTATAGGCACAACACTTACTTTCTAAATACATAAGAGCGCATGCATTCACAAAGTCTTGGAAAGCTTTACATCTATAGTTTTCAGCCACTCTTCTCCCTACTTTTTCCCAATGATATAAGATTTCATTAAAATCCCCTACACACAGCCAAGGCTCACGATTCAGTCTAGTCATCTGATGAATTTCCTCCCATAACCGTAATCTTTGCTGAAAGTCATTTGGTGCATGAACAAAGGTGATATGCATTCTCTATTTTGTCTCTTCCAAATCACATATTAAGTCAACAAAAGACATAGTGCTAGAAATAATAGAAATGGCCTGTTCATTCTAGAAAATTGCTAATCCACCAGCCAAGCCTGTTGGATTTACTATGAAGCAATTATGAAACTTTAGTCTTTTCTAGATTCTTTTCACAACATCTTCTCTATTCTTGTTTCCATTAAACATAGGACAATAGGCTTTTCTTGAGCCACTAAGGCTTGTAAAGATTGAATTGTCAAGGGGAGCCCAAACCTTGACAATTCCGGCATATAACTATCATGTTTAACCCGGTAGCTTATTAGGGCTAGCCACCAGAGCCCATTTTTGTGCTTCTTCCCAAGTTTGAATAGTAGTTTCCATTAGTTGAGTCTCATCTAACACTCTATTGATGGATTGCTGGACTTCATATGGTGAGTATCTCTTCTGCTTTTTACTAATATGCATCTTCATGTTTTTGCAATTTTTCAGGTTTTTAGCTTCAAGAGATCCTTGCTGGTTGCTTACTGAAGATGCTCCTCTACCATCTCTCAGTTCTTGTAAAGGATTCAGCACATACATGTTCTCTTCCCAAATCATGCTTCCTTCATCTTGGCCTTTCTGCATTCAGTTCCCCTGCTGATGCTTATATCCTTCAAATATGTTGGATTGCCCTTATACACCACTAACGATCATGCATCCACTGGTGTTTCAGGTATGATTTCTTCTTCCATCAATTCCTTAATCGACTTCCCATAAATAGATCCCAATAAGGGCTAACTTCATTAGCTTCCGCCTTTAACCAAGAACTAAAAGGCAGTTCTTTCATATTTTTAAATTTGTCCTCAGTAAATGGAAACTGCTCACAGTGTTGAGAATAATGTCACAATCTCCCGCATGAGTAACAATAGTGAGGCAGTCTTTCATATATAAAAGGGAAAATTCCAAATAAGGACCCACAGTGCCATCATTTTCTCAAAAGAGGATCTGAAGTGAAGTTTGTCTTAAATAAGGACCAAAAGTGCCTTCATTTTCTCAAAAGAGGACCTGGAGTGGAGTTTGTCTCAAATAAGGACCCAAAGTGATCATTTAGTCTCAAAGAAGGACCTCATTTGCCGGCCAATGAATAAATGCATCTCCGATACATATTCCGATAGCCTGATCAGGGATATTTTTGTCCTTTAAAAAAAAATCAATTGTCTTGTTCTTTATTATTATTATTATTATTTTGGGTCAATGGTGGCACTGTTCATCATCTTCTTCGTCCCTTGTTCGTCTTCTTCTCAAGAACATCGGACTTGGGAAGGGCCATTGAGCGCTGGTCATTGGTAAGGGTTGGCAAGGGTTGGATGCCCATTGTCGGCAGTAGGTGAGGGCCACCAAGCCCTCGCTGGCTGTGGGTGAGGGCTTGTAGGCCAACCCTAGCTAGATCTGGCAAGGGTGGCCTCAGTTGCGGCTGGCGAGGGCCGTCAAGCCCTCGCTGGCTGCGGGTGAGGGCTTGTAAGCCCTTGTTAGCCCTTATTAGTGGCCGGTGAGGTGGGCAAGCCCTCGCCCAAAGCCGGGGAGGGGTGACCTCGCTGATGGCCGTGAGGGGCGACCTCCCCCACCTCCGCCCGCTGCTCCACCAACAACCTCGTCTTTTGCTAGGACTACGATTGGGATGCTCACGTCCCTTTCTTCATCCTTTCCTCCCACCACCGCTCCTAGATCGACGACTTCTTTGGCTACCCCTTTTTCCCTCAAGGACCTTCTTATAGGGCCTCGATTTGGACGGCCCCCCTCCCCCATGGCTAGCGAGGGCTCGATGACCCTTGCTCACTGTTAGCGATGGGCATGGAGCCCTCACTTGCTGCCGGCGATGGGCGTCAAGCCCTCGCCGGCCCTTACCAACGGCCAGTGCTTGCTAACCTTTCCCCAAGTTCGGTATTCTTGATCTGGGCAAGAAGAAGTGAACAAGGGACGAAGAAGACGATGAACAGGGCAACCAAAAAAAAAAAAAAAGGATGAAAATACCGTAATCAGGCCACCGGAATATACATTGAAGATGCATCTATTCACCGGCTGGCGAGTGAGGTCCTTTTTTGAGATTAAATGACTACTTTGGGTCCTTCTTTGAGACAAACTTCACTTCAGGTCATCTTTTGAGAAATTAACGGCACTTTAGGTCCTTATTTGAGACAAACTTCACTTCAGGTCCTCTTTTGAGAAAATGATGACACTTTGGGTCCTTATTTGAAATTTTCCCTATATAAAATCCATCCATAATTTCTTTCATCTGTTGCTGAAAATCGACCCTGAAATTAAGGGGGCTGAGATGTTTAGCGTGACCCTAGCCTTTCCTACCTCGTAGGACGTATACCCCTTGGATTCAATCTTAACCTCAGAGACGCTGCCTATTTCCCTATCCACCTTTGCTATCACCCTCTCCAATATCCATTCTATCGGCAAACCATGTATGTGCATTTAGGACTTGCTGTTAAGTGTTGTGGGACAATAATTCAACACCCCATCTCACGTGCAAGCAGAATTACAAGTGGCATGTGGAATTTGACTAATGGGGGGTGGACGCACATTCATGAAATGAATAACACTAGCTTTAATATTATGCTAGAAAGTCCAATTCAAAAGTTTAAGTTAATAGGCGAAAGGAGACTACATGAATATAAAGAGCATTTATTATCCGTTGTCAAGTGATGTGAGATAACTTGTTGACTTAGGTCAGCAGGTGGGGATTCTAGGGGGGCTTTAAATAGACGATAATAGGAGGACGAAGTTGGCCATCTGGCCAAGGGTGGAGATTTGTTGATTATGACCTAAAATTAGACCCGATTTGGTTCGGAACCAACTTAATTTGATTCAACAACATCCGAAGCGAGTGAAATATTTTGCATTGCACAAAGAGACATTTTCGGACGTCAAAAATCAAGTGAAGGATGTCCGGTGTGAAGTACCAAAGTTTGGAGGTTAATGTGAGTCCAAGATGAGAAGAACGGACAATCCGGAGTTAAGATTGGAGGTCCAACCAGGATGTGAAGGTTGGAAATTCCAACATTTTAGACATCCAATCCTTCCTTGCGCAGATGTCGGACTTTTGAGTAGTTCTTGGGCAAGAAGGCTTCAGATGTTTAGCCCACTTCAGCAGACGTCCGACCGCTCATGACCGAAAATTAAACACTAGATGAAATAGCCCTATTTCACTAAATGCGTCGAGCCCAACTCAAAGAGACTTTTGAGAGAGTCGTAAAAACAAATCTATTGAGAGTGACTTCTTAATTAATTATTGGCGGATTTGTTCAGGTGTAATCAGGTTTTATAAAAAAAAATTGTTGATTAGTTATAATCTCCACTTTAGCAGTTGTAGTGAAACCTTCTCGACGATCTCTCACAATGAAGTAGGCAAATCGATTTAACAAGTTTATCACTTTACATTTATTTCTCTCTTGAAACATTTTGGCTTTGTTCGCGCTTTCGATTTTGTGTAACAATATATAGGGGAAAAATGGAAAAAATTTCATAAATTTTAGGTTTCATTTGTTTTACAAAAAATGAATGATTTGTAAATCATTTTTCAAAAAAAAAAATATCTTATATCATTTACAAACATGAATAAGTGAAAAATATTTTCATTATACACGAAAATGTTTAGATATGAATTTATGTCGATAACAATAATATTTTTTTAGAGAAAATTTCAATTAAGGGCCTAAAGTGGAACCGTTTTCTCAAAAAAGGACCTAAAGTAGACATTGTATCAAATAAGGGCCCGAAGTGACCGATTTAGTCTCAAAAAAGGGTTTCAACTTGAAAGCCAGTCAAATCTTATTTGCAGCTAGGGGTATTTTCTTCTAAAGATTTTTTTTTCTTTTTCTTTTTATTTTCTTTCTTTTTTCATCTTGCTCACCTCCTTCTTGACAAATGCATCAAACTCCTCACGCACGAGCTTGCACAAGTGCAAAACAATTTGAACAATTTAGGAAAAGAAAAAAACAAAAAGATATTCGAGAAGTTATGCGGTTTTGCAAACCGCAAATTGCGTGCTTCGGTTCGCGGCCTCCCCATTAGCAAACTTTAAAGCGCATGCTCTCTACATATGCAATTTTGCATCCTCACCCAAGAACTCATCGATTTTGGCATAAGTCGGTTTTTAAGTTATTCGCCACCACTCACCTTCTTCGATGACGATAATGAACTTGAGAATCAAGAAATATCCATAAGTGGGTTTTGTTTTTATTCAATTTGTTTGTTAAAACTTATTATTTCAATTAAAGTAATAGTTTCATGCTCTCCCCACCAATGAAATTGCCTATGCCATGATAACTTTCACTCTTAGCTTCTTGGGAATGTTTTATTGGGTCCGGGTTGGATTATTCATAACATTCATAGACGCAGCTTGCATTGAGGTGGAATATGTGGCTTCTTGAGAGGGTCCAATTGTGTCGTGCATGCTGGTTATTTTCAAAAGCCGTTGAATCATTCTGACCCGTGATTGAAGATACTCACCTTTGGTGGCGATTCAAATAAGACATCGCTCAATCTAAAAAAATGAATGACTCTGGTCTACACATGTTCAAACATATTTGCCTCTCTAACTCTGAAATATTATCTACACAGATTTGAGAGAGAATAACAAGATGAAAAAGTGCAAAATCGCTCAGAAATTCCCAAAACCACATATTTCACTTAACAAATCAATGCACATGAGTATCACAGAGATTCCTCAAAAACCTCTAATAAATTTGCTTAAGCACTTCAATTTGGCTTCTCCTCGCTAAGATCAATCATAGCCTGTGTGAGCACCGATTTGAATTCAAGCATTGATGACAATGAGGGCAGAAAGCTAACGGCTTACACCTCATCATGCTTCGTGCTTGACCATGACCACAAGATATGGGGATTGAATCGAGTTGAGCGTCACATCTTGGTCCACTCGTGCTCGATCTAGGGCTTGGATTGACCTCCATCTTTCAACAAAGGTACTGGAATTGCTGTTGAGGGCAATGACAAATGAGGTTGAGAGAGTTGATGGCTAATTTGGCAAGGAAGATAGAGATGGACTTTGGAGAACGCGATCTAAAGAGTGAAAAAGGTGAAGGCATGATGATGATGAAGAAAAGAAAGAAAATGAGATAATAAATTAAAAAAGAAGGAAAAAAAATCTTTAGACAAAAATACCCCTAGATGCAAATAAGATTTGGTTGGCTTTTAAGTTGAGGCCCTTATTTGAAACTAAGTTGGTCACTTCGGGTCCTTTTTTGAGACAATGTCCATTTTGGGTCTTTTTTTGAGAAAACGGTTCTACTTTAGGTCCTTAATTGAAATTTTCCCTATTTTTTATTGGTCAATTATTTCAAACGATATAAACAATTATTTTCAAGAATTTTTTTTTTCAAATCATTCATTTTTTGAGAAATAAATGGAGCCTTAAAATAAATGAATTTCCATGGAGCTGAAATATTTTTTATGCCCTTAACATCGTTAAAAGACTCTTTTTAACTAAAAGAAAAAGTTAATTGTTTTGATCAGGACAATCGGGCAGATACATATAACATAAAATGGAAGGTTTCAGGTTATAATATATTAAAATCTTCATTAGCTGGATTGCAATACGGTCGGAAATAATTCCGAGGTAATGAATCAATTTCCTGGGATTTATGTTAACGTTTGTTTACCTTTAGAAGATGCTTCCAATAGCGACAAACCATATTTTCAGGACCTGATTTTTGTAGGTACGAGGAGCAGTAATTCGTCTTTAGTTTATTTGGCTAGTGAAATTATCTCAGAGAACAAGGTTATAAGCTATTGGTTCTTTTTTTTTTCTTGCCCATAATGGTACATTGGAAGGCTCTTCAAGGATTCAAATAATTTGACTAATCTCATCTTGATATAGCATCGGCAAACGTTATAGTTATAGTTATTCGTGACCAACATGATAATTGTAATTTGCCATATACGTCTATGCCCTATCGAAGAAGTAATTATTGAGGGCACCTAGATCATGTCAACCTAATTTATATCTACCGAGATGAGGTGTGGCTCACGTGAAACCCTGTGTCACAACATGTCTAAGTGGTAAATTAAGATCGAATGCGCAAAAACTACTCCACTGCAAGGTGTCAAACCGAGGGTAAAGAAAAGTTCATATGGGCCGGCACGTGTTTCTTCTTGGGTTGGGCTTAACCTTTTCCACATTTCTTCTTGGGCTGGCAGGTGTTTCTTCTTGGACTATTCCAGATTTGTTAAAATGGGGGCGGAAAACAACAAATTGGATACCATCGCCATTAAATAGCCATTAATTATCCACATCGATATCTAATGGGATCTCTTGACATGATGCCACTCAGCAAAAACATATTACATAGCAAGGATTGTCCAAGTTGAAACTCTCTTTTCTCATCACCCAATGCCTATGGAGATAATGCAATTTTTGTTAAGGTTTCGTTTGTTTCATGAAAAATAAATAATTTAGAAAATATTTTCCTAAAATGATCATTCATGTTGCTTGAAATAATTAACTAATGAAAAAAATTTCATTGTCAACAACAATTTATGTATAGACATTTTCGTTAATAATGATTTTTTTTTTCATTCAATCATTTTTCTAAGCAATATAAGTGATTATTATTTGAAAAAGGTTATCCAAATCATTCATTTTTTTACGAAATAAATGGAGCCTAAATCAGGGAAAATGGTGCTTAAATTTTGCTGAATTAGTGAAAGCATGTCAGCAAAACCACTTGACATGGAGGCCTCACATTGAGCAAAATTTTAAATGTTGATGTACTTCATTGAACAATATAAAAATTTAGGTACATCATTGTGAAATGAAAAAAGAAAAATTCAGGTAGGGTGTCAATACCCCATTATATATTCCAATTTGTTCCCCAATGCATCACATCTTACTTAGCGCTTGTTTAATATAAATTGTGGTTGAAATGTAGCTTTGCTATTTTGTAACTGTATAGTGCACAGTGAAGTGTTTTAATTCATCCGTTTGATCATATATATGTTAAAAGCTGTAGCATTTTGAAGTTAGGTGAGGTAGCTTCTTAAAAATTGCCGTAAGACCAAAGTTTCGAAGGTGACCTCAACTGCAGCACCCCTTTTCATAATTAAAGTTGCTATGGAAAAACTACACCAAACAAGCTACCAACATGGTTTGAAATTTAAACCGTCCCGATCAGTTATTTTGCTTTCCATGTTTTGTTCTGCATAATCAGTTCCCAACATGTCTTTTAAAAAGTAATAAATTTTTTCAAGAGGCTGTGGGTTTTTTCCACTAAATTAGGCATTCTTTCACCACCCTGTAATTGGAAGAAAAGAATAAAGTTTTAGGGCGTGCTTATTTCAGTCAAACGGTTGAAATACTCTTCCTCCACGTACGATCTCAAGGATAAGGTGGGACCGGCGTCTTCTGAAAGGAGTAGTACGTGTCTTTTACTTTCCTTCCCATACCTTCACGCGATCTTCACAATTTGCACATGGAGAAGGGAGGAAGCCCCACTCCAACAGGCTTTTTGGAAGACCCACATCATCTGAAGAGCACATGGAATTAAAGAAATTGGAAAAGCTGGTGGTCTCAATGCCATGAATCTTTGACTTTGCCCATCTCCTTTTTACATTGGTATCGTCCCCATAACACGGAGAAATGTCTTTCGTCCTCAGCTCAATTTGTCCATTGAGTTGGACGCCGAACTTCCAAACCATATGAATGTGGAATCATGGCCTTTTCACACCTCCACCGACAACCAACATATCTAGCCTCCCCTCATAATAAAAGATGAAGAACTTGATTACCACATGGATAGGAAAGATGGACATCACCTCACATGGCCTTCGTTCGCACAATATTTGACAATAAAGGCCGTTAAACCACCACCTACCGTCAATTTTGTCGATGAGAAAAGTATGATGTGGAATGGTATTATGATTAATACATAAAGGCGACGTTGGTCATCAATGTTATTTTAAAATATGAACAGAAAGAGAGAGGGAGTCTCGTTGGCGTCCACTAAGGGCAAAGCCCTCACGGCCATCACGTGACAGTCAACATATCCTCTCGCTCTGTGGCGACGAGCAGTGGCGACGCGCCACTGCCAAACGAGGGCCCCTTCCTTAGCCAATGTCCAGGCAAGGGTTGCCCCATCCCTCGTCAATGGAGGAGGGGCGACGATGACTATTCCCCTCCCTCTCCTCTCCCTCTTTCTCTGGTCAACAATAAAGTGTGTACGTGGTATTAAGGGGTGTTCGCTACAACTTTTCGATAGCAATTTTGAGCTATGAAAAAGAGTGTTGCAGCCAATCCGGTAAAGTGTTTGGTAAGCACCTCACAACCGCAAATACTCCGCAAATACTTCCATATAATTGCAAAAGTTTACGGCAGCTTTTATGAAGTGGCCCCACCCAACTTTTACGTATAGGTTACTTTAAAATATATGTAGCTAAGCACTCAAGTCGGGGTACAATCTCATCCCCACACTGTTATATTTGAAACCTTAGCTACACCAATCAAGCTCAACGCCCATAGATGAATGATCAAAGAACAATGAAATTTTCCAAATCGAAACAAACCCAGCTCACTTACGCAACTCAAGCTTTACTGGCTAGCATCTCTTCTTCATGTTGCTACTTTTTTTTTTTGGGTCGGTTCTTCATGTTGCTATTCACCTGGTGGGTTTAGAACTGAAACCAAGGGGCGGTTTAGAAAGGTAGTTTCTTTTACTATGAAAGAAATATTCAATCGTCGTAATCTCAGTTCCAATGGCAATTTTCTTTTTAAAAAATTGGTATGATAATTATTGTGCTTGAGAGGGAAAATTTTTTAATAACTCAGTGCATATGCAAGAAGGAAATATAGATTAATCGTACACAACTTGGCCTTGAAAAGTTAAATTATTCTTCCCCTTTGTTCTCGACTCTATGGGTGTGGCAATTGGACCGTCCTCTCATTCCAATTAATTTTTTTTTCTATTTTCTATTTTTTTAAGGGAAATCCATAATTTTTTTTTTCTATTTTCTATTTTGACGACGGAGGAGAAAAGGATATCAGTTTTTACATAAAATTGAAGACTAAGAGGAGGGAAAGGAGGGACTTGAATCTTGAGTTCTAACCGCCCATTATAGCTGAATCTAATCAAGCAATAAATGTAAATCATTAAAGAAAATAATCATGGTGTCTTTTTCTTCAGCACTACTACTGCCCACGGAATTGCAATGCAAATCTGTGGGAATAAATTGTGCTTGAAATAGGCCTTATTGTTCGAGGAAAACAACGTTAAGGAACGTCTGGTGTTAGCAAAGAAAGTTATTTCTTTAGATTTATATATTTTATGAATAATATAAAAGTGGGGTAAGTACACTGTCAGTGCCAAAAGTTGTATACGGCGTTCACTTTAATGCCAAAAGTTTTTGTCGGATCACTTAGGTGTCAAATCGGAGGAAAAACGATCACTTTAGTGCCACCAACGAGAGATTCCGGCCAAAATGATTACGTGACTTTTTATATTTAAAAAAAAAAAAAAAAAGACATGGCTTTTAAACAACGTCATTTTCCATCCTCCTTAAGAAAATGACGTCGTTTTGCCGTCCTAAATGGATGGTCTCACAAAAACGACGCCGCACAACTCATTTGGGGATTTTTTTTTTATTTGGGGATTGAAATTAGGGTTTTTTTTTTTTCCGATCCTCGCCCAACTTCAACCTAGCTTGCTCGACCACCGTCGCTTGGCTGCAGCTTGAGGTGCATGAGGTTCCTGCACTTGAGCGAGATCAGCACGAGCGCGAGCTTCATGACTGAGTCAAACTGCGCGAACAGCATCGGGACCGTATCTAGCAGCTCCAAGTGGGCATGGAGGGCAAGCCTCTGGTGACTCTAGCCTTCAATCGTGAGCCAGCGACGACACACGAGGGAGCACCGGCCCTAGTCGCTAGAGCCTAGGTATTGGAAGATGCAGGCCAGGCACTCGTCAGGGAGATCGGAGATGGAGAGGGAGAGATCGAGGGCGGCGCACTCATCGGCGGCCTCCCTGAGCACCGGCCATATCACGGCATTTGACTTGGCCACTGAGTGGCCGTCGTCGGAGTCGGGGTCGAAGCCGCGGCCGCTGAGCGCGGGGGCCATCGAGGACGGTGACTAGCCCATCACTAGCAAAGGCGGAGGCGAGGGATGTGGGCGGTTGAAGGGGAGAGACACCAATTTGCAGATTTAGGGTTTTGAATTGGGGGAGAGACACCAAACGGCGTTGTTTTGTTGTTTAAATGCTGAATGTACTCTCCGGTGAGCCACATCAACTTCAAAAATTAATAAAAAAGTGCCACGTTGGATTTCCGGCCAACCAGATCGGAGTTGGCATTAAAATGATCGTTTTTCAAACTTTTTAACACTTAAGTGATCCGACAGAAACTTTTGGCATCAAAGTGAGCGCCATACACAACTTTTGGCATTGATAGTGTACTTACCCCATATAAAAGTTATAAAAACGCAGTCAACTTAAGATAGGTAAACTCTAAGCTATGAGACACGCACCTAATGTTATGGATTAGATAGGATGCAATTCCAAAATCCGGATGAATGACGTACATGATATAATAATTAGCTGGAACAACTCTTGAATAATTTGCCAACTCCTTTTAGAAATTACCAAACTCAATTAGAGTAATTAGTAACATATCCCCGATCAAGTCGACCAGTTATTTTGCAGGACCAACTCTTATTTGGTATAGTTATGAACTTTTATTTGATTTTTTATTTTCCCAATCTCTCGTATCTTTGATGAAAAAAATTTAGTTATTTTTCCCGAGTTTTATTTATCTTTCTTACCGATGACTTAAATAGACCAACAATTTGAAATTACCAATTTTATTTTCCTTCCAAACCAAACTTGCAAACTTTTTGTACAATTAAATCAATTTTACTAAGTAGTTTTGCATTACCAACTTTTATTTGAGATGATTATCAACGTCTGTTGGCATCATTTTTTGAAAAATTGCTAACTTCTCTTAGCTCTAACAAAGAAAAAAAAATTTCCTATATGTTACCAACTTATGCTTATCTCTCTTACTGAACACCTTGAAGTTACAAATTATCATATGAAATTACCAAATTTTCTTTGAATGATGTACTGAAATTTTTTTCTTAAAAAAGTAACCTAATACAAAAGTTGGTAGAGTAAACAACAAGTAAAAGCCACAAAACACACAATTTTATGCGCACTATAACACATTTACCTCAAAAATTTTTGTGACACCAAAAACTTTAAGTTTGTATCTATGTGATACATTTATTCCAAATTAATTTTGTAACACAAAATATGACATCCCGATATTTGGCCCTTGATTCGAATATATGAAATGGTTGTTTCGTCGACGCGCTTGTGGTTATTTTACTCGGAACTGATCACTCACGAGTTAACTAATCTATTAGGTGAGGCCGTTAAGGGATGTAAACATTATAGACTAGAGAATTCGATCGGAAATCGACCGCTCGACCATAATAATCGGCAATGGTCAATACAACATCGTATAAATCGATTTGCGAACAGATATAAGTCTATTCAATGGAATCACGTGGTCGAATTGCAGGTGGTTCTGCACGATTGCAATATTTGCATCGAACGGCAATAACCCGATTTTCTATCGATATTATACTCGGGACACATAATTGAAACCTTGTGATTTTTACGACAATCGAGAGTCGTCTACGATTCAGAGATGCACAAACGTGAGTCGAAAATTATCGACCACGGGTCAAACGCTCTAAAATCCATAAAAGCTACCCGATATGTTAGGTCGTACTAAAGTCGCGTTTGGTTGATTTTAATCATGAAATTAAATTCAGTTTCGGGAATCAGACGTTCGAGCGTGTCACGATTCATTTAATGGATGTTGTCTCATCTTTCGGCGAATTTTCGTCAAGTCCGAAAATTTTGCGGAAAATCGAATTTCGAACAAACAAGAAAATTAAAGGAAATTCGAATTAAGAGGAAAAAGGGGAATTTGCTGCCCAAAGAGGATTTATTTGTGAGAAATGAGAGCTAAATGGTGATTGGGTGAGCCAAAGACTTTAGAGGCATGTGATGATGGTGTAGATATTTGCTTAGGTTTGTGATTGGTTGTTAAATTGACTTCATGGTCTTCTTTCTCTCTCTCCTTCATGCATTCCCCCCCCTCCCTCTCTACTGATTTCTTCTGCCCGCTTCTTATTCACGCATCCTTCTCTACTTCACGTTTTCTTCATCCCCATCAACCCCACAGCACCATTTGTCACCCCCACCACTCCATCATTCCACTTCCGCTAGCGCCATCCTCACATCATCATCCCATCTTCATCCTCCCATTCATCTTCACCTCACATCACCGTCCAGTACCCAGCTTCCCTTCCGCTGTTGCCACACCATTGAAGCCAGCATCTCCACGTATAGCCACCCGTCCAACCCTCATCACCATTGTCAGAACAACCCCCGTGTCCAGCAGCCACCAGCTCACCCGTCCAACATCTGAGCTGCCTTAGTCCCACCCCCGCAGCTAGCAACCTCCACCACCAGCAGCTACGTTCGCCTAGCTCCACCACCGTCCAGCCAAGTACCTCCACCGAGACCGACCAGCCCAAGCCAAGCCAAGCCCCCATTGGTCGAAGGCTTGTAGGGCAGCCACCGCCTTCGTTAAGTCTCCATTCGAGACGTGGTTGCCTTGAGTTTTCGTCTCCGTCGCATTGCCGTCGCTGCAAGCCCGCCACTGTTGAAAACGGTGAGTTAACTCCATAATCTTTGATTAGGTCGTTAATTGAGCTTAGGAGGTGTTTAAATTAGTGATAATTATGGTTATATTAGTGCTAATGAGGATTAGTTTAGTTAATAATAGATTAGTGTTAACTAAGCTTGGTTAGATTAAGTAACCATGGTTATGTTAGTTAACCATGGTTAGGTTAGTTAATCATGGTTAGGTTAATTAAAAGGAGTTGAGTCTGGATTCCTCTTTGGACTTGTTTACTGGACACTCGTTGTTTGCTATTTTCGTGGGTTAAAATTTGCTGCAATTTTAAGGTTGCTTCCTTCTTAAAAAATGTAATCATGGCTTTATAATGAACTCTATAAACAAGAGCGAAAAGGAATTAACCCTTCAGCAATTTTGTAATTATGTGATTTGACTTGGAGAGTTAGAGATTTAATAATATTTGGATCTCTGAGTGATACAAAAAAATTTGGATAATAGTCAAAATGAATTGGGCCATTACAAAGACTTGTTTCAACTGTTTCTAAAAGAGAATCTTTGAAATTTAGTAATTTAGTATCACTTAAGGCTAGCAAAATGGAAGTATTTAACCCTTCTTTGGTAAGATACTTAATACCCACTTGTACTAACCCTATGTGAGTATAATTATATTTTTGCATGTGTTTGTTAAGAGAATTTTGATTTAATAGTTTAATAGTTTCAAAAGATATGGAAAGGAATAAATCTCTTTCTTCAGTTGTGATAACGTAATCTAATTGTTTTTCAAAAATCTAAACTTTGATTGTTTATAAATTTGATCAAGTTTTATTTTAGGAATTTTCCAATTTTCTATAGATTTATTGAAGTCTTCTATGTTTATTTCTTCCCTATGTATAGGACCTTAATCCGAAGATGTACTTGATACAAAACTAGAGAAAGATGTTAATCTTCTTAATAAATCCAATTTAATAAGTTTGTTTTCACACTTCCTAGGCTACCAACTAGATCTGACTAATGGGCTCACTAACCTACTTGGTTTTACTGCTTGGACCGCTACTAGTTCGACACATCTCAACTAAGGAAGGTTCCAGCCAAACTGGACAAACCTATTAAAAGGAAATATCAAGTTAATCAATATATCTCCCTTGGCTTTGATACTAAATTGCCCTCAGGATCTAGGGTACTATATAAAGAATAAGAGATCTGGGGTACTCCTACATTATTTAGAAAATTGTGTAGTAATTGGTCATTTAATCTAAATGTCTACGTTTGTTTGAATTGGTTAATATGTGGAAAAATTCTATAGGTTATATATCTCTAATGTAATCATAAAAATCTGCTAATTCTAAGAAATTATCTAATATAAAGCATAATAATTCAAGAGTGATAATGATAATAAATAAGAAACGAATCAGGTGAAGAAATGAGATATAGATGAAGATTAAACTAATTATGATTTTGATCATAAAATGATGTGAAACGTAATTGAAATTAATTAAAATAACAACGTGATCTCACGCAGGGCGGTAATCCGCACTAGAGTAGAGATCCCACTGACATACGTAAACAATAATTAACAATATGATCTCATGCGGGAGCGGTAGTTCACACTTGAACAGAGACCCCACTGATATTCATAATAAAAGAAAATATGATATTCTACAAAGGTGGTAGTCCACGCCCAAGTAGAGATCCCACTTAAAACGAAAGTAAAAGAAGACTAATGATATGAAGTGATAATGCCAACCAAAAGACTTGGTTGGTTACATTATCCAGTGATAAGAAAACTCACAGATATTTGATACAAGTGATTGAAGATGATGACAAGTGATAGGAGATATTTTGAAGAATTGATTTCAATTAATCAGGAGTGATTACAAGTGTCTGGAAAAATACAAGTGAAGGATAGATGAAAGAGAAAGGATGTGATTAAAGGAGACTTTTAGGACGTAGGAAGGCAAGAGCACAAGAGCACCAGTGAGCTAAAGGCAACGGGTAATCCCCCCTCTTCTTCTGCTCCTCCTTTTATACGGAAAGCTTGGACTAAGTAATTTTTTATTTTTATTTTTTTTGCTTTTGGACGAATCTGTAACAGCATCTCTAGTCCATATTCAGTCCATTTGCAGCATGTTGAGATTCTTCAAATGGAAAATGATAATGTGCTTTGAAAATTCCTTTATTGTCTTCTTCGATTTTTGTTCACTTTGGTGATTGGCAATTTCCTCTACTCATCTCTATTGTCATTTGACAAGTTGATGATGGGATTGATCATCATCAGAGGAACTTAGAGATTTTGCAAGTGGGTTGGTAGATTGGGAATTCTGACATGAGTTTTGCCAATGCATAGCTATATTCTTCCAGTGACTGCATGACAGCCAAATGAGCTTGAGCCAGTGATTTTTGCTTAAAAAATTCAGTAATTTTGTGATCGGGTGATTTGTGATTTCATCGATTTAGCCAGTTCAAAACTGCTTCCTCATAAAGATTTTCTGTGAATTTGAAATTGTCCCACCACTTAGTCTTGAATCTCCGAAGTAGGTGAAGGGAGTGTAAAGAATGAGAAGGCTAGTTATAATCGAATTCTTAGGCTGTTACCCAGGAAACTCAAAAATTTGATTCGAATCATTAGAATAATCTTTAATTCAGCTTAATTAAACAAAATCAAGAAAATTGGAAAAAACGGTGAAGCAATTCAATTTGATCAAACTCAAGTCAGCCTAATTCTACCGTCAAACCCGATTTGACTAGAATTGATCCGCTAAGTTTGCCAGCCAAAATCCAGCCATCCAACCACCATACCATGGCCGGCCGACCAGCCCCTTCCCTTATTGCAAAAATTATCAAAATGCCCTTGATATTTGTCATTTAAAATCAACAAATGGGAGCATGCCTCAATAATTAAGGAATTAATGTTGGTCTCCCATTGCATGTTCAATCTAGGCCATCCATTGTGACCTTCATCAATCCATGTGAAGAAATTTCAACCAATGAGGATATTTCTTAATGATCAAGCATTTAACCTAAGCTATTAGACTAATACAAAGGCTAGGATCCAAACTTGGGGGACTAAATAAAGATTTTTCCCTCTAAAATTCAAGGATTTCAGACATTTTGAAATTATAACTTCTCTCTCTACTTGGGGGAATATATATATAAAATTCCCTCCTAAATTCAAGGGTCTCAGACATTTTTAGATTAGTACTTCTTTGCGAGCACGTGCAAGCTATTGTCTTGGCCACCTGCTCTCCTTATTGTGTAGCCCAATCGCTGGTCACTTCACAGCATGCCACCACCACTCCAACATCCCCCAAAGTCTACTTGTCACCATCACAATTGGAGTCGATCGAAGTTTTCGCTCAGAGACCACGAATCAGCCAACTAAACACCCTTGACAATCACCAATCTTCTTGTTGTCCTCCTTGTCAGCAACTTCTAGCTGCTTTTCTACTAATCACTAGTGTCCTTTGATGATCCGACCTTGGTGACTTTGATTTCTAACATGTCTACAACATCTTCATGGCTAGAGTTCATTGAGATTTTCACTAGATTCTCCTCAACTTGCTCCTATTTCTCGATAGCTCTTGAAGCTTATACTCCTAACTCAGCGATTTTGTCTACTCATATCAGCTGTTTGGTGAGCTTCCAAGACCAATCCATGGAATTCTCGAAGTGATCACAGAGATTAGATAGCTCAATTGATCGTCAAATTATTCATACTCAAGGTTAGTACATTGAAGTATGGCATATTTGGCCTAAGCTTGAAACGAGCATAACGAGCATGTTTGGATGTTGAGTTTGTCCTTAGTTTGACATATGTTTGGAAAATTCATGTTTAGGATAGATTTGATAATGATTTTTTCATACATATATTTAGATACGTTATTAGAATTAGCATGTTTTAAATAGATTCTTTAGGCCTTGCTTGATGAAGTTTTGTCGGAAATTGGATGAATGATGTCCAATGTTGCTTGAAATGGTGAAAATAAAGTGACTAGATCCATATATGGACTCATTTGGAAGATTGAACTTGTTTGTTGAAAACTGAAAATTCGAAGTGTTATGATGCCTAGGTGTTCTTTGATTTATTAAAAATTATACAATTAGAATTTCCAAATCTCACGTGAAATATCGAGATCGAAATATTTGCAATGGTATATCTTTTATAAAATTCCAAAGCCATTTGATTGAAAATCTCGCATCCATAAAGTAGCAATGGATTTTTGAGCTTTCAACAAAAACTACACTAGATTTTCTTGAACTTTATTTTGCAATTTCAACATAATTCGAGTCTTTTTTTTGCAAAAAAAAAAAATAATATTTAAAAGTTTTTTTGGGGTTCTAATTGAGTGTGCAAGAAATTTTTAGAACTAGATAACAAAGTTTAGAGGATCAATTTGGCCATTGGAGAAGGATGTTCCCATCCTACAAAACTATTTTCAATTGAGTCCCTAGAAAAACCTAAAATTATCGCATGGTAGGAGGAATTATTTACAAAAGTTGAAAACATGAAAGTTGTTTGAAACAGGATTGAACTAGATCTCCGTAAAATTTGGTAGGATTTCGAAATTTTTAGATATGTTTCTCACAATTTACTAAACTGGGCCAGATTTCAAGTCAAATCAGGAGCAATCTTAGTGTTGGGTCGATTTCTTGTCAACAGAATCCCAATTAGGTCAAGTGATCTTCATTAACTTTAAAGTAGACACTTCAAGCTTTATAATGACACATGAATCACTTGGTGGGTAGGTAATTAAGGCCTTCACTTGAGTGCAAACATAATAGCCCAAATTAGTAAAAATGAAAAAAAGATCCAATCATTGGCTCACTAATTGATTGATGATTGTTTAAGCCTAATTAGCCTATATGCATGTTTAATTGAGCTTTGCATGTGATTTAATATAAATATTTAGGCCCACGACATATGTTGATAGATGGGTAACTTAAGTGGGAATGATTAGAATTAATTAGGGATTAGTTGCCTATTCTATCGCTTTGTGAATGCAAGTGGAGGCTAAAACCACTAATCTTGATCAATGAAACTAGAAGATTAGGAAATGGTTGGTGTTAATCCATATGCATGAATAATCAAAACCCAATCCCAAGGCAATTGAGTATTTAGTTAAGTGAACTTTGCTAATGCTTTGGTTGGTTTGATTGCATTGATTGTATGGTTGAAAGGATGAACCAACACCCATGAATGGTCAAAGGCAACACCTAAGGTGATGATCATCAAGGGGACCCGAAGGTTGTGGAAGGCCGATGTCCAATTCGGTCTTCAGTCTTGGAATGGTGTAGTTTAGGATAGCTTCAATTAGGCTAGCTTAAACACTTGTAGGTTAATTAGCATTGGCTTTTGTTGCAACCCGGTCTCACTGTCGTCCCTTAAGAGGAAAGGAAGTGGAAAGATCAGATTTAGGGGTACTTGACCACGAATGTTCCCTTACAGTTCTCAACCACAAGAATGTCATCACCTCACCCCCCCCCCCCCGAGAACAAATCTCATGTGAGTTCACTTAATCGTAATAGTGAGTTATCCTAAACTCGTACCCCACGTGACAGTGGAGTGTCGTGACCCTACTTCGACACCATGGTATATCTTGATCGACGGTTTTAAGGTCAAAAGGAACCCGGATGAAAGGTGAGTTTATGGATACTTTTACCATAATAACCCTTTCGATAGGATGTTTTGCCCATAAGAATGGCATTACTTTATCCTTTAGGGGTATTGCCAATATCGAGTATGCTAAATTGCTATGAGTCTTATCAAGACCCATACCTTACTCAATGGGTTCATTTATAATATCTAATTGTTTAAGACAACCTAGAAATAAAATGGGAGCCCCCACTAACCTCGTTTTTAGGGGTCGGCTAGAAAATCCAATCAAGGATCAGGAGTATTCTTTCGATTCCTACGCAACTAGATATCTAGGTTCGAGGATTTAGGTTACGCTAATATTTCTATTAACACCCTTTTGGTACCTGACAATATATTGTGTTTATCTAAGGTGTCCATGCATTTCTGCTTTAATTTTTCATGTTCGTTTATCCTAAACTAGGTGATCATTCATGGTTAGTCATTTACATGCTACTCTATTTCTAGAAAATGTGAAAAGAAAGTAATAAATTGAATTGAAATTGCAAGATGGTAAGTAAACAACTAAGGAAAGTGGTAAATCTATCATGCAATCCCAGGAAAGATAAAAGAGAAACACAATTAAAAGAATAAGAAAGAAAAGAACCTGCAACTCATCGGGTTTTTATACAGACAATAAGAAACTCAAGACATATGCTAGGGATGAATGGTACAAAGATATGGTCAGATTGGATATCAACCTTTCATCGTCTTCATGTCATCTTTGTCTTCAGGATCCTACTTTGAACCTAGTTTAAGAACTTTAATTAAGTGTCACGATTCAATCTCGCCGCCCTTGATCCCTCATCATAACGAGGAGAGAAAAGAGAGAAAGGTTGGGTTTAGGGATACTTGATCACGAGAGTTCCCTCACGGCTCACATTCCAAAAGACATTATCACCTCACATTTCGGATCAAGCCTCTCGTGAGTTCCCTTCACGAGATCGCAAGCTCTCCCAAGCTCGTACTCCGCGTGACAAAGGAGTGTCGTGATCCATACCCACACAGGTGACACACCTTAGAATGAGGGGTCGGGTGTGGATAACGGATTTAAGGGTACCTTTACCATAGTAGCCCTCTTGACAGTACACTTCGCCTACAAGAACGGCATCACTTCATCCTTTGGGGTACTCCCATATCGAGTATGCTAAACCATAGTGAGTTTCATCAAAACTCATATCTCGCGTGACGGATTTATTTATACGGTCTAATTGTTTATGATAACCTAAAAATAAGACGAGAGTCACAACTAGCCTCATTTTGAGGGTCGGCTAGAAAACCCAATCGAGGGTCGAGAGTGTTCCCTCGATTCCTACGCAACCAAATATCTAGGTTCGGGGACTTGGGTTATGCTAATATTTTTATTAGCGCCTTTTCAGTACCTAAATAGTATGTTGTGTTTTCCTAACATGTTCATGCGTTTCTTTTTACATTTTTGGGATCATTTGTCCTAAACTAAGCAATCATGCATGGTTGGTCATTTTCATTTTATTCTATTTCTAAAAAAGTAAGAAAATAAAGCAATCAATGGAATTGAAATTATCAGATAGTAAGTAAACAATCAAGGAAAGCAGTAAATCTACCATACAATCCTAGAAAATATAAAAGAGAAATATAATTGAAAAAGATGAGAGAGAGAGAAAAACCCGCAACTCGTCGGGTTCTATACAACAAATGGAACTTGAGACATATGTCAGAGAAATAAATATTATATGATAATGGTCAGAATAGACATTGACCTCCACCGTCTTCGCGCTTTCTCCATCTTCAAGGTCCTAATCTAAACCTAATATAAGAAACTTATAATTAGGTGCATGCAATGGAAAGAAACAAGCATGTACATCAAAATAATAAAAAACAAGACATCATGTCGAGATCAATCATTTAAAAGAAGTGCAATACGAAAGTCAAATTTTAAGGTCTCGAGGTCGACCTTTGTCTTTCATGCGAGGGCCCCACTAAGACACCTACTCAATCCATTTTTTTGTGACTTATAGCAATTGTTGACCAATTGTATTCTCGCATGGCCAATAATGCTTATAAATCTCATAATCAAGTGATCTATGTTATCCCAAGGTTTTCTCTTGATATCATGTATCGATTCTACCATTCATTTAAAAGTCACATGCATTGCAAAAATTTAAACATGCATGTAGGTCTTTTGAACCTTATTTCTCAATCAATCAAGCAAGAAAGTGAACTGTTGGCAAGTCACTTATTACCAAGGGCATGAGCCAATCACAAACACAGGCAATTTCTAGTGATATTATATGTATGAGGGCTACATGTGATATTTCAAAAACGTATTTCGAAATCATTCATAAAAAGTTTTGAGACAAAGTGATGTCTCAGTTATGAAAAGCATTTGATTGCCAAGGCTAGCCCAGTGCTCATACAAATGCACTCACAAGCATAACAAGTATTTTAAATACAATTCAAACTGTGACTTTCATGATGCCAAATCAGGATTTAAAAAAGTTTGAATAGGATTAAGGAATATCTAGACTATGGAACACATTCAATCGTCAAGACTAGCCTGATGTTCGCATAAATGCACTCACAAACATCGCAAACATTTTAAATATGGTCCAAACCACGATTTTTCTTTAAGTTAAATCGAGTTTTGGAGAATAATTTTTTAGAAATCGTTTTTGAGAAACATCACATGTACCAAAATATAGCCAAATTAGGCAATACCTAATAACAATTTAGCAATGACAAAATTCCCTAACATGCGTGACATGATGATGAACAAATTTTGTAAATAAAGTTTTCTTAAACAATCTATATATGATTTTACAAAAATCAAACAACAAGCAACAACGTATCAAAAATTTGTCAAAACAACATGACATTCAGCTAATATCACGAGGATTTGTCCTATCAAAACATGTCTAAAAATCATCAAATTTATACACAATATAGCCAACATAATGACAAGTTTTATTAAGAGGCTGAGTGTAGATTTCAAATAAAAAAAAATGGAACAAAAATATCAAAGATATGTCCAAATAGGGGTTCAAATTTGATCCTTTGTCCATATTCCGATCTAGTTGTGAAAAACTGAAAAATTGGTCCAAATGATGAGCAATTGGCATGAAATCAGTGGCAGTGGAAACTTCTAAGTGTTCCTTACGTCTTCCAAGAAGAGCTCGAGTCCAAACTAGGTCAATTCGATATCCTAAAATCGAGATCCCTAAAAGTATGTGCATTAGTAACTAAGGAAACAAAACACAAGCATTCATTATAAAACCTCAAAATCATTCAAAGAATGCACAAATGGCATGGAGAAATCACATGGGACTTAGGATTGGATGTGAAGGAAAGTTTAGATAGTCATCTAATCTTAAGTCGGCATGCAAAATGTCATACAATTTAAATAACATTATGAAATTATTCATGATTCCTAATGGTATGCTTGGGAATCTTAAGTGTGATGAACACTTTTGTGAGACAAATTTAATGTGCAAGATGATACTCAAAGGACATGACCTAAACATATATGCAAACCTTGCGGTTCAATCATCAAGAATGCATGATCATAAGATTTGGTCTCTAGATAACTCAAATAAGCATAGAAATGTGCAACATATGATAAGGTTTCATTTTAGCATTAAGTTTACAGAACAAGCATAATTTCAATTATCCTCAATACATACACAAATCCTACCAAAAATCTCACATATAGAGCATGCGATGATAAAGATTTCTAATTTAGAGTTTGAAACTCAATTAAGATCATATGAGTCGTAGCAAAAATGGCAAAATAGACAAATTATATGTCCAGCACATGTTCCTAAACCACCTTTTACTCTAATGCATGCAATTGACTCATTTTTCCAACGTAAAAAACTTGCAAAGCATGCATCAATTGAATATATGGATCATGTATTTCAACTCTTATGAAGTATTTGAGATCAAATAAGTGCATTTATGGACTCAATTTCATCAAAACAAATTTCAGACCAATGCAGGACAGACTGTCCTGTATTCAGATCTAAGCAATTTTTACCTAGATAAACATGTTTAAAAATTTTGAAAAAAATACAAGACATAAAAAACACTTATACACGAAACTTTTATGAAGGAAAGTTATTCTAGAACTTGACACAAAAATCGGTACAAAAATAGAACAATCAGAGATCAATACGAAATAGATTGACCTAGGCTTGGATCTGAGTAGATATGACCTAGTTAAGCACATCCAAAAATTGTGGAAAAATTAAAAAAGATGCATGAGGTGATTTGAAACAAAACTTATAAAGATAATTTTGTCAAAAAACGATCACGAAAGTCGGTATAAAAATAGCAAAGACAGAAGGCAGAACAAAAACAGAATTGAAAAAGACCTAAACTATTGTAGAATCACTCATTTTTAGAGGTGTTTTTCGAGGTTCAAACGACACTCGATTAGTGCATACGACCTACTGTTCCAAAGCTCGGGATGTCTATTATTTAATCCTAAAAGGACTCGAGTTGAAATAAACTCATCTAAGGTATCAATCAAGCCAAAACAAAAAGTCACTCATCCAAACTTGAAAATCACAAAATCTCATAATCCAACTACAATCAACTCCAGATCATACAAGCATTTATTTTAATCATATTTGCAATGCATCTTGGCCTCAAATCTTCGTTGTCAATCATGAGTCACAACACGAGAAGCTCTAGCCTCATCGGACGCTATTAAAAGGAGTTTTATCACACTTTCCTCGACTCATAATGAACAAGCGAAGGACATGCCTTCAAAATGTCCTCATTCAGCGACAATGAATCTGTTAATCAACAGTGAAGAATCAAAATCTATTTTCCTACATAATGAAGACAGAAAAAGGAAATGGAGCACTTAGCTCTGATTTTACTTCGAGGACCACGAAATGTGAGGAACACCAAGTCCTATTATGGTGTAGGAGCTGTTCAGCACCAATCTTCAAGCTCTGATTTATGACTTTTGTAGATCACAATCACTCTTCTCTAATCCTTTTTCTAGATCAACACTTAGAGGTGAACACATTGGTGCGTCATAGCCGTTGGACTTTGCTAAAGAAAAAATACTGATCACCGATGAAGAAACGATTGGACTTTTCTGAATCTAAAATCAACGGAACTTTGTTCGACGTCGATCTCCGATCTTCGATTTACGAGACTCATCAACGGATGCCTCGGCTTTAAACTTGATGATCACAACCGTTTCGTCATAGTTGCAATCTACGAGCATTTTCTCAACTTCATTGTCAACAAAATCAACGAAATCAAATCAACAAAATCTGTTGAAAGGAAACTGATCAAGATCAAAGTATAATCCGAGAAGAAACTATCACAGTAGCCTTAGATCGCTAAAAACAATTAGCTAATCAGTTACATCAAAATCGAAACTAGAGAAAGAAAGAAGGCTTATTTTTGTGCAAGTATACGATTGCTTCATTCCAGGTGTTAATCTCCAGCCACTACTCCATGAAGATGAGGACAAACCTATGTGTGCTCGTAAGAATCTATGAAGAAAAGAGTGAGTGGAGCATCTCCGCAGAACTTGCAGAAGTCAAAGCAAAAAAAAATCTTTTAAGAGAGAGAGTTAGTGGAGAAGCTTTGAAGCTTTGATCTAAAGAAAGAATCCATGCAAATCCTTCTTGCAGGCAAGAATATGACTGAAGAATTGCTTTGTGTAGGTGAGTACGTGGGAAAAGAATTCTTCCGCTTTTCCTTTTGCTTGACCCGGTTTTGGGAGATGTCAAGAGAGATGTTTAGAGAGGATTTTAGTCAGAGAAAGCATATCTAAAAGAATGAGGGGGCCTTCAATTTTGAAGGGAAAGTTAGTTATATAGTCTAGGGCAAAATCAAATCGTAGCCCTTGGATTAATCCAAGGGGCTAAGGTTGAATCTCCTTAGCTAATTGGTTTGTTAAATTTGTTGAGAGCACCCTAATTGAGCACATGTCTACTTCAATGGCCACGATGTATTCTTAGCGAACGGATGATGATCAATCGTGTACTAATTAGGGTCTTTTTTTGCAATTTTCATAACATGGGGGGGTCAATTTGCAAATTTCGTAAAATCCGAAACAAAATTGGAAATTTGAAAATTAAGGGTGTGGATGCATTTGCCATGAAGAGGGCCAGTAAATGATGGTTTCCAACCAAAAGATGGTCAGAAAAATTCGCCGATCAACACCGATCAAATCTGGTCAACGCTAGTCAACGCCGGGTTGATCAGGTTGACCTTTTTTGTCCAAATTTTGTTCTATTTTTTTCTGATTTTGCCTGATTTGAATGAAATCAAATATTTCTATATTAATCGGTTCAAATGAGATGCAATTGGGCTATCTCAAGTCGACTAATTGTGCACAAAATGTTTAAATTCATTGAATTCCTATTGAAGCGAGGCCACAAGCTAGACTCACGTCTTCAATTGAACATCAACTAGCCAAATTGAAACTCAATTACTTCAATTGCACTCTAGTCTAAAATGGGCCAAATCGAATTACATAAATTGAAGCACCTTAGCTGGCTAATCTTTGAACACGCCAAATTGACCAAATTAAAATGCATCTGAGCAAATCTCTCAAAATTGACCCCGAATTTGGACTCATCTTAAAAAAATGAGTGAAATACAAATGTCCATTCGCAAGTTATGAATGATCAATTTTGGTTCCCTAATTAGGGCTCAAGACAGCAATTCGTATTTTGACTAGATAAATCACGAAATTAAATGCTCAAGCAGATTTCAGATAGCCTTAAACCAAATTTCAAAAAAAGAACTACTCCTAATTATGACTAGAATAAAAGTTATTTTATTTTTGATCGATTTAAAACCTAAAACTGAAAAATTCAGAAATCAATGTTCTTAATCGAATTTTATGAAATTTTTGACATAAAAGTCAAATTGGCATTAAACAAAATGTATTTGTGCATTTTTTTATTTTTTTTGTTGGGTCAAAGGTTTAATCAAAAGTCAACCATTTAGTTGAATTTTCCTAAAATATCGATTTTTTTTTTTGTCAAATCTTTGAATTTTCAAGAAATTGATTTGACAAAAGTGAAATTAAAGTTAAATGAAATTTTTTGGGTAAAAAGTCAATTTTTTTACCCGGGATTGACTTTTGGTCAAATGATTGACCAAAAAGTCAACCTAAAGGTCAACCGTTTGACTTTTCGGGTTTTGGGTTTTTCTTGAAAATGAGTTAGAAATTGCTTAAAAACGACAATGCAAAATAAAGAAATGAAAAACGACACCTTTTGGTCTAGAGATGGGGCTCTGTCACGATCAAAAACCCAAATCTCGATTTTTTATCTTTCAATTATGTATCGACTAAAAATCAGGTGTCAACACTAAGTACATACAATGAAAGGAAACAATCATATACGTCAAAACAACCACAAACACGATCTCAAAGGAAATTCAATTCACAAATCGAATTTGGGTCTCGGGGTTAGCCTTTGTAATTCATGCATAAGTCCCTCTAAGACATCTACCCGGTTCATTTTATGACTTACAGTTATTATTGACCAATTATATTCTCGTTTGGCTAATAACACTTATAAGTCCCTAATGAAGCGATCTATGTATCCCAAAATTTATCCTCGATATCATGCATCAACCCTAACATATATATAGAAATCAAATGCATTGCAAGAATTAAACATGCATACAAGTTTTTTGGACCTTACATCTCAACCAATCAAACAGGAAAATGAACCGTTGGCGAGTCATTTATTACCGGCATGCGCCAATAACGAACACCGGCATTTCTAATTAATGACGCAATCATTTGCATGATGATATATGTGATATTTCAAAAATATGTTTTTAAATTATCCACAAAGTTTTTGAGATAAAGTGATGTCTCGGCTTTGGAAGGCATTCAATTGCCAAAATTAGCTTGGAGCTCTCATAATTACACTTACAAGCATCATGGACATTTTAAATACATTCCAAACCATGACTTTCACAATTGCCAAATTGGAATTTAAAGATAATTGAAAAAGTTTCGAATTAAGGAATATCTAGGCTATGGAGCACATTCAATTGCCAATGCTAGCTTGGAACTTGCATAAATGCATTCACAAACGTCACAAACATTTTGAGTATGGCCCAAACCATCACTCTTCCTTAAGCCAAATCAAGCTTTGAAAAAGAGTTTCTAAGAAATTATTTTCGGAAACATCACATGTACCAAAGTGATTTCAAGATATGATTTGAAATGCCAATTTAGTAAAAGCTATTTGACAATGAAAATCAAGGCATTTAGAATAACTTTCATGAAAATGACATGGCCTAATTTCATATGCAAACTAACCTAAGTGGTTTAGCTAAACAATCACAACAACAATTTGATGTCAGTAAATTTCAGACCAAGCATGAAAAATCAGCAAAATTGGGTGATAACCATTGACAATCTATTCATGAAAAAATTCCCTAGCATGACATGATAACGAACAACTCTTGTGAAGAAAGATTTCCTAAATGAGTTAAGCATTATTTTATAAAAATCAAACAACAAACAACAATACATTAGGAAATTGTCAAAACAGTAGTACACTCAGTCATTATTACTGAGATTTGACCTACTAATGAAGTTTAAACACAACATAGCCAACATGATGGCAAACAAATTCTATTAGGGACCAAGACAAGAATCCTTACCGAAAAAATTGTGCAAATATGGTAAAAGTTTGTCTAAACAAGGATAAAGACAATGATCTAAATTTGACTATAGGTCGAGATTCTAGTCTAGTTTAGGAAAAATAGAAAATGGACCTAACAACAAGCAAATTGCATGAAATCACAGTATTCAAAAGTTCTAAATGTGTTTTACAACTTCCTAGAAGGGCTCAGGTCTAAAAGAGGTCAATTTGGCATTCTAAGATCGAGATTTCTAAAAGTGCGCATATCAATAATTAAAAAAAAATAGAACAAAACATAGCATGCACCATTAAGTCTAGAAGTCACTTATGCATTGCACAAATAGTATGAAATTCACAAATGACAAAGGATTTGATGCGACAAAAGATTCGGGTAAACATCTAATGCTAAGTCGTTATGTAAGAGGATTATGTAAGTCAATGTCAACACCAAAAAACTTGAGTCCTAAATGACATACTTGATGATTTTGAAATGCAACTAGCCTAATTGAGGCATAGTGTTCATGTAGTAAATGATGCTTGATCATGACAATTCACATATGCACACAAACCTTATAATATGTACTTTAAAAATCAAGAATACAATAATACAAGATTTAGTCTCTAATAGACTCAAACAGGCATGGTAAAGTGCATACATGATAAGATTTCATCATAACCTTAACACCACAGAACAGGCATGATTTCGGTCACCTAGGGACATGCAAAAATCTAACGAAAAATTTCACCTGTAGAACACACAATGATAAATATTTTTTGTTAAGAGTCCGAAATCTAAATGAGATCACATAAGTCATGACAAAAATGACAAAACAGATTTGCAACATGCAAGGCCTTAAATGCAGCAACACCCCTTTACTTTGATACATGAAACTGACACACTAAACGACATTAAAACTTTGCAAATCTTGTATCAATTGAACTCTTATGACATATGGTTCATTTTTTATGGAGGCCTTAAGTTTGAACAAGGTCAATTTCATGTTCAAATCTATCTAAATTCATCTCGGACCAAAATAAAGCAAATTGACCTTAGCTCAGATCTAAGTATTTTTGACCTAGCTAAATATGTCCAAAAATTCTGAAAAAATTGCAGGACATTCTCCATACAATGACAAACAACTTTCATGAAAGCAAGTTCCTCTAGAAATCACCACAGCAATCAAGAAAAAATAGGAAAGTCAGAAATTAGATTCAAAACAAAACCTAAACAAGACTTAAAATACTACAGAACCGAGCAACTTCGGAGGTGTTTTTGGAGGGTCAAACATCGCTCAATCGGGACATGCGACCTATTGATTTGAGGCTTGTAACATGTATTTTCAAATTCAAAAGGACTCGAACTAAGATAAGGTCGCTTAAGACCTCATTTTGATCAAAACAGAAAATCATGTTCAGTAGCATGAAAATGCAATTTTAGTACCAAATCAAGTTCAATCATCTAGGTTTATTATCAAAGAACAATCAATCACAGCAGATCAACTATCAATCCATCAATCAAGTATCTAAACATAACATATAGTCCTAAAATTAAACCCTAACCCCAACCAGTAAATCTGATCTTGCTTCACGGGGTTCAAGATCAAGGAAATCTACCTTTGATGCGATTTTTGTTGATTTTAATCCGCAATCGGACAAAGTCTTTGCCGAAACGTTGATCGAAGGCTCGAATAGTAGATCCAACCACCTCAAAACCGACTCGAAATCGAACAAACCGTTGGCTTGAATCTTTACACAAAATTGATCCAAAGATGGACCAATTTGGGTGCTAGTGGGAGAAGAAGCCACCGGAGATGATTCGACAACCAATCTTCTTGATCTCGACCATGCTTTGGTCAAGAATAGGTATAAACCAAATTAGATCAAATCCGATGGCAGCTACTTCTCCATTGATTGCTAGTTAGAGCTGAAGACGAGATTGGTCCGGTTGGATAGATCTTTGAACCGCCAACACAAATCAAGTGGTTTAGCAACCTTCCAATCACTGTTCAACTAGACTCCAGCCACTAGAACTTCAGGGACCAACTAATGAGGATGATCGGCAAGTTATAGAGCATCGGTAAGTTGCTAGGCTGCCCAGTTCAACTATGGAACAAATCAGCTTGGATCACCAGCTTGACCACCGATGATGCTCTCCAATTGGAGATCGGGCTTGGACGGATGAATGCAAGGGCCACCAGGACCAAATGATGTTCCAATTAGCTTAAAAGAGAGGAGAAGAAGATTGGGGATGGTGATGCGGTGACGAGGACCGTTGACGGGGGTTAGAACCGGCCTTAATCGGCGAGGTGGAGTGAATCGGTCTGCACGCAAAGGAGGAGAAAAAAAGAAGCTGGGTGGGAAAATTTCAAAGAGAAAAGAGAGAGAGGTCTAAAGAAAGAGTATTTTGTGCCAAAATGAGCCCCCTAAAAAATGGAGGAAAAATTGACTTATATACAATCCCCAAATCAAGTAATCTTAGTTATCGATACGATCCAACGGTCAAAATTTTAATCCAACAGTCAAAATTCAATTTCAAAAGTTTCATTATGATCTCGAGGTGTTGGGTAATCAATCTAGTGGGTTTGATTTGCAAAAGCCTGACCCAAAATTGAGAATTGCATCAAAATGTCCAATTATTGGTCAAATTGTAATTTTATGAAATTCGAGAGTCAATTTGAAAAATTTCGAGAAATTGAAGGTGCATAAGTGAAATTGCCACAAAGAGGATCTCAGAACCAGTTGGAGGAGGTCCAAAACATACCAGTAAGTCGTTGAACCGCTCAACATTGCTATTAACCAGTTAGACTGATTTGCTCCGATTTGGCTGATTTTTTAGCAATTCTTGACCGGTTTGGCTTGGTTCTGGCTAATCTATTCATTGGGATCTCTATAGGTTCAAAATTTATGCTATCCGATCCCTAAAGGACCATATTGAAAAGAAATTTGACCCTATTTGGGAGGAAATTGCTTGATTGTGATTCAATTAGGCTAATCAAACTTATGAATGTGATCTAAAGGTCTTTTATTGACTAAATTGAATGATTATTATGAAAGGCAACGGGTCAAAACCATGGGTAAATTGGATCAAGCCTAAACAACTAAAATGATCAAATTTTACAATTCAATGGGTAAAATTGCAAATCGATTGAAATTAAGTTCAGTTAGTGCCATAATTGTCTTATCTAGTTAACTACCTATGTGTAAGACACTTATCACATTCAAATTGACCTCGAATTGAAGTGCTCGAGCTTATATCAAAAATAAATCTAGGTCTAATATCAAAATTGGATCTAGATTTATGAAATTAAACCATAGCCTTGAATGGGTCAATTCGAATTTTGTCATTTCAGTTTAATTGCTTGACTTTCTTATGCTTGGAAGAATAAAATTCTTCAAATTGAGAAGTTTTGATGTGAATTTCTCAAAATCGATTTTGGATTTTGACTTATCTTAAGAAAATGAGTGAAAAACAATCGTCTATTCGCAAGTCATGAAGTATCAATTTAGTTCCCCTAATTAGGGTTCAAAATAGCAATTTGTATATCGATCCGGTAGTTCGCGAAATTGAATGCACTAGCGAGTTTAAAATAATCCATAAATCAAATGTCAAAGAAAGAACTATACCTAACTATGACTACAATGAAAGTAATTTGATTTTTGATCGATTTAGAATCTAAAACAGACAAAAAAAAATCGAAAAATAAGGTTCATAATTGATTTTTGTGAAATTTTTGACACAAAAGTCAAATTGCACTAAAGAAATGTATTTGTGAATTTTTTATTTTTTTCAATTTTTTAGTCAAAGGTTTCACCAAAAATCAACCATTTAGTTGACTTTTCCTAAAAGGTTAATTTTTTGGTCAAATCTTTGGATTTTCGAGAAATTGACTTGATAAATTTTAAATTAAAACTAAATGGCATCTTTTTGGGCAAAAAGCCAATCTTTAATATAGGATTGACTATTGGTCAAAGGTTAATCAAAAAGTCATTATGAAAGTCAACCATTTGACTTTTCGGATCTTTCTTTAAAATGCCTTGGAAATTGCTTTAAAACAACACTACAAAAGAAGGAAATGAAAAACAACACTTTTTGGCTGAGGAATGAGCTCTGTCGCGATCAGAAATCCAAATCTTGATTTTTATCTTATTTTGATGCATCGACTAAAAATCAAGTGTTAATAACTTTGCTAAATGAAAATGATTAGACTTAGCCTCACATTTTAATGAATAGTTAGGGTAGTCTAGTTTAGATTACACATAAATCAACTTTATTGGAATTAGACTCTCATTCTAATAGCAAGCTTCCAAGGTTTCATATCTGAAGATTTAATAATGAGGCCAGGTAATGACGGGTCATTCCTTTTCTTGCACTTGATAGATGCCTTTCAATTTTTTGGATGTTTACTTACATCACTGTCATTTCAATACATTGTTAATTTCTTTTCCTAGATAGGTTAAAACTAGATTAGAAATTCAACAAACTCCTTGCAAAAACATTTGCATTATCACTCAGATAACACACCTTCAAGTTAAATACCAAAATGACACTAATAATAACATTAGCATAAGCAAGTCTTCCTTTATAGAACTCCCTAATTGTGTAAAAATTGAGAGGGACGGTAATTAAAGTTGGATAAATATAGATGTGGTTTATAAGGCCCTGTTTGTTTGTGTTCTTTATTTCTGTTTATGAACACAATTCCTATTTTTTTGGGGGAACAAAAAAAGAGCATAAACATGTTTGTTTACGTTTTTGTTCAAAAACTATTTTTTGTTTTTGAGAACAAAAAAAGTAAAACAAAAAAAAAAAAACTTGTTTCTTGTTTGGAACACCTTGAGAAACAAATTTTCTCTCTCCTCGTTTTTTTTTTTTTTCCTTTTCTTCTTCTTTTTCTTTGGCTAGTCGCCGGCCTCAGCCATAACCAGCGATTAGCCATCAAGGGCCGGCGACCTCGCCGTAGCGTCGCCGGCCCCTGACGAGGCTGACCTCGTGCCGGCCGGCGAGGTCGAGCTCGCCCAGCCACCGGCGAGGCTTGGCCCCGCTGGGCCACTGCCAGGTCGAGGTGGTCCAATGAGGCCGAGCCTCGCCGGTGGGCGGGCGAGCTTGGCTTCGCCAAATCTATGCAAGCTCGAGCTCGCCCAGCCAAGGCGAGGCCGCCGGCCATGGCTAAGGCCGGCGACTAGCCAAAATGAAGAAAAAAAAGAAGAAAGGAAAAAGGAAAAATAAAATAAAAATATTGAAAAATTAAAAGAAACAAAAAAAGAACACAAATTTACCAAATGTGTTTCTGTTCTTTTTTTATTCCAATAACAAGTTTACCAAACATGTTCTTCTGTTCAAAAATTGTTCCACGAAACAAAAATAATTTTTTCTATTTCTGTTCCTTGAAATAATTTTTTAACAGCAATATTACCAAACGCATCCTAAAATGCCCTTCTTTCTTGGTCTTCCATCCATGTTCTCTCACTAGATGTTGTGGGGAGACCTCAAACCAGGTTTGACATGAGAGACTATTGCTCAAATAGTAACAAGAAAGATCGTACGAGGAGCCATCAAACTTGACGCGGATTTGACCCCAGACATGGAAATTTCTTCTAGACCAAGGACCATCGTCGTTGCATTTTTATTTTCATAAGATGACCGAGTACCGTCGTTGCTTTAGTGGCCTTTCGGGTGGAGAGCATCATTTGGATAGGTAAAGATAACTACTTTGAATCAAGAATTGTACATAGAAGTTATTGGATGGTTTTTCTCAGTGACGTCCGAGAGAGAGAGAGAGAGAGAGAGATGGGTAGATGTGCTGCCGAAAGCCCCCTCCTTTGCCACGATAATCAAGAAGTTTTGTTTAGCCAAGATTATGAAGATTGAAGCTTACTAATTCAATATATTTTTACGGAGATGAGAGAGTATTTGAGGGTCGTTTTCGAGGTCCCCTCGTATAAGTCCATCTCTTGCATCGAACATATAGTTTTGAGTTAAAAAGAGAGAAGCATTTACCGAATTGAATTTCAATGTCGGTAACTCAATGCACTAGACTTCTTTTTGTTCAATTGATATACTTTTATCATAATCTGGGAAATTTTCTAGCCAAATCTGTTATGTGCCAAGTATTTGTTTGATTAACACACTAGAAGGGCTTTTAGTGAACGAAAAATGATGTTTGATCAGTAACCTGTAAAGCATTTGTTATAAATCAACTTGAAAAAAGAGTAGAAAAATAACAAAAGCCAGTAGAACATCTGCAACCTTCGAGACCCTAAATTACATTACCCAGCCGCATTGCCACCAATGTCGTGGGATCCCATGCGAAGAGCCACCAAGGTGGTACGACCCCGAGCGATGCGGCTGAGTCAAGATCTAGCTCACTTGCTTGTCGAGGTCATTGCCACTAGATCTTTCTTGTCAACAAGATCTTGCTCATCAAGATTTCTCTTGCTCAAGCGAGCGAATTGCCATCGAAGCTTCGTGACCCGTTATAGATTTTGGAGAGGGTGCACAAGCCCGGGTGAGATCTCACCCGGGCTCAAGGGACCCGGAATCAGATCTTGCCGACATTGCGTAATTTCTGCTGGATCTTGGAGGCGCCACACCACCCCAGTAAAGCTTCTCGGAATCAGATCTTGCCGACATTGCGTAATTTCTGCTGGATCTTGGACGCGCCACACCACCCAGTAAAGCTTCTCGAGCGTCTGAACCCTCTCTCTCTCTCTCTCTCTCTCTCTCTCAAACTGAAATTTACATAGTTCAGTTAGGGGAAGGTTGGAAGATAAAAGACTAAAAATCACAAGACCCCTCGTTCGTGTTCCGAAAATGCTCGAAAGCCAAAGCAAGAGGTACCTGCTTTGGACTTTGAAAAGGTAACTTTGGGCTGCAATTCTTCAAAAACAGTTCACCAAATACTCAAAATTCATCACTCTCTTTAGAAGTTCATGGTTGTTTCACAAAGCATTTTCAAATGCATCCCAAATACAGCGTAGGGTTGGCACATCCCCAAATCCTAGATACCACTTTACACACACTTGTTCCTATATTTTGAAATTTGGAACCACCACCCGACCTTTAATATCTATTCAGGAATCTACCTGGCTGTAAAATTTTATAAGATCACTGCCAATTATTTTAAAAACTTAAACTGTTAGAGGATTGTATGATTTAATATTATAATATTCTAACACTTCGCCTCACACTTGATTAGATTCCTAAAGCGTGAAAATATGCGATTGGGGAGGCAAATAGGAGCATGAAATACTTGAACTTAAAACATTCTACTTAACATCATGAGAGATTTTGTGAGAAGAAGTGTTAGAATATATAAATATTAAATCGTATCTTCCTCTAGCAATTTAACATTTTAGAACAGTTGATAGTTGTCCATAAAATATCACATGATATCAAAGTTAATATTTTCCTTTTCGCAAATGTGCGTCTACCCTAATTAGTCAATTCCCATGTGCCATGGTCAAAAGTTCCACGTGCTGCCCATAATCCAAAGTATCCTCCACTTGGTAATGGATTATAAATGCTCTTCATATTTATATAATCCTCTTCCTTTTAGATTAGAAAAATCTAACATAGGCTCTACAAGTCTCATAGGTTCCATAGATACTCTTGCACTCAGCATATTTCGAAAAAGGGTCTCGTTAATGAGTACCTCCAAAGTACCAATTGACCACATCCATACCTATACAGTTCTTTATTGTCCTCCACTTACTGGGGCTTCATTTTTCAGTCACGTGCTATATAACTCTCATTCACTCCACAGTTTTACCCAGGTTACTATTATAACGCAATACAGCAGTTATAAATCAGAGGCGTCGTTTCAAACGCCATCTGCACATTTTTTTTCTTTTCACATCGAATATAATAATCTCAACCGGATCATAACGAAGGTCGAGGGTTTTTCTGACGAAATTTTCCCGCATCGACCGCGCATTTACATGGAAAAAGAAACGGTTCTTTGAAGCCGACCCGATTTCCGCACGCAAGATATTTTCACAAACGTCAACAGCAGTTATCGAAAAGAAAATTCGAAAGACGATTGGAAAGAAGAAAAAGGGGAACGCAGACGTACCGTTCTAGAGAGAGAAAGAAGAGAGAGAGAGGGGTTTGAATAAAGAAAATAGAGAAAGAATTGGGGGTCCGTCTGCCGGGAGGGGAGAGGCTCTGGGGTTTCCGAAAGAGCGTCTAAGTACTCCTCATCTGGGAAGTCACCATGGACCCCACTTCCCTCCCCCTCCCTTCTCTTTCCACTTGTCTTTCCATTTTCTCCCCTCCTCCCCTCTCCCCCCCTCCCTGGAAAACAGACGGCGCCTTCAAAACTCTCTCTCTCTCTCTCTCTCTCTCTCTCTCCTCTCTTTCTCTCTCTAGTGTCTGTCTTGATTGAAATAAGAAGACCCAGCACCAGCACGAGTGCATGCATCGGACGGAAGAGCTGCTTCCGGGAACCTGCATTCCTCTCTCTCTCCCCTTCCGGTCGTGTCTGAATCCAGCCCCGTGAAATTCCCAAAGCGCCCCCCCACCAAAACCGAGGTCTTCTTCTTGCATAAAGAGAGAAGACAGAAGACACGAGCGTTGCCCTGCTCCTGCTCCTGCTGCTGCTCCTCCTTCTTCCTCTTCTACCTTCGTCTTTTCTCGTTCTTGGCGCGGCATCAGCGGCTCGCGCGGCGCGAGGTGGCCGGTTGAATGCGCGGCGCGTGCCAACTGAAAAACCCAAATTTTTATTTCCCCCCTTTCTCCGATTGCTCTCGGGATTCATGACTGCTGTTGGGTTGGGGGGTCTGTATTCCGTACCAAAATTGGTTCGTTGTTTCCAATGGAGCGAAATGATGTCAGTGCCCATATAACTATTTGTATAAGTACATGATAGAGAGAGAGAGAGTGAGAGGGTGCTCTCTCTTCTTTGCATGTGAAGGATCTGGACTCAGAGCCGACGGCTTTGTCCGAAATCTGGGCACGGCAATTTTTTGGTGGTTTCACCGGTACTCTCTCTCTCTCTCTCCCCCCTCTCTCTCTCTCTGTCTCTCTCTTCGCCTACTTTGCTTGCGTTCGGGGGGGTTTTTTTGTCCTCCTCAAGGATGCCTTGTGCGTTTCTCATTGGTGGGTTCTGTTTCTTTTATTCTCGTCTGGCCTGGCCCGGCGACCGCATTAATTTATTCGGATTTTTACTGTTCCTTTGGTGGGGCGTTTCTGGTCGTGACTTCGGAGGGTCGCTTTGTTTTGTTGTCATCGTGGGGGGCTATTATTTTAGTGGAAGAAATTTCGTAATCACTGTTTGTTCTGATGGATTATGGTTTATCTACTCGGTGATACAATGCATCTGTGCCAGATTTTGAGGTCTCCCCGTATAGAAAGTCGTTGTAAAGAAGGAAAAAAAGCTCGTGACAATTGGGATTTTTTTATTAGTCTGTGTTTGGTGCGTCGGATTCTAGGATCAGTCTCTCTATAAGGTTGGATTTTGCAGGCACTTTAATTTAGTAGGGTTCCGGTTTTCACAGGATAATGGATGCCGGAGATCTCGGTTCGGAGAAGTCTTCTGAGACCACGCGTGAGCTCGTCGTCATGTCGTCGAGATTTTCAGATGGGTCCTGCTCTCGAGAAGTTTAGTGTCGGATGGATTGAACTGGCTGCCCTGCTTCAATGCAATGTTAAAGAAATTAGCTTCCGGGATTTTTATCTCCTCTCTGCTCATTACCGTTTCAGTGGCTGATAATGGATTCCCGCGATGCAATTGCGATGACGAGGGAAGTTTGTGGAGCGTGGAAAGCATTCTGGAGTGCCAGAGAGTGAGCGACTTCTTGATCGCCGTGGCCTACTTTTCAATCCCAATTGAATTGCTGTATTTTGTTAGCTGCTCGAACGTCCCGTTCAAATGGGTCCTGTTTCAATTCATTGCCTTTATTGTTCTGTGCGGATTGACCCATCTGCTCAACGGGTGGACTTATGCCCACCATCCCTTCCAACTCATGGTCGCGCTCACCGTGTTCAAGATTTTAACTGCTCTCGTCTCGTGTGCCACAGCGATAACGCTCATCACCCTCATTCCTCTGCTTCTCAAAGTGAAGGTGAGAGAGTTCATGTTGAAGAAGAAGGCTTGGGATTTGGGGCGAGAGGTTGGGATCATAATGAAACAGAAAGAAGCCGGTTTGCATGTGCGGATGCTCACACAAGAGATTCGCAAATCGCTTGATAGGCATACTATTTTGGACACGACCCTGGTCGAGCTGACCAAGACACTGGGGTTGCAGAACTGCGCAGTTTGGATGCCTAACGATGGTAAAACCGAGATGAACTTGACTCATGAGAGGGGAAGGAATTACTCAGGAACCTATCACATCCCTATTCTAATAACTGATCCAGATGTTGTTTCAATTAAGCAGAGCGATCAGGTGCATATTTTGAGGCCTGACTCAGAACTCGCAACTGCAAGTAGTGTAGGGCCTGGAGAGTCTGGCCCAGTAGCCGCAATTCGGATGCCGATGCTTCGTGTCTCCAACTTCAAGGGAGGGACCCCTGAACTCCTTCCAGCATGTTATGCGATACTGGTCCTGGTCCTTCCGGGTGGAGAGCCACGATCTTGGAGCAATCAAGAACTCGAGATTATCAAGGTGGTGGCCGATCAGGTGGCAGTGGCTCTCTCACATGCAGCAATCCTTGAAGAGTCTCAGTTAATGAGAGAGAAACTGGAGGAGCAAAACCGGGCTCTACAGCAGGCAAAGAGGAAAGCTATGATGGCAAGTCAGGCCCGAAGCTCATTCCAAAAGGTCATGAACGATGGGCTAAAGAGGCCTATGCACACGATCTCAGGGTTGCTCTCGATTATCCAGGATGAGAGTTTGAATGCAGACCAAAAAATTATTGGAAACGCAATGGCAAGAACCAGCACCGTCTTGGCAAATTTGATAAATGATGTGGTGAACATGTCAACTAAGAATAGCGGGAGATTTCCATTGGAAGTAAGATCGTTTTCTATGCACGACATGATAAGAGAAGCAGCTTGCTTGGCTAAGTGCTTGTGTATCTACAAGGGGTTCAGTTTTGAATTGGACATTGATAGGTCCTTGCCAAACAACGTAATGGGTGATGAAAGGAGGGTTTTTCAGGTAATTCTGCATATGATTGGTAACTTGCTGAATGACAGTAATCAAGGGAAATTAGTTACCCTTCGAATTCTTCGTGAGAAAGCCAGTGGAAGTCAGGGAAGGTATGATCGAGGTTGGGTGACGTGGAGGTCCGAATCATCTGATAGAGGTGTGCGTATCAAATTTGAAGTTGCAATAAGCAACGACATTTCTCTGTTGGAGAGGTCAGTTTCAACAATCCAACTTGGAGGTCGGAAATACAACAGTGATGGGATTGAGGAGGGCTTCAGCTTCAGCATCTGTAAATGGCTAGTACAGGTACTGAGTTTTCTTCTTCTTCTTTTTCCTTTTTCCATTTTCACTGACTTTGGTAGCCATATTTCCTTAGTGAGGTTATGTATGTCAGTTGTGTACTTGTGACTTTCTTGCGCACCTATGCCGAAAAATAATAGTGTTAGATGTGGATTGCAGATGCGAGAGGTCAGCTATGTGTAATTACATCTGCCCCCTTGGTGTGTGGATATTAGCAGACTCATTAGTATATGTAGACTGTCAGATACGCTTGTTTTTATTGGCATATGGTAATTCGCTTAATGTTTACTGGTTAATGATAACGCATGCTTGGAAAAGAATCCCCTCTAATCTGATTTAAGTCACTGTGTAGACTTGCATTTGACAGCTCCTGGACAATAGCATCTTCCCAAACCTGGCCGCTGCTTTGAACTGGATAAACTCGCAATGTTTTCTACTTATTGCATTGCTTTCTAATCTGGTTACTATAAAAAAATTTGTGTAAGGCCTGTTATTGTCTTTCATGAGTAGTGTACAACCTTTCTTGTTGAAGAACTTTGGATTGAAACATATTGTTTTGATTTGCTAGACAGTATACATATCGCAATCTGCCTCTCAATATTGCTTGTTAATCTTTTCCTCTCTCTTTTCCCTTTCTTTACCTCACTTATCGACACCAAAATTGTTAACTGAACTTGTTTGTCCTGATCGACAGTTGATGCAAGGTAACATCTGGGTAGTCCCGAACCCTCAGGGCTTCGCTCAGAGCATGACACTTGTCCTACGGTTCCCACTCCGAGAGTCCATCTCAGTGACCATTGCTGAATCGGGGCCATCTACAGAATATCCACACTCCAACTCAGTCTTCACAGGCTTAAAAGTATTGCTCGTGGACTCTGACGATGCGAACAAGGCCGTCACCCGGAAGCTTCTTGAGAAGCTAGGCTGCAAGGTGTCCACTGCCTCTTCGGGACTCGAGTGCCTCGGCACTCTCCGCCCCTCTGGAACGTCTTTCCAGATTGTCCTTTTGGATCTTCACATGCCCAGCTTGGACGGGTTTGAAGTGGCAAATAAGATTCGCCAGTTCCACAGCAGTACCAATTGGCCAGTGATTGTCGCCTTGACCACTAGCGGTGACGATGATGTTTGGGATCGATGTTTGCAGGTCGGAATCAACGGAGTTATCAGAAAACCAGTCCTCTTGCACGGAATGGCCAACGAGCTTCGGAGAGTCCTGTTGCAGCCAAGCAAAACGCTGCTATGAAATGTGGATGAAGCTTCATTCCAAGATGTAATGCCTCAATGTCAATAACTTACCCTTCCTCCTTATTACCTACCAAGATTTTCGACATATAAAAGTTGTCCTACACACAAAAGAAGGCTCAGTCAACGTTAGAAATGTAAAATACTAGTCCTTTTTCATGCCCTTGCTTTTTATGCATTTTGTAGTGATCAAAGATCCTTTCTAGGTTGCCATTTTGGCAAAAGATGTAAGCTCTTCGAGAAAACTAAGTTATTGCTCGCAAGTTTTTAAACGATACATGTATGCAAATCACATTTCAGTGAAATAGATATGAACTCTTGGACCAAATGGGTTGTGAGGGAGATTGTCATTTTTATCGTGTGGAGAGAGAAAGAGGGGTTTTTAAAATACTAGTCTGAAAGAGAGAGGGTTTTAAAATATTAACTTGGAAATGCAACATTTATTAAATAAATAATTTTAATGTTGTCTCTAAACTTTTAATTTGTGCAATATAACTCTTGTTGTCCCTAAACTTTAATTTTTTTAAGGTGGTTTTAAAACTATTTATAGATATTAAATGTAATCCCTAAAAATGTTTAAAAATTTTAGGGACGATATTAAATATTCTACAAAATTCAGAAATTACATTAAACAAATTGAAAGTTCAAAAACGATATTATATAGTGAATCAAAATTCAAAAATAATATCGAAAAAATTAAAAATTTAGAAATTATTTACATCATTTTCTTCTTATTAAATTGCCCCCGCCATCCATCCATCTTGTACATTCTGGCTTGTGCGTGACCTGCACGTTCCGGCAGATTAAGATGGGCAAAGCGAGGAGCAAGAGTGGGAAGATGATGAAAAGAGCATGGGTCAATGAAAAGCTTCTGATGTTGCTTCTTTCCGAAACCATGCATGAATCTTTTGGTACGTGCACCAAACGACAACGACTCTGATTTCTTCTCTTTTTTTCAAACATTGGCCATCACATCACGTGGCCGCCACCTTTTCAATGTGTCCTTTTTATTCTCCCCATACGGTCCAATTTTTCCAATTTCTCCCCTACTGAAGTCTAGGTGAGAAAAAAAGGGTATAGGAGAAAAAATCATATCATATTACGTAACATACCTTGAAAGTGGCGTATCTACCCTCATATCGGGATCTCAACTGTTCACACAAGCCAGTTTGATTTTATCCTACTAAATTGTATACAAAAGTAGATCCCATATGGGTTTTCTTTAATAATGAAAGCAAACCCTTTGATAGGGGCTCCAGTTTGATTTATTAATATAAAGTATGAGCAAATTATTTGCTAGTGCTTATCTAAGTAAGATGATTATACTAGAGCATCCAATCGGAATTGAACCACATTGCTTTGATAATAGTAACTTATCGTAGAAATCGGTTTTGGTATACCAGAACTTTATGCCTGATGTGTACTGTGTAGTGGAGTTGACGTTAGGCACAAGATCAGGATGGACTGTGAAGAATTCCAAAAGTCAAGTCTCTCTCTCTATCTCTATCGCCACCCGTCGCTTTCGGGAATCAAGTCTTTCTCTGGCTGCTGGTGATATTTTGATTTTGGTGATGGTGGCACCAATAAGAGTCATAAATGGTGCACCCACGGTTTGGTTGGTCAATTTGCCAACATCCTGTATGATGAACCTATGCTGACCCCTTCTCCGGGCCCCACCTCTCTCTCTCTCTCTCTCTCTTCTCTCTCTCTCTCTCATGTGGGCAAGCATTGCATGCTCCGGATGCACATGATCCCACTATGCACTAACATCTGTTCATGTAAATCCCATGTGAAATCCACGTTGTTCAGATGAGTCGGCTTGCATGTTCCAAGTACATTCAGAAGTTATTTCTCTTGAGTTAGGTATAGGATTACAAATTTATAAATATTGGAATAGTTTGTGATTATCCATTGATCTTGTGGGTTTGCAATACTCTTTCTTTAAATTAGGGAACATGATACAATTTTTTTTCATTTCCATTGTATGTAGGGGAAAATACATAAGCTCTTTTTAGGGTAGTACCCGTTTACTTTAAGCTTTCAACCGTTATATGATTCCTTGGAACTTTTATTTTGTTATAGTGATAAACTCTCTGTTGGTCATTTTCATTAGCATGTGCAATGCATATGGTTTTTAAAAGATAAAATTACATTTTTCATCTCACTTTTTTGTACGAAATGTCTCTTTTACCCTCAATTGCTAAACAAAATGAAAATTTTCAAAAATGGAAGAAAAATAAATAAATAAGACAAAAAATCACAGAAAATATAAATGTCAAAGTAATATTAAGCAATAAAGTTCCGCTAAAGTTTGATAGCCACTATTATTGACCTTCTAGAAAAAAAAAATTGCAAATTAATTACAAAGGGATAATGCCTTGATAACTAAAAGGCCAATGACAATGGGTTACTCACTATGTATATTCAAAGTGTTAATTAGTGTTAAAAATTAGATTAGTAAAAATATTTTTTATTGATATTTTTTGCATTAAATAACAATTTAAAGATACATAATTTATATCCATTATTTGTAAGTTTAACCTTATTGTTATTGAGGCATTCTTTTGGCCTGCCTCCAAGACTTTTATCAATTGCCAATAGACTTCCATTTGGCAAATGCGTAGACGTGCCAGTCCTCTTTCGCTTGGACCACACCGTCATGCCAGCATCTTCTACACTTGGAATTTAGCATATTGGATGGATTGCTAGTGAGATGGCGCCTCGATCAGTAGAATCCTCCCAAATCCTAGGTTTGGGTGTCAATATGATCGCGATTGTAAATAATCATTGTCACCAATCAATTTAAGTAAATCGAGGCCGATTAGACATATAATGGGCTCATATGGTCATGAGAAAGTCAATAACATAGGTGTACGTGCGAAAGAAATGGTTAGACGAAAAACTAAGATCTTAGTTCCTGATGTTAAGTTACTCGTGAGACGATGATGCCCCTTTGATAGCGCAACCCTATTTTTGGTTAATTTGTTAACTTTTTAGTCATTCATCAACTAATTTCCTAAGCATGCATAATATTTTGTTTCCAAATTCGAAATGTCGCAAAAAGCACTTAGGGGTGCGTTTGGTTAGACTTTTGGGGAAAGTCATTGAGAAAATGCAAAGGACTTTAAGATAAAGGAATTTTTCAAAATGCAAATTGTGTTTGGTAAATTGTAATCTAAAAGTATATTGTGAAATATCCTTGGGAAAAATAGTGTTTGGAGAAGTTTACATTTACAAATGACTTTTATGATAAAAAGAAAGGAAAAAATTAGTTAGCCGGCAAAGGGTAGGTAGCCGTCAAATGCCGACGGCCGACGTCTCAAGTTGCAAGACCTCAGACGGCCGCCAAACACCACCAGTGAGGGCTGCCTAGGGTTGGACGACCCCTAGCAACTGTCAGCGGGGGCCGCCTAGTCGTGCAACCTCAAGCGGCCCTTCACGGCGGTCGTGGCGTGGGTTGCCAGAGGTAGCGGCAAGGTCGCCGAGTCGCCGGAGGTCACGTTGACCGACCTCAGTGCAACCCAGGCGACCTTCGCGGGTCACCAGAGTTCGCAACGAGGTCGTGGGTCACCGAAGGTCACGGCGACCGACCTTGTCACGACCCAAGTGACCTCCGCGACCCAAATCTAGGTCGCGTGACTGGTCAGCGATGGTCGCCAGGGTGCCGCGACCACGCCGACCTCTCTCCAACCCGTCGCCAACCCATTGCAACCTCACCGACCGACCTTTGAGAATCTGACAAAGAAGAAGATGAACAATGCATCGAACCTTCCGAATATGCTAAAAGCCCAAGGCAGCCTAGGACCTACCTTGGGCTTTCAGCCTTTGGAAGGCCGGCATTCCTTCAAGTTGGGTTTCAAAAATGTTTCCAAACACCCAATATTTGATCAAATGGGCTTTGAACACCCAAAACTACTTGCAAATGCTGGTCCCAAATGCAACCTTATACAACGTTGTTACTGGTTAACGAGGTTGTTTTCTTATATATGGCGGCCTATTTCCATCCATGTGCAAAAGTGTGTATGCAAATGTCAATTACAATATAAATTTCAATCATGATTTCAAAAAATAACCAGCATAACTACAACGCTGCTAATTCAAAATTCAAACATGATTTAGTAAATGACATGACATGGAAACTACGGGGGTGTTTGTTTGTGTTTCTTTTTTTTTTTTTTGTTTATGAACATAAATCTTTTTTTGTTCCGGGGAACAAAAAAAAGAACAGAAACGCGTTTGTTTGCGTTTTTGTTCAAAATCTATTTTTTTATTCTCGGGAACAAATTTGGAATAGAAACAAGAAACAAAAAAAACTTGTTTCTTGTTTCTGGAACACTTCCGAGAAACAATTTTTCTCTCTCCTATTTTTTTTCTTCTCTTTATTTTCTTATTCTTTTCTTCTTCTTTTTTCTTTGGCTGGTCACCGGCCTCGACCATGACTGGCGACTGGCCGTTGAGGGCCGACAACCTCGCCGAAGCATCGCTGACCCCCGCCGAGGCCGAGCGTCACCGGCCCCTAGCGAGGTCGAGCCTCGCCCAACCACAACGAGGCTGCCGGCCCTCGTCGGCCAATCGCCAACCATGGCCGAGGCCGGCAAACCGCCAAAAGAAAAAAAGAAAAAAGAAATAAAAAAAAAGGAAAAATATTAAAAAATTAAAAGAAACAAAAAAAAGAACATAAATTTACCAAACATGTTTTGTTCTTTTTTTATTTCAGGAACAAGTTTACCAAACGCGTTCTTCTGTTCAAAAATTGTTCTCCGAAACAGAAATAGTTTTTTCTATTTTTGTTCCCTGAAATAATTTTTGAACAAAAACGTTACCAAACGAACCCTACATGGCAAATTTGGCATTCAGACATCATTAGAAATTTACGGCATGGCAATCACATGGAAAATTTGGAATATATACAAAATTAGAAAATGACATGACATGACAATGAAAATTTGAAATTTAGACAAAACGAGATGGTGATGTGCTAATTTGAAATTCAAACATTAAAATTCAACATAATGAGAAAATGACATGACATGATAACTATAACAATTCGTACTTTCATAAAATTTGAACCTCAAATAAGTATCTAAATTAATTTCACTTCAATTCTCCGATAAATAACTAATTTATCATCAATTGTACAAATATTTTAATCTTAGACAATACACATCAAACCTTTTGTATAAAAACCCGTCTCCACTTTCGGTGCACACTCTAGTGCAATCCTTACGGGTGATCTTTAGAAGCATTAATCTAAAAATTCCCGAACTATGGATCGACAACCTTGCCTATCGACATGTCATTATTGTTGAAACTAAGGGAACCTTTGAAGCCCCTCAACGATCACCAAGTGACAGATTGATGAAGAACCCACTCTAGCAACCTTGCGATGACCCATGCAATAGGACTACACTTAATATATACCATTGACAATTCTGAAATAAGCACATCTTGATATTTACAATCAAAATATATGAAAGCTCCAAAAAGTAATGGAGACGGGAGATCCATCCTTCGTAGCTGAAAAATAAAGGAGTGAACCGAAGCCAATAAATAAAATCTCTAGGTATATAATAGGATATCCTCTTACCGCTTAACTTGGCACCAACAAATATTGTGAGTTCAATGCAAGCACAAAACAACAATGTACAACGAATGCAAAAATAAGTGCACCATCTTTCCTAAAATGATATGCCGGTGAAAATCATTAGCAACATTGCATGAAATTATTCACTTAAATACAAACGGACAACATATTATTTCATGATGCGCAGTTACCACATAATAGCTCACCCATATATACAAGTGAGTTACTAACCCATCTCAACTCACGAGGCATCACAATTAACAAGGCATCATCACCACTAACTCATGGGAGACGGAATCATATGTACCAATTTGCCATGCCTCTTAGACTGTTCGTCAAAGTGTCCCTTACATCAGCGAGGATAAACACATCACTATACATTCACTTGATGATGGTCATTTCTTAACATCATATCATTATTACACAAACCACATCATCGTAACCTTGTAAAGAATTGTCTCATACAGTAGAACCTCTAACTAACTCTAGAACTCACTTGCATACTCATATAAGGAAATTCGCTCTTTGATGAATAGGTCGTGGCAAAGATCTTTTATCTCATGGCATCAAAGACATACACATTATTATAAAACAACAATTGCTGTATGCATCACAACAATTTATCCCTTCGCATGCAATTAATGATAAATAAATGACTACGTGCACTTAAACACCTATAATTTATGCTTTCCATGCTAAGCCATCATCATTTAATTGAAACTACAGATACGGAATCGATGCCTTAGAAACTGATACGTATAAATCGGCAGCTTCAGAACAAGCAACGTTATTCAAAAATTGACAACTTTTTTTTTAAAAATCAACAACTCGAATAATCAACAACGTGAACATTGACAACTCAATAACAACATGAATATCGATAACTTAGAGTTTCTTCTACGTGACTAGTCAACAACACTTAGTTAGTAATTCGATAACTTAGTTGAATTAGAAAAATATCATTTTCAGGAAATCAATCAAATACATCATAGGCATGTAAAAAGCCTATCGGTCCAATTCAAGTAACTAAGGATTTCGCATACCATCATTAATACTTACCTACACTTGACAACGAAAGCCAAACAAAAATTAACAACCATCAACCTAGGCAGTCAAGAAATACTAAGTAGATCAATCTAACTTAGCCCATAAAGTTTCACTGACCTAGAGTGAAATCTTGAACAAACAAAGCCTTTAATCACCTTGAAATCAAGAAAAATACTGAAATTAATAAGTCTCATTCTTTAGAAGATAACAAAGCTAATTTGATAAGAAGAAGAGGAGGAGGAGGAGGAGGAGGAGGAGGAGTAGGAGGAGGAGGAGGAGGAGGAAGTGAAGTCCATGAATATACACTATAAGACACTCAATTGACAGTGAGACTTTGGATTTTGATTGAGTTGAAAAAGATCGGAATGGGAAAATTTGAACTTGAAGTTGTTAGGATGATGGAGATGCACATTTCAGAAAAGGAAAGGAAATGTTTATCTCTATCTCTTATCTTCCTCCTTTACTCTTTATTGAAGAACAGTTTTAACTCGAATTTATTAATGGGTTAATGATATCAATTAATTAGAGTGGATAATAGATATAAAGTTACTAGGGTAAAAAACAATATGTCATGCATGAGATCATTTTATAAGCTACATTCAATAAATTCAATTAAGAGTATGTGGGAAAATAATAGGTAAGAATTAAGACATGTGTTCAAGCTAAGGGATTGACAAATGGTATGATTTTGATGAAAAGATGGATATGTTAGGTTATTTATGGTAGATATTTTACATTGTGGTAAATAAATAGAGAAATTGGTATTTGTTTGAAAAACCCATAAATCATAAATTAACTTGAGAGCACTAAAATTATTAACAAAAAGTATAGTACAATAGGACACCTTGACTCAGTAAAGCCGAATGTTTGAAAATTATTCAATGCATACTCTAGAGCATACCGGTCCCCGTCAACAATTGCTATATTGATTATATTTTCTTCAATAATTCTCACTAACTTAATATCTTAAATATTATCAACTACGAAGAAAATTTCAAATGTCACAACAACGACATGGAATATTTGAAATTCAAACATAGCTAGGTGGTAATATTCAAATCCAACATTACATGGAAAACAGGGTGACAAAGTACCATAATAATCATCACAGGCAATGTGACATGGTGCATATGATGAGGAAGTAACGATATTTATAGGTCACGCAACATGACAATAATCACAAGTAACATGACATAATAATAATAATCACTAACAATTGGCAATGGTAAACATGATAACAAATAATAAGACAATGATCATATGCTATGTGACATTGCAAACCAAACCATCGAATAACAAGGCAATAATCACATGAAAATTAGTAGATTGAGTGTGAGTAGATCTCCTATCATTTACTGAGTTTAGGCTAAGCTCCAAAAAAATTTTATAAATTGGTCAAGTTCGAAATTCTAAGACATTTAGATTAGAACTTCCGAATCTTTAAAGACTGCTCCAAATTGCATAACATACGTAGAGGTGGATCTTTTATACTGGGAGTTTTGATTACAAAAAAAAAAAAAAATTGTGTACATCATTTAAGGCTATATAATTTATTCATTCGGATTCAAACCACATGGAAAATTCAGGTAGTGATAAATAAGGATGCGTTTGGTAACGTTTCTGTTCAAAAATTGTTCCAGGGAACAGAAATAGAAAAAACTATTTTTGTTCTGGGGAACAATTTTTTAACAGAAGAACGTGTTTAGTAAACTTGTTTCTGAAATAAAAAAAACAGAAACACATTTGGTAAATTTGTGTTCTTTTTTTTATTTCTTTTAATTTTTTTTAATATTTTTATTTTATTTTTCCTTTTTTTCTTTCTTTTTTTTTCTTCCTTTTGGCTGGTCACCGGCCTCGGCCATGGCCGGCGACCGGCCGACAAGGGCCAGCGGCCTCACCCAGCCACGGCGAGGCTCGCCGACCCCCGGCGGGGCGAGGCTCGGCCTCGCCTTGGCCGGGCAAGCTCAAGCTCGCCCAAATCCGGCGAGGCCGAGCTCGCCCAACCACCGGTGAGGCTCGGCCTCGCCTTGGCTAGGCGAGCTTGGCCTCGCCTTGGAGGTCGCCGACCCTCGGCGGCAGTCGCCGGCCACCGGCCAAAGAAAAAAGAAGAAGAAAAGAAAGAGAAGAAAAAAACAAGGAGAAAGAAAAATTGTTTCTCGGAAGTATTCCAGAAACAAGAAACAAGTTTTTTTTTTGTTTCTTGTTTCTGTTCCAAATTTGTTCCCGGGAACAAAAAATAGATTTTGAACAAAAACCCAAACAAATGTGTTTATGTTCTTTTTTTGTTCCCGGGAACAAAAAAATAGGAATTGTGTTCATAAACAAGAAGCAGGAACACAAACAAACAGGGCCTAAGTTTCTCATCTAACATCTTATCAGCCCAATTTTGTTGTGAGGCCCCTAATTTAATGAAGCGTTAAAACATGGAATTCACAAACTTCTTGATACCATGAAAATAAGGCACCTCATTCCAAATAATCAAAAATTGATTGTCAAATTCGAGTGACAAAATGTGTTAAAATACTCAATTTGGCGAGCAAAAACCATTTTGAGGTTCAAATAATGTTTTCCGTGCTTTGTATCTTAATCAGTCAAATCTTTGTTAACTCTCGGTCAACTTTAGGTCAAACTTAATAATTTTTTGACGGTAGGGGTAGAATTAGAGGTGTCAACAATCTCATCAATCACATGCCAACAGAGTGAATAAACAGTTGCTCATCACATGTCAATGTATAGGTTGGTGGAAGACTATAAACAGTTGGCTAAGTTGCTAAGCCAAGTTCAGCAATCGTTAGATCAATTCAGCAATCAGGTATGACTATTTCTCGACCAGTTCTTCCGGTATCTGGTCATGCTGAGCTTGATTCTGGCCTTAGTCTCGTTAACCACTATTCTATGCAACTCGTTAAGCATATTGTAAAAGCAAAGGCTTAATATGCTACTGATTCCACGATTCCCTATATAATAGTTAATACACGGTTGTCACAAGAAGTACCTCAAAGACACTCAGGAACAAATTCTTTCTCAAAAGTAATCTCTAAAGTACATTTGCATATTGAGATCATATTGTGGGGATGCTAGTTCTTTGCATCGTGTTGAAGATTATCTTGCACTTCTTCTCTTAAACATAGTTCTTACACGTCGAAGTCACTTCAAATCCAGCTCTCCGTCCTTTGATTCTAGCTTTTGCATTCGCATGACTTCTAGCCCTAAACTTTACTGACCAAACTTATATTTAGCAATACATGCTCCAGTTACTCCCACTCTTGATACTTGACAGATTTTAGTAAGTCATATAAAGATAATTTTTCATTTGTACATTATCATCGACCTGACACTTTTTTCACTTATTGTAAACTCTCTTTCAATCATATATATATTTTTTTTGTGGGGATCGGACATTTATGTAAATTCGGCTTCGAAATGTATCCATTCTACTAGAGATTGTGGCGTGCAAGTTCCCCGAAACAAGACAGCGTTTGATGGAACTCAATCTCTCCATAACTAAATATGTACTTAACCTTAATTCGCCATGCTTTGTTGTGGGGAACTTAGGTCGACATCATTTGCTGTTTGGGAAGCACTAGGGTGGCATGATTGCTCTGCTTAGAAAGACGTCACTTGACCCATAATTTTCAGGTAAGGGACAAAGTGCATCTAAAGTTTTGTATTGCGTGCCGTGAACATCTACACGAGGAAACAGAGACTTGTCTTGACCCAATACGGGACTCTTTGTGCCAAGGGCTCTGCATCGGAATATTTTACGAACACAATGAATTTGGTCTCCCCAAGGCATTGGATTGCAGGAAGTGATCAATCTAAGAACTCCCTTTTTGACCTTAAACTAAAAGCAAATTGAAAAATTCTACAGAGAGAGAGAGAGAGAGAGATGGGCTATGCAAGGACAGGTTCGAGCAAGTTGGGGTTAGATAAACGATTGGGGTGAAAAGTTGGGTGTCGAGGGGGTCTGAATGTGTGAAAAAAGAACTAAAAGAAATGAGAACATACTTTTGAAAAATGCAAGATGGAAATTCTGACTTCTTAATGGGCATCATAAAGAAATTGGATTCACAGTTGTCGGGCCAAAAGACTGATGATTCACGCCATTGAATAACCGGGTCAGGTGCACCTCACATTTCGAAGAATGATGCTCCTTTAGTCGTTGAAATAGGACTGTTCGACATTAGAATTATCGTCACCAAGAAAGTACCATTCAACGGATCAGAAGGCGTTTATTGATTGGTGATATGAAAGGGTACGCGGCATGCACCATGACTAAATCCGTCTCCCTTCGCTTTCTTCCGCACCAGGAGGTCAAATCATGACAAGCATTTGCTACAGTCGCGACTTAATCTCGTGCGCAACTATAGGCCGGCATGTAAACCGATAAGGAGCAGGGGGTCGGCCGAGCGTTGAAATGAGTTCGGACCTTGAATCTCAAGGGGCACAAGACACATCGGGTTCCTGTTCAGCGCGATTTCTTAGGATCCGGCTACTTTTTTTTTTTTTTTTTTTGGTCAGAGGATCCGGCTACTTCAGTAGTTCCTTATAATATGAAAAGCTAACCAAATGGAAATAACCTATGGAATATACTCATTTTTGAAAAGGTCGAGGATGTGCTGTCCTAAAAACCCACTTCCATTCAGGTTCGTGCTTAGCTGCAAAATGATGCCATAGTTAAGTTAATTAACTCCACTAACCAAATAAAAGTTTATTTAATCATATTCCGGCTTTCTATATTCCATTCTAGTATAAAGGGAACAATATTTTGGGCCACTTGATGCCCCCTCTCACCATGCAGCTCCACTGCAGAATCTTCATTTTCCCCCAATATATTTCTCCCATTTTGGCCGGCCGAAATGACTTTAAAAAGACCATCGGAGCTTTAAGCATGTCCGTCTTCCATATTCAAAGTTCAATCGGCAAATCACATGCCCATTCTCTTGAAGTTATCCTAGAAGCACGAACCTATGTACTTCCGAATTAGGAGACTTCTTGCGAAATAGTATTAACATATGAAATATGGACCACAATCATTCATTTTAAAACTATTTCTTAAGTATATTAGAATAAACCGGTCACGTTGGACTGACTTAATTTTAAAATATATCCGAGCATGCGATTTGCTGAGCAGATTAATTACTTTATTGCTGCCTTCGATGTCGCTTCCGTACTGTATCCCTGACACTATCATGTGATCCAGCTCTAAATGGCACTTTTAGGAACCATTAAATTATAAATTCCTTCCATAATTTCATGTGGACTTGCCTTTTCTTGCTTTGAAAGAATTCTTTGAGAGAGTCAAACCTTTTATAGATCAAAAAGTTTTCCCAAATTGATCGTTACATAAGACACATTACAACCTGGAACCGAATCAATGAGGCCATAAGCTGGCGTACGATAAATCTAATGAAAATTAATTTATCAAATTATTAAATGTGTGCTTTCTACTAATGTAATGTAATAACTACTTGGCACCCCATAGATCTTATTTAGGCATGCTCGGCCACAAAAAGTCTAGATTCCCTCGGTCAAGTTGGTTTATTGTACTTTCACCTTAAAATTAAAAAAATAATAATAATAAAGAAGAAAAAACATTGGTAATACTGTACGAGGACCACCCAGAGAAACAAGAGAGAAGTTTTAACATTTTGAAAAGATTATTATTACTATTATTGGTAGTTGTATTCTTGTTATTATTATAGTTATTATTCTTTGGAAAGAGAAAGTACGGAATTAATTAAGATTGTTTTCTTTTCTATAAGATATTGTGCAGTGGGGACCGGTTGAAAGGGTATGCATATGATTTATCCAACTTATAGAAAAGGATCATATTTTTTGAATCAGTAATAGAGCAAAATATTGTTAAGATGCAAATTCTCTGATGCAAATTCTCTGATGCAATTACTATACTTGCGTATTCTTTCAAAAGCAAATTTTGAGAATAACGACATACATGGACTGATCATTGTTTTTGGTATTCTTGAGGAAAGAATCGATATTGCTACTACCAAACGTCCCACCTCCTTTCCAAATCCCATCAAATCGTCATAGGCCGGGTAAGATTTCATATTCGTTGAAGGTGGCAAAATTCGGCACGACTCGAGAAAAATATATTCGGCCTCGTGGAAACCTTCTGTCGATCTTATTTATCTAACCAAATATGTTGATTTTGCCACCCACCTTGAATGAAAGAGCCTTGACTAAATAGTGATCGACGCAAAAATTCAGAAATTGACTTGAACCTATGACCAAATTTCATCCATTCACTCGGATTTCGACTCTCATCTTATCTACTTCATGAGATTTTTTTTTTTTTACAGGGTATTAATTTGGAGTTTCATTAACCTAAGATGAATCTCAGGAGATGAAAATCAATGGCTAGGAGTAATCAGAGTCTTCCATCTGTGGAGGCCCACTCCCCTAATAGGGTTTAATTGGGCCTTTGAATTCCGGGTCGGGCGATGGGTTTGGGTCTCCCACTCGGCGAATGAGGATTTGGGCTCAGATAGATTGGATTAAGAAAGAATGATAAATCCCTTTTGTAATAACCCTAGCCATAGTGTTATGTTTTTCTCAACCCCTTCTATTGCACTCGGGTGGGGATGGGCCTTTAAAGGAAACGTCTGGCCCGTAAAATGAGGTAAGTTTTATTTGGGTTTTCTTGACATTGGTATGAAATATAATAGGCTATATAATAAAATTTTACTAGATTTCATATCGAGCACTTAAGGCGCGAATTATAATCATTTTGGCCAAAAATTGATTTCCGAAAAAGAAATAGATTTTTCTATTTCTATTATTATATGAGTTTTTAAACAAAAATACGCATTTGATAACGACATAAAATTTCTATCCCGGAATAAAAATTCATTTGATAACAATACAAAATTTCTCCCGCCCACCATCCATTGCTCATCATCCAACAGAGGGGAACAGCAACCGATGGGGGACGGTAGCCGGCAACAAGTGCCAGCCAACGACTTGTAGCAAGCTGCGGGCGATGACCAGTAATGGCCAACGATCAATGGACGACAGACAACAAGCAGCAACAGCTTGCACGCAGCAACGACAAGCGACAATCGGTGGATGGTAGACGACGAGCGACGACAGCTAGCAAGCGGTGGCGAACAATGGGCGGCGATTGATGGATGATGACAAGGGAGCGGCAGCCAATAATCAATGGATGATGACCGGGAGCGACGACCAGCAGCCAAGGAGTAGCGGCAATGGACGATGGACGATGGCCGACGACCGGTGGAAACAAATTGGCAGTTGGCCAATAATAAAGACAAACGATAAAAAGTGTTTTTATTTCTCAATTATATCCCAAAAATAGAGAAGTAAAAAAAAATTTACTTTTGATTTCTATCCAAACCTATTTTTTGAGTAAAAATATATGTTAGAAATAGAAAATAAAATAATTTTATCAAATAGATTTATGTTTTAGAAACAATTCTAGAATAGAAGATTAGTTTTGGAACAGAAATGTAATGGTTATCACGCGTGCCCTTAGTGGCCGGGATAATTATTCAGAAAGCCCTAAACTTATAATATAAAGGTCAATTCAGTTCTTTGCTTTTCAATTTAACAGTAAATTTTTTTACAATTTTCCAATATAATCCTTCTAGCCAATTTTGGCTTATCGGAAATCACTATGAGGACGTCAATCATACTACATGGCATGACCACCGCATTAGCATTATTTAACCAAATTAGCTGAAAGGATTACATTGACAAATTATCAAAAATTTTAGGACCAAATTGGTCAAACTAAAAAATTCATGACTGAATGGGCTCACCATACAATAGGTTTATGATTTTTTAGACAAATTTCCCTTTAGCGGTCCATCGTTGGTCCTAGCTATCGTATATTTTCTTTGTATGCCTATGAAAAATCAATATGAATTAGAATTTCTTAAGAAGATAGCATGATCCCAGATAATTTACTAGTTATGTGAATGGAGTCTATCGGAAAGAAGGCCGAAGGCCCATAGGCCACAGCAAGCGCCTTCACGAAGCGAGTCGGAGTTTCACGGTCCTCTAACATTCTTTTGTTGATTTCTGTTCATGAGGAGAGTCAAATCAGTTCAAAGTTGCTTTTGCGGTTGGGTATATTGTAAATTCGTCGGGGCTATAAGCCTCCTTTAATACCAAATACGAGAATTAGTGAAGTTTTGGCCGCTGAATAAATTGGATATATTGGTCCTTGTGAATTATAGGAGGAAAATCTTCTTGACAATGCATCCACTTAATTTGTAAATTCTATGATTGCCAAGAGTCTCCAACGCAATGGATGGCGTTTTGGTATTTCACCCATGTTCCGTACTTGCTGACAAATGACTGGTGGCTTAGCCGTTGAAGACACTTTCACAAAGACTCCCATGTATTTGAATAAGATTTGACAGTGCAGGGGTGCTTTACAAAAAACTTCCACGTATTTGAATGTGATTTCGCCGCAATAGTTGCCGCCGCCGGCAACAATTGACGATCAAGACCATCACAATGGCGGTCGCCATTGTTGTGGTGGTCTAGGGCGATATGTATCAGTCTCAGAGAGAGAGAGAGAAATGGAGGATGATAGAAGACAAAGAAGGGGAAGTGACACTGACACAATGGTGGTGGCTTGGGTTGATTGAGAGGCACCATGGCGGTCGCCTTAGGAGTGTGACCACGGCGGACAGTCTCCTTGAGGATGGCAAGTGTTAAATTAATGTCTCGATTTTGAATTCGGATAACGATTTGTTAAAACGAATTTATTGATAAAGATTTCCTAAGTACTCTTGAAAATTTACAAAATAGGAGATAAAGATAAAATAAAGGTTTCCTCTTTGAGCACACGCATATAAAAGGGAAAAGAAGCCCTATGTAAAAGAGTTGCTACTAAAACCCTACGAGAAGCCGCCGCTGCACAACGTCAAGTGAAGCCACCCACGCGATCAAGAAAAGGAGTTCTTGTTTTCGGCGTTTGGTTTTGAGCTTGAACGCGCAGTAATTTTGTGCAGTGAGTTTATACCCAATTGAGTTGTTATTTATAAACACTTAGGGTTTGGGATTAAATCTAGGTGTGGGAAACACTTGAGCGATTGAGCGATTGTAAACTCTGATTCTCCGATTTTAGTGGATTATTTGCTGCTGGCTCTCCCCGTGGATGTAGGTACCGATACTCAGACCGAACCACGTAAATTTCTGGTGTCCTTATTTTTCTCATTACTTTTCTCCGGTGATTTCGCGTTGACGTAAATTGCAAGATCCTGGTAATTCCGCATATTATATCCCAACAATTGGTATCAGAGCTTGGGGTTGGATTTCTTGATTGTGATTTGGAGCTTTTGCTTGTCTGATTATTATCTGGAAATTATGTTATTGCAATTATGTCTGAGAGGAAATCTAAGATTGAGAAGTATGATGGGAGCAACAACTTTGTGTTATGGAGCATCAAGATGCGAGCTTTATTGACAACACAAGGTTTGGCCAAGGCACTGGATGGTGAAGATGAGTTGCCTATTATCATGAAAACCTCAGAGAGGGTAGAGTTGTTGGAAAAAGCAAAGAGCATAATCCTGTTAAATTTGACGGATGAGGTTTTAACAGAGGTTGCTGAGGAGAAGGATGCCGCAGCATTATGGGCAAAACTTCAAGCACTCTATGTGAAGAAAGATTTGAACAATCGCTTATACATGCTGAAGAAGATGTTTCAATTTAGATATACTGAAGGTACGTCTATCAGAACCCACCTAGATGAATTTAATAAACTCATGTTGGATCTAAAGAACGTCGATAAGATACTTGATGATGAAGAACAGGGCATGATGTTGTTAGCCTCTTTACTAGAGTCATGGGAGCACTTTATTGATTCACTGTTGCAGGGGCGTACTACAATTACCTCAGAAGAGGTAAAGTCTGCCTTATTCTCTAAGGAGTGGCAGAGAAAGTTGCGAGATGACGGTCTGGCCAAAGGAGCAGCGCAAGCACTGACGATTCGAGGTAGAGAACAACATCGAGAGCCTAGTAGCAGCGAAGGTAAAAGCATATCAAAATCACGCCATAGAAAGTCCAAGGGATGCGTGAAGTGCTTTGAGTGTCACGAGGAGGGGCACATCAGGAGAGATTGTCCAAAGCGGAGGAATAAAGGCGATAGCGAGAATGCCACAAACAGTGTGGCAAACGTTGCTGAGGGGAGCACTAGTGATGCAAAAGCTGTCTTATGTGTGACTGCTACTTCGTCAAGAGACGAATGGGTGCTAGATTCAGGGTGTTCTTATCACATAACGCCTCATAAGAACTGGTTTACTACTTACCAGACTGCAGATGGTGGTAAGATTCTTTTGGGGAATAATGCAGTCTGTAAGGCTATAGGGATAGGGACAATTCAGATCCGGATGCACGATGGGGTGGTTCGCACATTGACAGATGTGAGGCATGTACCGGAGCTCAAGAAGAACCTTATTTCTCTGGGGACACTCGATGACATCGGGTGCAGGTACACCGTTGAAGGTGGAGTACTGAAGATCTCTCGAGGTGCCATGACAGTGATGAAGGGGAAGAAAGTTAATACTCTCTATCATCTACTGGGAGAGACCGTGACCGGAACCGCTGCAGTTTCATCAGGTGAGTCGGAT